>CM053623.1:164575598-164697433 GCA_028646595.1 Phalanger gymnotis
CTATGTCTTAAAACAAATTAAAAAGCTCTTTGAGGCCCTGGATCATATACCTTATTCTTCTCTGATCTATTCCACAGTGCTCAGCACACTGCAAGCCCTTAACATCGCCTTCTTGATTTACTTCAGAAGCTGGATTATCCATATACCTACCCAAGCCAAATTATTAGCTTTGAACCTAAGTGAAGGAGAAAATGATCACTCAGAACTATAAAACACTTTATATCTTTAGAGTAAGACACTTTGGCTTGGGCAAAGTATCTTACCTTAAACTAAACCAAAAGAGCCACTTCCAACGTGGCTTTGTCCATGTTACAACTTAACCAATTTGACAAATGCATAACTGCCATCTAGCAATTACCCTATGCAGTATGATATAGCAGAAAGAGCACTGATGTTAAAAGCCAGAAAATCTGGATTCATGTCCCAGTTCTGCCAACTTAGTTAGACTGTAGGTGAATTGCTAATCTGTTTAAAAAAAAAAGGGTATAATAATACTTGTGTTATGTAGTGCTCAAGAATGTTGTGATGAAATGTTTTGTAAACTTTCATGCTAGGTTTATCTAATGACGGCACAAGGGAGTACATATATGAAGTTTGTACATTCTGCAAATATTGAGGAAAAATGAAGTAACTTGCAACTCAATATAAAAACATGAAGCTGTACTTACCATCATAGTCTGAATCCAAAGACTGTGAGTAATTGACTGGTTTTTTATTCCTATTGTAGACACAAACATTTTTCAATTATATAAATTTCAATTTTTCTCCTCCAGAGAACAGTTTAAATATATTTCCTTTTCAAATGAAAGGTTATTAAGTCACCTAGTCAATAAGCATTTATTAGGCACTTACCTATGTTTTAAGCACCGTACAAGTCCTTTGAAAACTTCCTAATTTCAAATTTAAAAAGGATTTTTTATTCCCATTAGTTAGGGAAATTATTAATTTCTAACTCCCAAAGGTTGATTACGCCAGTGATTAAAAACTTTATAGTGAAAGGCAATTTTCCTTTCTGTAGTTCAAAGTTTTTTTTAACTTAAGTGGATCCACCCCTGCCATCATTTCCAAGGAATCTATAAATATTATTTAATGTTACAATCTAAAGATAAATGTATACTATCTTTATTTTTCAAACCATTAACTTTGTTAAGAAAATCCAACATATGGGTTCAAACTTTAAAAGATAAATTAAAATGTATTTATTCACAGTACAAAATGACTCTTTGCTTTTGATAAAGATTTTTAAGTGTTCCTTTAGTAGGGAGTTGTTCTTAGGATTTAGAATGCATATAAGTGTCTTCTACTTCTTCTTCTAACCCAAGACATTAGTCAGAAGCCCGAAGGCAATTAGAAAGGGGGCCTTCCCACCCAAGTTAGACTCCCAGCATGATCAGAGACTGCCAGGGACATGTTTAAAAGAAAGATAGAGAGGTCAGAAAGCCCAGAGTAGGGCTCTTGGAAGTGCCAGAGAGTGGCAAAGAGCAATAGATGTGTGGGCAGCAGCAGTCAGAACCAGCCTGCAAAGCTAGCTCCTCTAGCACCTTGATCTGAGACAGCAGAGAGGTCCCTGGACTAAGCAGGAACAACCAACTCACTCAAAAGCACAATAAGAGCCCTGGCACAAATCTCCAATTCAAGAACTAAAGCTGGAGAGATGAAGAAACCAAAGAAGACATCAACCAGTAATAAAAACTGTTCAAATTTAAAGATTCTCCCAAAGGAAAGAATGACTCCATAACAACTGCAGAGAGGGAAATGGATTTTCTACAAGGATCACCTACAAGAAATGAAACAATAGTCAAAATAAAACAAAATCTCTGAAGGAAAGAGATAGAAGAAGAATGAATAATTCAGAAGACAAAGTGGTCATTTTTACCCAGTAAACAAACTTACTGAAAACTAGAATAATCCAAACAGAAATCAATAAATCCATGAGACATCAAAAAATAGTAGAACAAAATGAAGACTAAAAAAACAGAAGAAATTGGAGTTATCTAATATTAAAACCAACTGACCTAAAAAAAACAGGTCAGGCAGAAACATTTAAGAACCATTAGACTTCCTAAAAACTATTATTTAAAATATGTGTGTATAAAATTATATATATATATGCATATATATATGTACACACACACATACACACACGTATGTATGTATGTTATGTTTACAGGGACACTACATTTCAAAAAATCATAAATGAAAACTGCCCAGATTTATTACAATCAGAAGGCAAAGATAGTAAGAATCTACAGATCACCGCCAGAAAAGTCCTAGAAATGTCAGAACTGAAAAGAAAAAAAAATTCAAGCAGCCAAAACACAACAGAAGTATAGCGATGTGTTTGTTTGTTTGTTTGTTTTTAAAGGAGGGGAGGGGTATTAAAACACCTTTAAAAATGCAAAGCAGTACACAGAAGGAAGTTCAGAAGGAAGCACAGAGAAGTTTTGAAAGCAAAATGCAGAACGTATACTTTTTTTTTAAAGCAAGCATTATGAAATGGATATTCAACTTCATAGAGAATCCTCTTTTGCATTTTGTTATGTATATGGAAATGTCTTTTGGGCATATATAAGTTCAGAATTTATTTTTTCAAAAGAATTTTATTTTTAAACCAAGTATGAGGGAGTTCTTCTGGCACTTCTCTGCCACTGACTCCAATCACAATGGAAAAATCAGTGATCGCTTAAATATACCTAAAGGTCATTTTCAAAGAAAAAAAGAATAAAAATCACAAAATCATGAATTATATTTTCATTTATATTTCTATCAATAATACCAGTGACTTCTTTCTTTAAAGGTCCTTACCGACCTTCAGCAAATCAAAGTACATTTGAATCATTGTAAATACAAATTAATTCAAAATTAATTCTTGCACTAGGACCCAGGCTCAGCCAAAATATTCATATATTAACATCTACAATCAAGGCATAAAGCATTAAACTCAGAAATTTAGTATGTAAAATGTACAGAATTACAACTAATGAATCTTCAATTTTACATACATCAACAATAGGTAATCCAAAAAGTAATTTATAACTGAATTAGGAAAAGCAATAATTTGGATCTATTATATTCATTCTACTACTAGATTTATACTTCTAATTATATTTTTCTTAAATATAATGTTAAATTTAATATAATTTAGTTTCATCTTAAAACTAAGCACACTTGCCAGAGAGGGCCTACTGAGCAGTGGGAGGAAATAAACCTGGGATGAAGAATTCAGCACAATTTGATACACATATAATCAAAAGTAGACTATTATGCATAGTTGCAGTTGTTGTTAGGATGTTTATAGGTTTCTCATGTGTGTTCTTAAACCTAAGCTAAACATTAGGCAAACTACTTAGGCCAAAGAGCCATATCTCTTTTCCCTATCTATCTCCCCACAATAAAATGAACACAGATCAGTAAAATACAATGTATCTTTTAAAAAAAATGCTGAAAACATTGCTTAATAGCAACATTTTGCCACCTACAAACAAACAGCTTCTTCTTAGTATTCTCTGGCTGTTACCCTGGGTTAAAAAGAAGTGCCACAGGAAAGTGAGTTCCCCAAACACCTAGTACAATGTATTGAATATGTTAGAATACATATATATAATTGAATATATTAGAAGGGTCTAATTTATTCAACTGCATATTGAATAAACTTTGAACTACTAATATAATAGTATACAGTAGAATATATTTAAAAAATACTAATATAGTAGAAGGAAGAGACTATATTAGGTGTTATTTCTTCCTTGTAGAGAACTCCTGGTACACAAAATCCCTCCAGCAATGCTGATTATTAGTTTTTAAGAGTGTTATCCAAAAGACTCATGACAGAAACCAAAAGACTCGTGACAGAAAAAGCTATGCACACCCAGAGAAAAAAATTATGGAGTCTGAATGCAGACTGAGGCAAACTTTTGGCTTTTTTCTTTGGTTTCATTTCTCCTTTCTCATGATTCATTCCATTGGTTATAATTCTTCTTTACAATTGGACTACTATATAAATAAGTTCAATGTGAAGGTATATGTAGAACCCTCCATTGGATTACATGCTGTCTTGGGAGGTAAGGGGGAAGAGAGGGAGGGAGAGAAAATTTGGAACCCAAAAACTTGTGGAACTGAGTATTGTAAACTAAAAATAAAAAATTTATTTTTAAAAAGAGTGTTATATGGTTTGCCTTGGGCACACTAAAAGGTTACAAGAATTCTAATGTCGAACTTTTAGTATATGTCAGGTAGAGGCAATATTTGAATCCAAGTTTTCCAGACTCCAAGGTTCCCATGTAACACAGTAGGTGCTTAATTGATTTTTGTTTTTGTTTGTTTTTGATTTCTGTGTACCTGTGAGTTAAGAGAGGAAAAAAAAATGGGGGTGGGACAAAGGATAAGCAAGGAATAAGAGAAGACCAAGTCAGTCAGTCAACAAGCTATTACTACTAGTCAGGCCCTCAACTAGGCACTAGGGATAAAGAGGGAAACTTACCCTTAATGAGCTCACCTTCTAAGCTTGAAAATAGTTATATTTTTTATAATTTATAAATTATATATATAATTTATAAATTATAATTTATAATGTATATATTATATATATATTATAATATATAGTTTATAAATTATATACGTATATATAATTTATAAATTATAATTTATAATGTATTATAAATGGAAAGCAATGTCTTAAGAACAGCTAGCAGCTAGGGAGGGAAAGGAGAGGGAGAGAGAGGGCAGGAAAGATCTCTGGAGGAAGGTGGGCTTTGAGTTCAATCTTGAAGGAACCCAATGAAGGAAAGAGAGTATTCTAGGCCCGGAAGACCACCTCTGTAAATGCATGAAGTTGAGTGAAAGGAGTGTGATGTGAGGAACCAGCAAATGAGTTAGTATAGCTACATAAAAACTACATAAAACTACATAAACTACATAAAAAGAACTACATAAACTACATTAAAAACTACAAAAAACTACATAAAAAGAAGTAAAGTGTAAAAAGACTGGAAAGGTGGAAATGAGCCAGTTTGTAAAGAACTCATTGGGTGAGTGAGAAGACGTGGTCAGATGGCAGTTTAGTAAAGTCACTTGGGCAGCTGAGTGAGCATGAAGTGGAGACACTCAAAGGAGGGCATGAAGAGTCCTCCCAGCAAAGCAACATTTCTGGAAGTCAGAGAGCTGAGTTACAATCTCAGCATTAACATTTTTTCACTGTGCGACTCAAGGCAAAACACTTCACCGACTGTTTCCTCCTCTGTATAAAATAAGGATTGTTTTGGAAGAAATTATCTGAAAACCTTAAAGTGCTTTAGGAATAATTTTTCACTCCGGTTGGGGCTGTGAATTGGTCTGGCCATTCTGGAAAGTAATCCAGACTATGCTCCAAAATTTGCTAAGCCGTGCATACTCTGTGACCTTGGGATACCACTACTGCGCTTCTACCCCAAAAGATTAAAAATAGATGAAAAGGACCTATGTGGACAAAAATGTTTGGAGCAGCTCTTTTTTGTAGTGACAGAAAACTGGAAGTTGGGGGGAGGTGCCTATCCGTTGAGGAATAGCTGAGCAAAGTAGGATGAACACTCAATGCAAACACTATTGTGTTGTAAGGAACAATGAAAGGGGCAGCTTCAGAGAAATCGGGGAAGATCTGTATGAACTGATGCAGAGTGAAGGCCAAGTAGCGGAATAAGAACACCACCGCACAGACAAACACCTTTGAATGACATAAAAGAACTCTCATTCATTCAATTACCGGGACCAATGATGAAGCAGGCTCCCACCTCCTGACAGAGAAGTGAGGGACTCAAGATGCAGAACGAGACGTGTGTGTGTATGCATAAAAACATACATACACATACATGTGTCCATGTTTGGGCGGGGCCAACGCAGAAATATGTTTTGCTTGACTATGCCTATTTGGTTTCCTTTTTTCAACGGTTTGTGGGTAAGAAACAAAGAAAATGTTTTCATCGAAATTTTTAAAAAGAAATAATTGTGACCAATATTCTTACAAGCCAACCTATGTAAAGCGCTTTGCGAGTCTTAAAACGCTACACAAATGCTATTATTCCTATTATCTTGCGGGTCATAATACAGGAGCCGCCTTTCTCCTCTCCATCTCTAGTCCGACTCTCCCCTCAATCTTGTCGCTGAGACATTAGCCATCACAACCTCTCGCCCTCTGTCCTTTCTCCTCTCCCTCCTCTTTTTAAACTCGTCCTCCCCTGTCCCCCAACATCGGTTAACTACGCACCGCACGGGCCTCGGCATGGTCGCAGGCTGCCCGAGGCCGGTCAGGGAGCTGAGCGCCTCAGAGCCTCCAGAAGCCGGAGCCAGCTCGGATAGAGCAACAGTTCCCGCCGAAGAGCTCAAGCGCGCGGAAGCCCCGCCCACTCCAGAACTCGAAACCCGGAAGTCGAGCCCCACTTCCGCCGCGGCCCGAGGCGCGCTCAGTCTTCTATTTTTAACCTCCACATTCGCCATTTATTTAGTCTCTTCTCCCGCATTCTCACCCCCGTGCTGGCTCAGAAGAAAAAAAAAAATCAGGAAAGGAACAATCTTTCCACATCAGAAATGGGCATACGACGGAAAATAAAAAACCTAGGAGGCTGCGTCAAGCGATTCTTTCTCTAAGGTTGAAGAAAGAGAAAAGTGAATCTGCGGCGGTGGATCAGCAGAGACCGCGGTGCCCTGCCTGTCAGCTGATCGGTTCTGAAAGATGAGCTGAAGGAACCTGCCCACTGGCGGCTCAGATATTGGAGAAAGCAGGTGAGGCTCGGGGCTTGCGAAGGGCCTTGTGATGGGAACCTAACGGCGTTGGGGAGTTCCTCCGCCCCGGCCCCCACAGAGAGCCCTCCTTTCTGGCTATGTGCTGCCTCACCCCCACCCTTCCTCTCTTCTCCCTCTTCTTTCCCTTTACAGCCCCGAGGTCCTCCCGGGGTCCAGCCCCTCACACCTTGGCAGAGCTCACCCCCGTCCAAGAAAGCCCTGATAAAACCTGCCCATCGCTAACCGAGGAGATTAAACTAAACTTTGAGCAAAAGCTGGAGGAACCACACTAATTTGCTAAATGCAGATCCCCAACTTGATTTTTTTTACTTGATTTCAAGTGGAACCGATTGAACAAGGGAACCAAAGAACCGGTTGAACTCGGAACAGAAGGGTTTGTAATTTATAAAATTCTTGAACCAGAATATAAAATATTCACCGAATGAGGCTTAGTTTGGATTTAGGACTGAAGAGAATTTTAGAGATCGTCTGGTTCAGCTCCTTCATTTTACAGAGAGGAAACTTGAGTCCCAGAGAGAGGAAAGGTCACACAAATAGCTGTCAGCATTCACATCCATGTCCTCTGAGTCCATATCTAGGGTTCTTTTCACTAAACCATTTTCTCTGAACAAATACTTTACTTTTCAGGTCCTTCAGTCAGTCCTTCATTGTGTGTGCTCATAGCATCATTTATGTACATCTGGAAGGGACTTCAGAAGCCATCCATTTTAACCCCCTTCTCATTTTTCAGATTGAGAAGCTTAGAGCGAAGGAATGATTGGCCCAAAGTCACACTTATAATTCTAGTCAGCCACTTGGAGTCAAAGGATCTGTGTGCAAATTCTACCTCTGGTGTTTACTGTCCATGTAACATGGGCAAGTCACTTATCCTCCCTGGCCTTCAGTTTCCTCAACTGTAAAACAAGTAGGTTGTCATAGATGAAGACCTTTGAGAGCCCTTTCAGTTCCAGAGCTATTCTGTGACCCCACTTCCTCTGACACCAGAGTTCTTGGCACTATACCCAGTTTGTATTCTCTTATGTGTGATATGATCACTCATAAATATTCTTAATAGGTTTATTGGGCTCCTCAAAGATATAAACTTCTTGAGAGCAGAGGCCATCTCTTCCTTTCCTTGTTTACTACTTTAATTTGACAGATAATCATTGATGATTATACTTAAATAATAGCAGTTAGAGTAGAAACTGAGTTAGAATGAAGCAAATGGATACCCGGCCTCAGGGAGCTTACAGATAAAGCAAAATAATGTTTCAGAAATGTAAAGGGGGAAATGTGTGTATTCACAGAGAAATATAGTCTCCAAAAGGGGAAGCCTTCTTAGAGAAGGTAAAATTTGAATAGGATTTTAATAGATGAAGAGGAGGTAATATAATTCACACATAGTTTGAACTAAGATATAGATGATGCTAATGTACAGGGCATGTTCAAGAGGCAAACTTAATGTAAGACTGTGCACTCAATGGGCATTTAAATGTTAACTGTTTGGTCCTTATTTGAACTCTACCTACCCTCAGAAAACCATTGCAAACACATACGTTTTCATTAGAGTTGGGAATAGTTGCATGCTTTTTTATGTTTTTAAGTGTTTGTCATAAATTCATCTAGTTTTCTTCTAGAGTGTAATGTTCCCCAAGGACAAGAGCTTTGCTTATTTCATTATATTTCTTGCCACAGCACCAAGAACTAATGAGCACCCAATTGACTGTATGTGAAATATAAATTCCACTTCCTCTGCATGCTAGAGGAAGAAAGAATAGTCTAAAGGTTGTTTATATAATCATACAGAGAATGTAGGGAATAGTGAAAATAGCACTGGCCTTCAGAGTTAGGAGAATCCTGGATTGGGATCCTTTTTTTTCTTTGGTGAGTTTTGCTACTGTGGATTTGAGTTTTTCTGTTCTGCTGATCATTTTTGCTATGCAGGCAATAAATTCTGCTTTCATAATTCTTATTTCTTTTTTAAATCATTCAGGATTGTAGTTCCAGCTCTCCGATTTTCCTTTTTATAAATGAGTGTATTAAGAAAAAGGCGAACAGCTGCAATCACTTAATATTTATGTGTGTGTGTTGAGAAGTTGAAGAAATAAGAAAAAAAAAGTCATAGGATCATAAATTTAGAGATAGAAGGGTGATTTGATGTCATCTAGTCTACCTCCCTCATTTTATAGCTGAGGTTTTTAATCTACCCCCTAGAATGATTGACTGCCTAAGGTCAGACAAGAAGCAAGTGACAGAGTCAATTTGACCAGGTCTTCTCACTCTGGATCTGGCAGTGCACCATGCAGTTAACAAGTCAACAGCAGTAGAAAGAACTTTAATTGACTTTAATTTTAATTGAAGAGCAACTCTACTTGATAAAATATACATGGTGATATGTTATTTTTAATACAGGACAACCTAGATGACAGCTACTCCAGTACCAGATAAGATGAAAGCAAACCAAGAGAAACTCTGTGGCCGAGAAAGAGAATTTGCGTATAAATTCAATGTAGGAAGCCAGCGCTTTGAACTTAAGGTGCCTCTGAAATTTCCTATTCAAGAGAACCCAACTAACTTGCATGGACGTCTGATGCTCCTCCACAATTTACCTTGCTTCATAGAAAGTGGTGAGAACTGATTTTGATTATTATTTAACTTCTCTGCTTCTTGGGCTTACCTAATTGCATGTTCTGGAAAGAATGGAGTTTTGTTAGAAATAGTCATAAGTTTTAAAAAGGTATTGTTGGTACAACTAACAGTTCCTTCTGTGCCAGCGCTGTCCAAAATGCTGCCTGCGGGTGCAGTGTGATTTATGCGGCTGGCCTACAAGCATAGAAATTTACATAAATGCTTTAGCAAATGAAGCCAAGCTACCCCAGAGCTCTCGCTAAGATGACAAATCAAAATATATTGTCTATTGTTTCGATAAAAACCTAAGGTTGGACAGCCTGTTCTATGCAAATAGTAGTATTATAGGTATAAAACGGGCTATCTGATCCCCACCAGTTATTTTCACAAAATATTTGTGGGGCATCATATAATAATTTTGTATTATGGTCTTAAGATCATAGATCTAGAGCTGGCTGCCATCTTAAAAGTCATCCAGTCAAACGATACCTGAATAAAACTGCAGAAGTACCAGAGAACTTTGCCCTCCAATTATGTTGTACGCCAGGAGAACTGAGTCAGGAGGCCTTTCAGCTGAATAAATGTAACTTTAAAATAGAAGTTCAGAACTTTTCAAAATTTGCATGCTAAGTCATTTATTCACTCTGATTTAACGTTTCCTGAATAGGTAAAGGCATTTAGAAGCATCTAGCTTTGATTTTCCAAACACAGGACATTATGGAAGCTAACGTTTCAAAGACCCTTATACCTAATAATATCAGTGCAATAAATAGTAGCTACGTTCCTGATCAGCAAAAACGTGGACTAAAAACTTTAAAAATATGCATAGACCAGAAACCATATAATCTTTATAGACCTCTCCCCATGACTTTCTCCTCCCTCTCCGGAGACATAGGAGTTTCTCCTTTGGTAGATATAATAGAGAATGGGAAGGGCAAGGGGTGTCCAGATTGGTACTTCTCTGAATGTAGTTTGTAGCTTGGGTCTGTGTTCACCTATACAAATAATAGTAGTGCTGCAGAACATTTTACTACTCAAATTGTCCTTTAAAAGATCAGTTTTCATCATCACCTAAGAAACTCTAGGAGAACGAGAAACCTAATATCTGTATGTCAGTAATTTTCCATTATGACTTAGCCTTACTTGCCTAAGGCAGCATCAGATAGTGGAGTGAGAAAGACCTAGGTTCATGGCCTGCATCTCATGTATACTGTGGGACTATGAGGAAGTCATTTAACCTCTCAGTGCCCCAGAAAACTTTCTAAAACTGTCAGGGAGCAGCTGGCAATCTGCATTGGTAGAGGGCATTTCCATAAAGGGAGTTCATCACCATCATCAGAACTAACATTCATATAGCACTTTCTGCATGCCAGACTCTCCTAAGCACTCTGCGATTATTATCTCATTTGATCCTCACAAGAGTCCCGGCAGCTATCTCCATTTTAGATGGAGAAACTGAGGCAGATGCGTTCAGTGACTTGCCCAGGGTCACACAGATAGTGAGTGTCTGAGGCCAGTTTTGAACTCAGGCCTTTCTTGCCTGGTGCTCTAATTACTGCACCACCTAGCTGCCACACTGATGAAATGAGAGGTCTGAACATGTCTCTTACCTTCCACAAACAAATGAGCAAACAAAACTAAGGGAACCTTATAGATGTCCTAAAGATGACAAAGACCTAATTAAAGAGCCTGGTTTGTTAGGAGAGTGGAATCTTTTAGATTAAATTATAACTCATATTAATATAACATTTTAAGGTTTGCTTTCAAGTTGGTATATTTTAATAATCCTTCTAATTCTGAATATAACTGAATTTTCTAAAGTCATGTAGGAAACAAAATGTTTCCATTTGCATTTCCAGTGGGAGGTACTAAAATTTTCCCACTCCTACACAATTCTTAGGAAGCTGTCCTTTGAGGATTTATGACAACATAGCCAACAACAGGAGAATTGTTATTACCATTAGCAATTATTGAATATCAGAGTATGCTGTAATCTAAACAGAATAGGTAGACTTTTCCCTTTTCATTAAATACATGTATTTAAAATTATAGAAAATTTGTTACTATAAATCAGGGATGCTTAATCTGGGGTTCATCACGTGTTTTTTTTTTTGTATTTTCATAACAAATTTACCATTATGATTGGTTTCTCTTGTAGTCCTTTTTATTTTTTTTCATCGTTTAAAATCATTAATCTGAGAAGGGAGACACAAAGAAGTGCAGAAGAGCTCCTCGCTCTGAAGGAGCTCACAGTCTGTTAGGGAAATCAACATGGAGATAACGATGTAAAAACAAGATGTATACAGCATACGCTGGAGATTATAAAGAGAAGGCACTAGCCTTTAGGAGATTGGGAAGAGCTTCTTATAGAAGGGGAGATTTTAGCTGAAATTTGAAGGGAGCCAGGGAATTCGAGAGACAGAGATGAGGAGGCTGAGAATTCTAGACATGAGAGATAGCCCTGAAAATGCACAGAGTCAAAAGACTGGGCATGTTGTTTGAGGAACCGCAAAGAGGCTGGTGTCACTGGATTGAAGAGTGAGTAAAGTATGAGGAGACTGGAAAATTAGGAAGAGGTTAGGTCATAAAGGGCTTTGAACCCCAAACTGGATTTTATATTTGATCTCCAGGTGATGATAGTGAGCTGCTGGAGTTTACTGAGTATTGATATGGTCAGATCTGCACTTTAGGGACATCACTTAGACAGACGAGTGAAGGATGGACTGGAATGGGGAGAGACTTGTCAAAGGGAGATCCACCAGCAGGCTATTGCAATTGCAGTTCTAAACAGGTGGTGAAGGCTTGCACCAGGGTGGTCCCAGTGTCCCAGGAGAGAAGGGACTGTATTCAAGAAAGATGAAGGTAAAATCAACAGGATTTGGCAACAGATTTTATGGGGAAGATTTTTTATGGGGAACTTGGGATGATAAGAGAAGATAATGAGTTGAGGATGACACCTAGTCACTTCAGTTATGAGCCTTGGGTGACTAAGGATTGGCATATAGTTGACAGTAATAGGGAAGTTAAGGAGAAGGGAGGGTTTAGGTGAAAGAAAAGAAGTTAGGCTGAATAGGCAGATTTGATAATCATCAACAAAGAGATGATAAATTGAATCCATGAGAACTAATGAGATCACCAGGAAAAATACTGTAGAGGAAGAAGAGAAGAGGGCCCAGGACAGGGCTCTGGGCGAAATCCGTGATTAGTGGGTTTGACCTGGACAACGATCCAGACAAAGAGACAGAATGAGCAGCTCCATCAGACGGGAGAACCAGGATGGAGTAGTGTCACAGAGCCCTGCACAGAAGAGAGTGATTGATGCTGTCAGAGTTTCATGACCCTGTAAAGATTAAGAATCCAGGGTTAAAATGATTCCGTAAATTGATTGTTTTCATTGTTTAGTAGTATGCTATATTCAGGTATGTAAGATTAGAATTTGAAAATTGAAGGAACATCCTGTAAAATGTTTTTAATTTTTTCTCTATCTCTGTATACAGATTTTCTTCTGCCCACTCCCTCCAACCCCACAATCTCCTTGAGGGCCAGGACATGTTTGTCTTTATATCCTCATTGCCTGATGTAGTGCCTTCTTCACATAATAGGTGCTTAATAATGCTGGTTCACTGATTAATTGATCTGTGGGTGTTTAATTAATGTTGATTTGTGTTTTTTCCTGCCACAGACTTAAAAGAGTCTCTGAGCCAGTTTATAGAGGAAGAATCTCTAAGAGATTATGATAGAGAAGCTGAGGGTGCACTAGAAGCTTTGAAATCTGGTGAAGTTGATGTGCACCAACTGACAAGTGCATGGGCAAAAACTTATGCTGAGGTGAGAACATGGGTCAGGCCGTAATTTCTCTCCTTTCCCTTATTTATTTTTACTGGTCTTATGAGTAATCATTAATGTATTTTATAGGGCTTTAAGGTTTACAAAGCAATGTACTCACAACTGCTTTGAGAAGTAAGTGGGAGTAGATATTATCCCCATTTTATAGATGAGGAGACTAAGACTCAGAAATGTTAAATGACTTTCCCACGATCAAACAGCTAGTGAATGCCAGAGCTAAGATTTGAACCCGAGGTTCCTGACTTCTGGGTCCAATATTCTTTCCGTTATTCCATGCCCTAGGGGGCATGTGTATTCTGCCTCAAGCAAACTTTACATATGTAAATATGGATTTGCAAAACCAGTAAATTTTATAAGACGATTACTTGCCTTACAGAAGAATTCGTACATTACTTAGTGGGCTCCCTGAATACATCTAGACTATGATGCATATTATAAATATTCTTTTTACTTTTTAAGAGCACATCTGCTGCATAAAGTGCAATTAACACCTAATTTTACAATAAAAATTGTCAAGCGAGGCATTAGCATTGTTGAACAATTAAGGCAGTGAAATTTATTCATATAGCTTCCCCACTTAGTAACAATGTCACAAAAATCTTTGCCGAAAAAAAATTTGTGTGCTGTGGTACAATTAACTAAAAGAAGTAGAGAAATTAAGAATCATCAAAGTAAAACCAGTTGTCTCATTAACCAGGGTAGTTTCATTCACACCTGACAAAACTGGGATTTTAGCATAGTCATAGCAAATATTTTAAAAATATATTGCTATAGCCTCTTTGCTAACATTTTATCTAACATTGTTGCATCTGTAGAAATTAATAATTAGAGGGGCTAGACCACAGGGGTAGGGAACCTGCAGCCTCGAGGCCACATATAGCCTTCTAGGTTCTCAGCTGTGGCTTTTTAACTGAGTCCAAGTTTTACAATGCATATCCTTTTATTAACAGGATTTGTTCTGTGAAATTTGGATTCCATCAAAAGGCTGCACTTTAGGACCTAGAGGGCCACATGTGGCCTGGAGGCCGCAGGTTCCTCACCCCTGGACTAGGGTGTAGCAGACTGAGATTGTTCCTGTGTGGAAGTTAAATTAACCTAACAAGGCTTTTTTGGATCTGGTTTCTCTTAATCCTGTTTTAATCCCTAGTAAAGTTTTGTTCCACAGTTATCTGTTTGTACAGCATGCCCTCTTGCCATTTGTTGTTGTTGATATGGGCCTGGTTCATAGAATCAGAGGCTGCCAGTCCAGCCCATTCCTGGGCATAGTGGTGTGATGGAGAGAGGTGCCTAGTGCCAGTACCAGCTCTGGAGAGACTGGTCATTTCTCAGTGTGAGCCCCGACACTTCAGAAATGGACATCCACAAACCAGTGCTTGATTTGTTAACTGCTGATTGTCTAGACTTGGAAAGTGAAAGACAAAAAGATGTTAACAATGCAGATTAAACTTTCAAGTGTGTTGTATGCATTCTCCCCCAGCATGGATAGCTTAGCTTTAGCTAAGCTGCACCTCCTGCCTGTCCAGGAATCGGCAGGCGATCATTGCTTGCAGCAGGCATCCAGACTTTGCTTGACTTCCAGTGTCTCTGGAGTCAGTGTGGGCCACTTTGCAGAGAGTGAGCGGTCATTGATGGAAATCAAAACGTTCTTGTAATTTCTCCCTACCTCCCCTTTCTAAGGCTAAGAAGAACATCATATGATTTCCAATTCCCTTACTCTCCTGGTACCCCACCTCTAAAGTACCTCATGTTTTCCTACAATGTGAACATAATTTTTCCTATGTGGTCTGATTGGAGCTATTTTCAAGGAAATAAATATCAAAGACACATGAATAGGAAGGGACATGAACTGGTTATATATCAAGAAGGAAAACCTAGAGCACATTTGTATCACAATGTACTTACCAGAAAATTTGTGGGAAAACTGGGGCAAGAACCACGTGATCGGGAGGAAAGAAGCTTTTTTGTATGATTGCAGCATTATATTTTAAAAGGAAATATTCCTCATGATTTCTCCTATGTTTCTTTTATCTGGTAGACCACATTGGAGCATGCAAGACCTGAAGAGCCAAGCTGGGATGAAGATTTTGCAGATGTCTACCATGACCTAATCCATTCCCCTGCCTCTGAAACTCTCTTAAATTTAGAGCACAATTACTTTGTTAGTATCTCAGAACTTATTGGGGAAAGAGATGTGGAGCTAAAAAAGTTACGAGAAAGGTATTTCAACTTTTCTTATGCATAATTGTCATATTGTATAGTTAGATGCACTTGTCCAGGGGAGGAATTTTATAAACTTTTGGAAAATTGAAGCAGTAAATAAGAAAAATCTTCCTTCTTATAAATGCAGATAATTTCCTGGGTCATTTCAAACCAGTTGTTGAAATTAATGTTGCAGGTCCTTGTAGATTTATGTAGTTTTCTCAAATATGTCATTAATGATTGCATTTTAAGCTTGTCAATCCTTAGTTTAAACAGAAGGGAGGGGAGGGAAATTACAGCCTGACCCTTGTTCTCACCTCAGCATAAGTTTTTGCCCAAGCATTTGTCAGCTGGTACACATCAGCTTCACCAGATTTCAAAGCTTCTAAGGATCAAGAAGCTTAAAATGCAGTGGCAAGAAAACTGCCAGGGTTATTTGCTCTGGTGCATTGTTTTCCCTGCCCTTTTTCAGGAATGTGGTCACATGAACCAAACTATGGGAGATGTTTGTTTAAATTGTTCTCTAATCTGTACTTGCATTCAGAAACAAATTAATTAAATTCCCCTAAGTGTTCCCATTTTTCAGGTCATGAGAAGGAAGCAGTGTATTGTAGTGGATAGAGGGCCAGCCTTGGAATCAGGAAGGCCCAGGTTCAGGTCCTGCCTCTGACACATAATGTGTAGACATATGAACAAATCTCTTAACTCTGAGTGCCATAGGCACTCTTAAGTCAATAAATTATAGACAAGTTGCCAATCTGGCTCAGTTGAAGGAATTTTTACCCTTGCAGCTCCTGATAAGAACAAAATCAAAATCTGTACCATCTTCCACAAGGAGATAAAAAGCAGTCCAAGAGTCCTCAAGGTGTCTTTATATACTCTTTACCCAAATGGCCCATAACTAGGTCCCAGGTCAACCTAACTGGGACAAAGTTAATTTACACTACCCTAGGTCTGCTCCACAGCCTCTTGGCTCACAACCATACCAGCTGGTTGGGGGGGGGGCAGGGGGAGGGGTGAGGGGTGAGAATTAATTCAAGCTATCCCAATTCCACTAATGTTCTGGCTCACAACAATCCTACCCCTGACCAATAACAGCCTTTGGTAGTCAGGGTCACAAAAATGAGCTTCACTTCAAAATAATGCCCACTCCTTCATGCTCATCCCCTCAGTCCTGCAGCAGAGCAAAGGGGGCCTCATCAAGAAAAATGAGAAGGGAGTTAAAATGGATGGCTTCTGAAGTTCTTCCAGACGTACATATATGATGCTATGAGCACACACAATGAAGGACTGATTGAAGTTAGGACCTGGAAAGTAAAATATTTGTTCAGAGAAAATGGTTTAGTGCAAACAACATTGGATGTGGACTCAGAGGACATGGATGTGAATCCTGACGGCCATCTGTGTGACATCTCCTCTCTCTGTAAAATGAAGGAGCTGAACCAGATGATCTCTAAAATCCTCTTCAGTCCTAAATCCAAACTAAGACTCATTCAGTGAATATTTTATATTCTGGTTCAAGAATTTTATAAGTTACAAACCCTTCTGTCCCAGGTTCAACTGAGATATTCACATAGCATTGATTTTGAGATATCTATTAAGCAGTTTGTGTTGCAAGACTGATCAGGAAAGGGGGGCGGGGAGAGAGAGACAGAAAGAGAAAGGCTGAATAAATAGATCTGAGGAGCATCTGTATAGAGATGATAATTGAACCAATGGAAGAAGATGAAATTACCGTATGAAATAGTACAGAGCATGACTTCTTAACCTTTTTCGTGTCAACTTCTTTGGCACTCTCATGAAGCCTATTGATCCCTTTTAAATTCATAAAATAAAATACATAGAATCACAAAGGAAATACAGTAATCAAAATATTTTTTAAATGAGTTCAGACTCCAGATTAAACATCTCTGACATAGTAGAAGAGAAGAGAGATTGAGACAAACCCTTGGGAGACATGCGTGGTTAGTGGGAGTGATCTGGAAGAAGAACCAGCCAAGAGGACTGAAAAAGATCAGTCAAATAGAGCCAATAGAGCAGTGTCATGAAAACCTAGAGAGGAGGGAGTGTTCAGCAGAAGTTCAGAATCCTGGGAGTTCAGATTAGGGAGCAGTGCAGCTCAGGAGAGTTCTGTGATGGAGAGGTTATTGGAGCTGGGTCCCCACGCACCTTGTCTGATCCACGATGGTGTTGCGGAGGAGAAAGGATATTCCACATTTGAACAGAATCTCTTGGGGGCCCTTTCTTTGAAATTAAATTTATAAATACTCTGATGGAGAGAGATTTTTGGCCAGTTTCTCCTACCAAAACAGGCAAATCTCTGAACTGAGCGATTTCCAACTTACACCATGAGGTATGAAATTTAAAAATGGAGAAATGCTCAAAAGATGAAGAAATTTCTCAGCAACAGTAAAGACAAAAGTACATAACTTGGAGTTTGAGTCCTTGACTTATATGCCAGAATGGACAAGGGTAATGTGGACACACTTTGGGGTAACATCTGTCTTCCCAGAAGAATAAGAGTTTTTCTTTTTGTCTGGTCTATGGGTTTAAGAAAAAATGGATATCTCCTCTCAATTTTGGTTCATGATAAAATAAGGAACACTTCCTTTTGTGATTTAATAAATGAAAGGACATTCCCTCTGTGGATTTTTTTCACTAGCTCTGACTTCTTTGGAGAATTAAGTGCAGTCCTTACTTTGATACAGCTCTTGAGTTAAGGGCAGAAGGAAGTACCCAGCTAACACTGGTGCAACATTACTTTACTGTAACACAGTGGAGGATTTTGTATGGCAGGAGTCCACAGTATCTTGGACCAAGAGCTGTAATAGCTTTTCTGTGTTCTTATTTTTCAAAATTTAACAATCCATTTACTATTCCAAATAGGACCTACAGATTTTTGCATTATTCTTCAATTTATTCATTTTAATATCACTTTAGGTCTCTTGGTTTGGGACTGGATGTAGGATTTCATCACTATGAGGAATTGCCAGTGTCAGAACTCCCCTTATTGGGTATATGTCACCAACTCTTTTTGCAGCTTCTCTTAGTTGTTTGGGATGTTGTTTAGTTGAATAAATCACCCCTGACCACACACTTAGCATGTGTAAGAACAGAACTTGAACCCTGGTCTTCTCAACTCTAAAGCTGACTCAATCAATTATACCTCATTGCCTCTCACTTTATATGTTTAAAAGAATATAATAATACTTTAAATCACAATATCTGTTTCATTTCTTTTTTCTTCACATTTATCTCAAGGACTACACAAAACTAAGGTTAACCAACCTGACCTGTCAAATTGATAAAGATTTAGTGCTTAAAATGAAAGTAAGAAATTCTCTCTGATCTTTATGGCCAGCGAAACACACAACCTTCAACACCCCATAGTGCCACATGAACCAAATTAAAATGGAATTGGGAAACATTTAACAAAATAAATAAAACTACAATAGAATATAGTTAGTATGCAGCCTCATGAACAGTTTAGTGGTGCCCATTTCTTTTTGAATTTGACACCCCTTCTCTAGATTGTCCTTTTAAATGTACTACCTACCAGACCACTGTACGCTGTCGGCACTTCTATCTTTCATTTAAATATGGAAGAAAGGTTTGGGGAAGCTTAATTAAATTCTGTTTATTAAAGTTTTGTTTTCAGTAATTCTCTTTAAACTTTCAAAACTGCAACAACATTTATCATCCACCAGAGGGAGCAGGTATCATGTATATTTGTGTGTATGAGTGTGATTTTAGCATCCAGATCTGTCTATCAGTATTCATACCTCTTTAACAAACGAACCCTGTTGCAGATTTTTCTTTTTTGGCCACACCCGTGAGTTCATGTGAGCATAGGGGACTCCAGGTGAGGAAACAGTGTATTAGCAGTGTTGTACAATCTGCGGTCTAACCCGCTGAGAGAGTAAGTGAAATCTGCAATGGGAAAGAGGCACTGGGCTTGTTCTGTGGAAGCGGACCTGGAGGCAGGAGGCTTGATGCTGAATCCTACATCAGACAGGATTACCATTTGTGCCCGCGCAAGTCACTGAGGCTGTCTCAGTCTCAGATTCCTTATCTGCAAAATGAAGGTCCAGTGGCATTTATCTCACCGTATTGTCATGATGACTAAATGAGGCAATATGTTTGCTTTGCAAATCTTATAACATTACCTAGACGATGATGATGATGTAGCATGTCTCCAAGGGTTTGTAAGACTGAAGGAAATAGGGAGAAGACTAAAAGGTCAATTTCACCTCAGTGTAAGGAAATATCCCTAACAATTAGAGCTGTCCAGAAGTGTCTATCAGAAGAAATAGTGAATTGTCTTTTACTGAAAGTCTTTAAGCAGACTGCATGGGAAAGCTAATTGTCAGGTATATTATAGAGGGGATTCCTATTCCGGTACAGGTCGAAATGGAGGCCCTTGGAGTGTGTGAGGGTTAGAGTTAAGTAGACATTAATTGGTACTGAAACTGTATTTTAGAAAGCACAATGGGTGTGTGTGTGTGTGTGTGTGTGTGTGTGACAGCATGGCATAATGGATAGAGGGCTAGCCTTGGAGTCAGGAGGACCTGGGTTCAATTTCTGCTTCCCACGCATACCAGCTGCCCCACTATTATATTCATTATGTCACTTAATCTCTGCCTGCCTCAGTTTCCTCATCTGTAAAATAGCGATGATAACAATAGTACTTACCTCCATAGTTGGCATGAGGATATAGTGACATAATTTTATAAAGCACCTTGCACACCTTAAAGCTCTAGGTGTTAGCTATTAATTGTTATTCTCTGTTACTTGGCTTCTGTCTTAAGTTATTTGATGAATTCCCTCCCTACGAGATTTGTTTTTCCTTGTGTCTTCAGAATTTCATTCTTGAGCATCCACCTTTCCTACAATCTTTCCTTTGAACCTTTTGAAATCTACTTTCTCTAAATCTGTGATACATGTGAAACTATGCCCAGATTTCTTCTCTCCTATCCCAAATTCTTAAGATGGAATGGCCAGTTTCCTTCAGGATTCCCATCATTTTTATCCCATTAAGTGGTTTCTCCTTTTTAGTGGGAATCATCCAGAATAGAATTTTCCCTTGTTGGACCCTCCACTTTTTGGAAGATGAAAGTATCACTAAGGCCAGTAAAGACATTTTTAGATACTTTCATCCAAAATGCTATCATATTTCTTTTGGGCTTCTGGATTTCCTCACATTAGCTAATCTTTAAATGTACCGTTCTTCCTCATTCCTCCCCTTTGATCTCTTTTCATTAAGACACGTCTATCTAGAACCATAGTCCAGCCATGGGGTTCATGCCCCAAATCTCTGATACCTGTGAAATTAAATTTGCCTACTTGCTTTAGAACTTTAGTTTTTCTTGTTTATTGCCTAAACTTGGAGCATTTCTGTATATACAGTAGAGGCTATAGATATTATTAGTGAATGTTTTTTGACTTTTATCCCCTAAGAACTTCTGAATTTCTCATTTGCTCCTCTTTCTTCATTGAAACTTCTCTCTATGATATCTAACTTGGGGACCATGCCTAGGTAATCTCTCATTTCTTTTAGTTCAGAGTCCTTTTGATTAAATTTGCCAAACCCTGGGAAATACACTCCCACTGATCTTTGTTAAATGTACTTTATCTCTGGCCTTCAGTCTTCTATTCCTTTTTTTTAAGCTGTGGTCCCAACATCCAAATCCCATTCTTAGAAAGCATCTTCCTAGCCAGCTAGTCTCTTCCCAGATTAATCTTCCTCTTTTGCATCTCAGGCCTTCAGGGGGTAGCAGTGAGGAAAACACACCCTGTATCCCTTTGGATTTCAGTTTCTTACCTTTATTCTCAATCCTGGAAAGAAACTTAAAGGTCCTCTAGTCTACCCTTCTTTTTAGAAATAAAGAAATGAACACCGAGGGAGGTTAAGTATCTCATCTGCGTCTAAGTCTTCTGGGTCCCATACTTCCTTGTATCTGACTGATGGTCAAAAAGTTGCTTTAACCTATATAACAAATGTATTTTGAACATAGCTTGCAGGGAGTATGCTTCAAGAAATCTGTAGATGTAAAAAGCATTGTGCTTTTGTTAATAAGAATTCTCTAAGGAAATTCTAGTGAAAAATCTGTTAGATTTGAATAGTTTCTCTCATACATTAATTTCAGACGCAAATCTCCCTCATAAGCAAAGTTTGTGATAACTTATAGAGTCATCAGTATCAGTTTTGTGCCTCTGTCTTCAAATATCTCACAGTGATTTTTCTAACAAAGCAGTTCTTCCTTCCTGGGAGGTAAGAGGATAACAAGTATCTTCATTTTGCAGATGGGGAAATAAGAACAGTTGAAACTGCTGAAGTGCACAGGTAGCTGTAAGAAATTGGAATTAAGTCTTTTGACTTCTGCACTAGGGCTCAGACTAGAAGGTTTGCTACCTCAACTGATTTTGGGTTCCTCCCTGTCTTCAGGCAAGGTGCAGAAATGGATAAAGTAATGCAGGAACTGGGTAAGTCGTTAACAGATCAGGATGTCAATTCATTGGCTGCTCAACACTTTGAATCCCAACAGGTAAGTAAAGAGGAATGACTTTCATTCATGTAACTGTATTTTATGTTTCCTTTTAAAGTAAAATTAATTATCCTGGATACTGTTATTAGGTCTTAGAGAATAAATGGACCAGTGAGCTAAAACAGTCGACTGCTATCCAAAAACAGGAATATCAGGAATGGGTAATAAAACTTCACCAAGACCTAAAAAATCCAAACAACAAATCCATCAGGTATTAATCATCTGAAATAGTAAGCATTTATTGTTGTTAAGTAAGCCAGTAAATAAATTGAATCTTTTAGAGAAAATGTCTTTTTTGATTGTAGAGATCCTTGAGTTAGAGGTGGAATTGCAAGATAATTGTGTTTTTTCTTCTTAAACAGCTTTTGGATTATTGACGTTTTTTGTTTGATTTGTGTGGCACAGGGGGTTTTTTTTGTTGTTATTGTTGTTTGGTTTGTTTGTTTGTTTTTGAAAAAAAGCTTCAAAAACATTTTAAATCCATAAACCTTAATGCCACTTGTCTTCCATATCTCACTTTTTCCTTTTAAATTGATTTGCCCCTAAGTTAGTTTAAAATATACATAATATGTCATAATACAAATGATATCCCGTGTCACCTCTTGACCTCATACTTTTTTCTCTTAAGCTATCTTTTCAAGCTGCTAAAGCTATTTTCACTTTTTTTTAAGCTGCCAGGATACCTCGAATTAGATGTTTACTTAAAATGCAATAGTGTCTTGTTTCTGTGTACAGATATATACTATATGCTTCTAGTTCATATAGTCACTTTGTATACAAATAATTTCTAATCTAATCTTTGTCTGCTTGATATTTTTATCTTCTAAATTTGGCCGCTTATCCATGTTTTCATATTTCCATGCAGAACAAAGTCAGGTCATTTGTCAGTGATTAAAAGTGAAATGACATCCCCAAGAGTTGCTATTTTGGGACGTAAATGTCATCGCCTATTTAAAGATCAGTGAGCACGAGGGAGGCAGGGCCTGTCTTTCTTACGGGTGAGGCATTGCACACCTACTGTCATATATAGAGAAATAAAAAGGATTCCATCTCAATATTTCTCTTTTAGGTACTATTTCATCCGAAATTAATTTCTAATATACTTTAAGATGAACCGAATGGTGTTCGTTCCTTTGCGTTTAGCATTGTGTTTTATGAGGTTCCTATTTTAAAGTGTCAGTCCTCTGAGGGTGTTAAACCTCATTATGATCATTTTATCATTTTGCTTCCTTCTGACAGAAGGTCCATATTTGCAACATGATTGAGTGCTTGATGAAGATTAGTTGGAAAGAGATACAAGAGTCACCAACTTTCTGCTTTTGCCTAGTGTTGTCCCTCACCCAGGAGACAAATTGGCCAAATATACTTTGTATCCTCTCCATATGTTTTCTGAATAATGGTAATGACTCACATTGGAGTTACATACCTCTAAAGTAGTGATGGACACTGTATCTGCATTTAGGCAAGGAGTAACTTGATAGATGCACTTAAGGTTGTTGCCTCCAACTTGTGAGTTTTTCCAGATTAAAAAAAATCAAGAGATGGAAGAGGTAATAAAATATGTACATCTGATGTCAACAGTTTTGGAATATATGCATTTTCTAATATTATTAACTGTTTTAGGGCATTCATAGATGATCATAATAATCATTAGAACAGCCTTATTGTTGCAGATTAATTTAGAGTAATATTTTTGAGCATTTTCATGCTCATGGCACCTTTTACTTGTTTTCTAACATTACTAGAAAACATAGTTGCTTTACCTAAATATCATAGTAGTAGCCAAAAAAGAGAAAGTAAAAATTGATATTTAAATTGACAAGGCTATTAGTACTATATTACATTTCATCTTAGAATATATTATGATGTGTATATCGTGTTGCTTGCTTACTCAAGGGGGAAAGAAGGGGCAGGAGGGAGAGAGAGAATTTAGAACTCAAAACTGTAAAAAATGAATGTTAAGAGTTAATGTAGTTGGGAGATATTTAATAAAATAAAATATATTTTTATAAAAGTATGTATGATGGGAAAATGTTACATATATTTATTATACATTTAGCCATTTTATAACCGTTCTTTAGTATGTCTAATGATCTAATCAAAGGTACTAACTAAGTTGGAGACAGTACTACAAACTACTTCTGCTTAACCCCGGAAGGCAGGATTAGGACCAGTGACTGGAAGCTACAGGGAAGCAGATTTTAGCTTTATATAAAGAAAAGTTTCCCAACAATTAGGACTATCCAAAAGCAGGAAGGGATCCCTTTAGAAGGTAGTGTCATTAGAGGGCTTCAAGTAGAGCCTAAACGACCACTTTTTTGGAGATGTTGTAGTAGAATTTCATACTTAAGATAGAACTTATGTTATCTCTTAGTTCTCTTTCAGTACGGATTCTGTGGTTTGTCGTCTTCATTTGACATTAGGATCTGTTCTGCAAATCCTTAATAAACCTTAACATGCTATATAACTAAGATCTTTTTGTTACTATTTTGGGCAATGGCTAATTCATCCTATAAAATATGTTTAAACAATATATTTAAATGTTGTAAAATATATTTAAACAATAGTGGGAGAAGCAGGTTGTCAGTATTTCCTTTTCCCCTATTAAATATTGGTTAGAATTTACACAAACTCAGCAAAAATCAGATTACTTTTATAAAGCTGATGTTTCCATTAAAACAATATTGTGTAAAAGGCAACTTCTTCTAGTCGGGGTTATTATTCTCCTTAAACCAATTTGAAAAAACTAATATACTTCTCTTTCTACCAAAGTAGAACAGGCACAGAAATAAGAACCACAGAATCTTAGATTTAGAAAGAAACTTAGAGGCACTCTAGACCAGAGCTGTCCAACCTTAGGTTTTTATTGAAACAATAGACAATATATTTTGATTTGCCATCTTAGAGCTCTGCGGAGCTCAGCTTTGTTTACTAAAGCATTTATGTAAATTTTTATGCTTACAGATGGGCTGCGTAAATTGCACTGCCGGCTGCATGCGGCCTGTGGGCCACATTTTGGACAGCCCTGATTTAGACCATCTCATTCCTGCAAAAGAATCCCCAACAAATGGTCATCTGTCATTTCAAGGCGGGAGAATCCAGCAGCTCCCAAAACATCCCATCCATAGTCCTGATAGGAATTTTTTCTTTGCATCAAACTTGCATTTTATCTGTTGTCAGTTTTCACTCATTGCTCCTGGCCTTGCCCTCTGAGACCAAACAAAACAAGTCTAATTTCTTATTCATATAGTTTCACAGTTACTTGTAGATGGATATCATCTTTTCTCTCTTCTCTTTTCCAGGCTAAATATCCTTCACTTCCTTTAACTGATCCTCATATAGCTTAATCTTAGATCCCTGCACCGTTCTCATTGCCCTCCTCTGTATACTCTCTAGCCTCTTAACATTCTACCTAAAGTGCAGTGTTTCCAAATTGAAAACAGTGCTTCAGATGTAGGCTGACTAGAGCAGAATAGAGAGGCCAGCACTTCCCTGATCCTGTACACTACTTCCCATGGTACAACCTCTTCTACCTAAGTTGGTCCTTTTCTCTAACAGTCACAAGGGTCACAAGTGGCAAAATAAGGACTCATACTTTGTGAAATGGCTAGTATGGTTGAGGAAACTGAGTTTTGGAGTGGCGAAGTGATAGAACGAATGTCACCCAGCTAGTAAATATTAGAGGTAACACTTGAAAACAGGTTTTCAAACTCCAGGTCAAGTGCTCAGTACATTACTATGTATTAGAAGGATTGTTGTTTTTTTAATCTACATGAAGACTTCAATCTACGTCCATGTAGGAGTGCTAATATTACTAAACCAACTGATTTTATAAAGTAAATGGTAATAGATTGTCATGTATTAAACTCAGAGATGGGAAATACTAGTATAAAAATTTGTCCTTTAGAAATAATATTGAAGCATGATAAAAGCCCAGTTCTGGCAGATGGGAAATCTGGTTTTTACTTTGGTTCTCAATTTCTTCACTCTCTTTAACCTCCACCACACTTGCCTGATTTTTTTCCCCTATAGATATTTTCGTTTCACTTCCACCAAATAGAATAGGTACGTTGTTTTATTTCGGTACTTTATTACTCAGATATTCAGATCGACCTATGAAATCGTTGATTTGGGATTTCCTTCCAGTAGTAGAGCTTGTAACCCTTCTGCTACATGGGATCTATCCAGTGTGCTGGATGCCTTCCTCTCTTTCTCCTGACGTTGCAAGAATACTAGTGGAACATTCTGGATGGTCGTTATCATCCCATCTTCCTTCCATATGAACACCCCCGTTTCTTTTCCTATCATCCAATTCCTTGATATAACATCTTTTATTCCTTTTCTTCAGAGTTTCTCATTGGTGGCCTCTCTTTTGCCTTCTGAGCGATACTCATTTTTAGTTCTTTGGAGACAATACGGTTCTATGTCTCACTGCCATGTAGCAACATTGGTAAAATGTTAGTATTTAAAAAGCGAGCCTTTGCTTTCATGGGAAACTCGGGTCAGTAAAGAGGTTTGTAATTTCCCAGAAACAATTCATTTTGATTTCCTCCTTCTTAATAATACATTCAGCTCCCTGTTAGTCATTTTTGTTTTGCTATTTCCAGGAAAAAGTTCATTCTTCTTAGCTGAGAAAACAAAAGTAAAATAATAATTGAGCATAAAAAGCATCTTTGCCTTCTCTCTATATAGTCAGTTATCATTTTCCCATCTACTCCAGTCAAAGGTCTTATCCCTTCTTTGGTCTTCTTTTAACTTCCTTTACTAGCTTCACCCCCCTTCTGAGCTTTAGCATTCTCGACACTAGTTTTACAAGATTGTACCATGCTCTTATAGTCATATCTGTCCTTGCTTCCATCTTCTTTGCATTTCTTTTGAAATTTTAATTGGTTGGTAAGTTTCCTGTGCTTTTGCATCAAATACATCCCATTTTTTCTTCCTAATTCTCTTTGTGATTTCTTTGTTGGAATTATTGAAACCGCATATTTTCATAAACTGCAATTATTTTTATAGTGGATATTTCAGATATTTATCATTAGCGCTGAAATAGGTGATGACCAAATAGCCTATAAATACTGTTTCTTGTTGTCCTGGGCATGTGATAAAGCCCACCCTGCCAACTCTTTTCTTTGCTTTTCCAAGGAGAACCTATGAGCCATCTTGTTAAGCTGCATCTCCTCCTTTTGTTTTCACTTATAGCAAGAATATTAAGATAGACGTGATTCAGGACTTCTAGCAGTACACCTCTGTACCGGTTATGGGATAACTGTCTCACGTTTAGAATACCTCTCATCAAATTCAAATTTATTGATGGCCTGAAAACTGATTTTTAGCACCCTTTACCCCCCTTCACATCACTGTGATACCATGGCCTGCATAGGTCAAAGGGCTGTTTTAAATTTCCTTTGTTTTCAGAGGTTGCCAAGGCCAAAATATGTGCTTCTTGCTTATTAGCTAGGTTAGTCCTCATAAAACAGACTCCACGGGTTGCCAGGGCCATCCTCAAAGATTTTCCAGCATGATAGAATCTGCCAGAGCTTCTACTGCCCTAACAAACAGGGCCTCCACAGTGTGGAGAGACATCAGAAAAGCACTTGGTTAGTTTAATCAGATAGAATACTTGGCAGCCATGTTCTCATTATATGCAACATGTTTTCTTGAAAAGTTTCTATTTTTGGATGGGAACAATTGTGGTAATTTTTTTTTAACTATGCATACTTGTTACTTTTTCCTCTGAGTTGGAGAGAGGTGTTTGAGGGAGAGAAAAGAAAGTGTTGTTAATTGAAAAATAAAATTTAAGAAAGAAAAATGTCCATGTTTTTTATAATTTTTAAACGTATCATATTTTAAATGCATTGAAAGAACGCACTAAGAAGTCATGAGTTCATGGGGCAGCTAGGTGGCACAGCGAGTACAGCACTGGCCCTGGAGTCAGGAGGACCTGAGTTCAAATTCGACCTCAGACACTTGACACACTGACTAGCTGTGTGACCTTGGGCAAGTCACTTAACCCCAATTGCCTTCCCTTCTCCCCCCCAAAAAACAAAAACAAAAAATCAGGAGTTCTTTTGTAAAGCAAACTATTAGACAATTTTAGTCATGCACATTTTTAATGAAAATTGCAAAATTTAAGACTAGTATTGGCTTATTTATATTTGCATATAAAAGTATTGAATGTTTTAAATTAGAACTTATTGTAGTCCTGTTTTGGTTCCATGGATACAGTAAGGCTTAGGTTGGAGATAAGTTAAATGTTCTTTTCAGTTGTTCAGTTTTTTCTCATTTCATTTTCAAAAGTGCTTTTGTTTAGAACTTGCCAATAACCTTTTTGGGTTTTTTTTTGAGGGGGCAATGCAGGGCAATTGGGGTTAAGTGACTTGCCCAAGGTCACATAGCTAGTAAATATGTCAAGTGTCTGAGGTCGAATTTGAACTCAGGTCCTCCTGACTCCAGGGCCAGTGCTGTACTCGCTGTGCCACCTAGCTGCCCTCAATAACCTTTTTAAAAATATATTTCAGTGAAGAAATTAAAGTTCAGCCCAGTCAGTTCAGAGAATCTGTAGAAGCAAATGGGAGAATTTATGAAGATCAGAGGAAATTAGAAGAAAGCTTTACCATTCACTTAGGTAAGTGAATAACTTAGTGCAATAATAATTACAATAATTTATTTCGTGTGTTTTTATAAGAATAAGAATGTTTGGCAAGTTAACCCTGTGCATTTCTTTTTACTCACTCTTTAAATACAAATTGCCTACTGACCCAAGGAAACCTATTAGTCTTGAGGCTGCTAGGTGGCTCATTGGACAGAACACTGGGCCTGCAATTAGGAAGAACTGAGTTCAAATCTGGCCTCAGAGACTTACTAGCTGTGTGTCCTTGGGTGAGTCACTTAACCTCTGTTTGCCTCAGGTTCCTCAGTTGTGAAGTGGAGCCAATAATGGCAATTACCTTCCAAGGTTGTTGTGAGGATCAAATGAGATGACAATTTTAAAATGTTTAACACAGTGCCTGGCCCATAGTATGTATGTGCTTTTATAGATGCTAGCACTCATCATCGTCATCATCGTCATCATTATAACATTATCCATCATCTGGCATATAAAATTATTAAGCATGCAAAGTTAGCTATTAAAATGAAGATTTACAGTACGGACCAAGCCCTTTCATTAGTTTTAATACGAGTCTTGTTCCAGGTTTCGTTTATACCACTTTAGCTGTCTGTTGTGTCACCGATGGCATGTAGCATCCTTTTCTGTTCTTTGTACATGGACAAGTTCACATTTGCTTGTTTGTCAAGTTCAAGGTAAATTTAAAATATGCATGCATATAATTGTAGGACTGCTTCTTACCTCTAGGAGCCCAGCTGAAGACCATGCATAATTTGAGACTGCTGAGAGCAGACATGTTAGACTTCTGTAAACACAAACGAAATCATCGAAGTGGCGTAAAACTCCATCGGCTGCAGACAGCACTCTCACTCTATTCAGCATCTCTCTGTGGCCTCGTTTTATTGGTGGATAATCGTATCAATTCATACAGCGGTATTAAAAGAGGTGGGTTGATCCCGTTTCAAATAGTCTCATTCTGTTTATTAAATGTCTTATATACCTTTTTCAGAAATCTTTTTTTTTCGTGTAACACATATCTCAGTGAACAAAACAGTACACCAAGAACTAAAGCATTTATTTAGCACAGATTTCATGCTTCTCTAACAGCTTGCTTTTGATTCATTTTTCTGTTTTCCCTATCAAAGTTCTGTTATACTTTGATTATATTGGTTGATAATGATTTATTGGTTAATAATGAAATTATAGTATAATTAACTATGAAAATAGGCACCTCAAGATAAAATGGCTTATGTAAAGCTGACCAAAAGAAAGGGTTGGAATTTGAAATCAGATAGCATTGGTTAGAATCCCAGACATTTACTGTTTTTTTGATGATGGGCAAGACATTTAAACTTTCAGTGTCTCAGTTACATCTTCTGTGAAATTAAGGGATTGGATTTAATGATTTCTAAGCTCCCTGCCAGCTCTAGCTCATCTGCGAGACTCTGGACCAGTGCCCGGACTACAAGAGTGTAAGTGAAAAGAACACTAATAGAGAGCTATAACTGAATAACTATGATAACATGTCTTGGTCAGTCTTGATCCTAGAGAAAAAATAATGAACATACATCCCTTCTCTGAGCAGGGTGGTGAGGAACTGTGTGGCAAAAAATTGCATCCATTGTCATACATGGTCAGGTCAATGTATGTGATTTTATTTTTAACTCTTCCTTTTTTCACAAGGGGGAGGGTTCAATTCCCAGTTGGGGGAAAGGGAGGAGGTCCAGTGATTGTGATGTGAAAACAAAAGGTATCAATAAAAGCTATTTTAAATAAAGTAATAGAGATTTTATTATTTAAGTGATTTAAATAGTTCCCAAGTATCTGGGAGCAGGATTCAAACTTATTTGTTGTTGTTGCTTCATTTCAATCATGTCCAACTCTTTGTGACCCCATTTGGGGGTTTCTTGACAAAGATACTGGAGTGGTTGGCCATTTCTTCACCGGCTCATTTTATGAATGAGGAAACTGAGGCAAACAGGGTGAAGTGACTTACCCAGAGTACATCGCCAAGGCAGTATTCACAACGGTTGCTGTTGTTAAGAGTATGCCAGTGTGGTTCTGAATCGCAAAATATAAGAGACTCTCTGTATAGAAGACAGAAGCAAAACATTTATTCAGACACCAGAAAGCCAAATCCCAACACCAGTAAACCGAATCCATCATAGCAAAAAAAGTTACAACACATTATTACTACAGAGAGCAGCTCCATTCCCCCTGCTGGAGCCTTCCCACAAACAAAACACTCACAACAAGATGCCTGCCTCTTCTCTCTCCCTCAGGTCTAACTGCTCTATTTTTTGCTCCACTGTTTCTGTTCCACTTGTTCAGCAAGCTCCTCCTACCACATGTGACTTAGGCTTCCTGTGATGTAAGCAGGTCACATAGGCCTATTAATGGATGGGAGAGATCTTCGAATTAAGCAGAAAATACATTATCAGTGCACAGGCTCATACAGCTAGTGAATGTCTGAGGCCAGGTTTGAACTCAGAAAGATAAGTCTTCCTGATTCCAGATCTGGCACTCTGCCACTGTGCCATCTAGCTGCCCAGGAGTTTGTATGTGCCTGATTCTAACTCCAGCACACCATCTACTATACCTAGAGTAGCAGTTCATTTGTAAATGAGTTAACACATCTGAGAATGTAACTTTTTTTTAAAAAGCTATCAGGCCTACTAGAGTTCAATATGCCACTTTTAAGGACCTTCATGTATTCTCCTACTTTTTAAGTTGAATTGTAATCATTTAAAGGGTAACTAGTATTTGAAGAAATTTAGAATCGTATACAACTTCTTTCCTTTGCCTCTCTTTGTCCTTGACTATCTCCTTTCTTGAATGATCATCCTCTATGTATTTTATGTGTATTTGTTATCTCTCTCCTTAGATTATAAGGTCTTTGAGGACAAGGAGCTTCATATTTGTCTTTGTATCCCTGATACTTAGTACAGTGCCTGACAAAATTGTAGGCACTTAATAAATGTTTGTTGATTGAATTGAGGCCTAACCTAATTGAGCTTAACCACTGTCCAAGGAAGAGCTTAGGTAAAGGGTTGACCACCATATAATGACTTTTTCATGACACATTTTCATGGCACATTAAGCCATCAAGTAAGGTATAAAGAGGCTTCAGTCTGCATAGGGAGAAGGAACATCCCTATTGATAAAATCAAAGATTTTTAACAGTTTCTTAAAATTCTAAACTTAAATCCTCTCAAAAAAGATGTTCAAAAATGCAATAGAACACAAAAAGAGGATCGTATAGGAAGCTATGTTTCTCTTATTTCATACCAATTGCTTTTAAAAAAAAGTATATAGTGCATTTCCCATGTTACTTTAAAAACTGCCCTGGTTGTCTGTGCCTCTTTCTGAACTTCTTCTCTTTTCTTCTATGCATTTAAGCTCTTTTGGGTAACTCCCCTTTTCTCCCTACCCCCAACAAATTAAGTGTAGTCAAGCAAAATGAATCCTCACAGTGGCCATGCCTTGAAATATATATATATATCTCTTTCTGCACCTTGAGTCTATCATTTCTCTGTCAGGAGGGGTATGTGACATGCTTCCGCATAGAAGACATGTGACATGCTTCCCCCTGGAGACATGGTTGATCAAAGAGTTGTTAGGTCTTTCAGAGGTGTGTTTCCTTACGATCTTATTATCTTATTATTATAAATTGTTTTCCTGGTTTTCACTTCCCTTTCCCTCAGTTCACACTACCCAGGATTCTCTAAAATCATCCATTTCATACAAATAGTAATATTCAGTTAAGTTCATATACCACAATTTGTTCAACCTTTCCCTGAAATGATGGAAAGCTCTAGTTCTTTTCTCTTTTTTTCCATTCTATTTAATCCCCACTCTAGGACAATTTTGCTTGCAACAAGCAAAATCCATCATTTTTTCTTTTTTTTTTTGTAGAATTTGAAGACAAATTTATTCCTACTCCAGCAGAGCCAGCCCTACCTTTTTCTTTTTCCTTTTCTTTTTTTAAGTGAGTTTTTACTGATATTTTCTGCTTCTTACATCACCACAGATCCCATGTATCCTTCCTTTTTCTTCTTCCAGAAAGAGCCATCTCATATAACAAATAGTATCTTTTGGGAAAGGGGAAAAAGTTAGCACAGCCCATCAATACATCGGAAGAGTCCAAAATATGTGCAGTGTGTAGCACCTATTGACCTCCCCTCTCCATAAAGTATTAGGTTGGAGGTGTCTTCTCATAGCTCTTTATTTGAGTCCCACTTTCATCATCTTTTTAAATATTTCCTTCCTGGTATTATCCTCCCTATTAACTCCACCTGTGTCCTTGTTTGTTTCCCTGTTAAGTTTGTTATATTTCTGCTTCATTCTGTTTGTGTGTACATGTGTTGAACTGTCCTTTGTCTTTTTCAAATAAGAATGAAATTCATCTGCTGCCCACCCCCTCTTCTCCCTCCTTCATGTTTATATGCTTCTTTTCTTATGCTTCCCAATTAGCAAGTTCCACTCCTTTTTTCCTCCTTTCTATACCACTGTATTACTCTTACTTTTCCTTCTTTTTCCTCTCTTAAAACTCTCAGAACAGAACTAATTCACTCTCTGTGTTCTATTTTCTTATTTAATCCTCTCAGTACCCTTTGGAGACATTGAGGATTTTTTTAATGTCTCTTATTTTTTTTATTTTTTAGATTTTTCATTTTTACTTTACAACACTCTGTTTCACAAGTTTTTGAGTTCCAAATTTTCTTCCCCTCCCCACCAAGATGGCATGGAATCCGATATATGTTCTACATATACCCTCGCATTAAACTTATTTACACACTAGTCAAGTTGTAAAGAAGAATTATGACCAATGAAATGAATCATGAGGAAGAAGAAACAAAACCAAAAAAAAAGAGAAAGAAAAAAAGAGCAAATAGTTTTCCTCAATCTGCATTTAGACTCTGTAATTCTTTCTCTGGATGTAGATAGCTCTTTCCATCATGATTCTTTGGACTGGCTTTGAACCTTGTATTGCTGGAGCCAAGTCTCTCAAAGTTAGTCATCACAGAAGCAATAGAGGCATTGAGGTTTTGAGGAGACACTCATCTCTTCACCTCCTATTTATAATATTAGCACTACATCATCATAATAACCCTTCGAATTGCTCAAACTTCTCTTTCTAGGCTTCTCTGGAGTCTTATGTCTGCATTTCACAGTTCTTGCTCAGCTCTGATCTTTTGATTAGAAATGCCCCAAAGTCCTCTATTCCACTTGAGACAACTGGTGGCACAGTGAATGGAGCACTGGGCCCAGAGTTAGAAAGACTTGAGTTCAAATGTAGCCTAGCTTTGGGGCCCTGGGCAAGTCACTTAAACTCTCTTTGCCTCAGTTTCCTCAACTGTAAAATGGGGATAATAATAGCACCCATCTTACAGAATTCCAGAGTTTAAAGCAATGTAATAAGGGTGTTTTAGCCTGAGGGGACCAGAACTAGAAGCATGTGCAGATACTTCCCACCTGGTCAGTATGACCACCTTGAAGTTTAGAGGAGTATATATCGTAGAATAATATATATACTATAATTTCTCATTGGATTTCTTAATCATTATTTGGACTAATACTAACATGTGGGAGTTACATCTGCTTCCATTAAGGCAGCCATCTCGGCCAGATGTCAAAATCTTAGATTTTTGAAGTACTTGATTTCATATATTAATTGAAGATAAATGTATGAGAAATAGATTATACATCTTTGGGGTGTGTGTGTGTGTGTGTGTGTGTGTGTGTGTGTGCACTAGAGTTCCTGGTCTGTAAGTAAAAGCCCAAGATTTAACATTGAATTTTGAAGTTTATATGTAAATTTTTGTGTCTCTTAGATTTTGCCACAGTTTGTCAAGAATGCACTGACTTCCATTTCCCTCGGATTGAAGAGCAGCTGGAAATTGTCCAGCAGGTGGTACTTTATGCCCGAACCCAACGCAGGAGTAAATTGAAAGAACCAAATGGTCAGTAAAACAAAGAAACTGTATTTTTTTAAGGTCTACCAAAAAAATTTAAATTTCATTTATTCTCATTGATCATGAGTCACACTACTTTCAGCCATACATTGTCAAGCTATACCTTGCTTGATGAATTCTAATTTAGAGATTTTCTTAATGTTTCTTTCAAAATATGTTTTTTTCTTAACCCCACTCAACAGTAGCACTTGGGTCACCATGCCTCGAATGGCATGGTGATTAATAGTGATAAGACACAGAACCTGGAGTGTTCTGACATATGAATTCTATTTTTTTCTTTTGGTCTCAAGCTTTTAAAATTTGTTATAGGTAGTATAGTACTCTGAACAAAGTGGACATTAAACAAAGGCTGTTGCTTCACTGTCTCAGTTTTTCTAACTATAAAATAAGTATATGATTTTGCTGTGAGATTTTGCTTATTTGTATTTGTATTATGTGTGCTATTTCAAATAGATCCACAAGGGAAAGAGAAAGTTATAATTTGTTTTAAAAATCATTTTCTCCCTTCACACTTTTAAAAAGCATGAAGCTAACATTAGTTCATCTCCTTTTTTCCCTCTATTTAATGTTTAATAGAATCCTGTAAAACAGTGTAGTAAATTCCTAGTTGTGCTAATTACTCACTGTTTACTTGAGATTCTCTGCTCTCTTTTTGTTGTTGTTAATTGTCTTAATCTCTGTCCTCAAGACAAGTATCTTTGCAACTTATTTTCTAAATACTTTGTAAATAATACTAGAGGGGAAAAAGGACCAGGAAATAAATCCTCTTCATTGAATAAATGAATGAATTTTTCATTCTTTCTCCTTAGGCTCGCTATAATCACAAAATATTGGTAAATATTTATCAGTATAAGAGATAACTCTGATCAAATTCCAGAGCCCTTTGCTTTGCTCTTGTTTAGATTAAAACCCCAATTTAAAAAAATCTTTTAAAAATTAATGTAGTATGTTTTCATACATCATACAAAGTTTGCATACAATGCAATCATCCACAATATAAAATTCCCCGATATACTTAAGTAAAACAGCATTAAAGTCATTTACAACTGATAGGCAGTACTTGCAATTTTGCTCTTGATTTGCTTTTTGTTTGTTAAAAGAAAAAAAAAGATTTGTGTTTTATAAGTTAGTACCAATTTTGTCCAGTGTTTTTTAACTATTTTGTTGTCATTTAAAGTTATTTATATGGTGTTAATAATTGTGTATATTGTTCTATTGTTCTTTTCATTCTGTTTTGTTCATTTAACATCACTTTTTTCAAATCTCATATTTCTTTACATTTTCATAAATTAGACACATAAATTTATGTCAAAGGAGACACAAACCTCCCTTTTTAGCTAAAAATTTAAGTGTAAATGTTGCTTTTAAACACTTTTGATAAATGAATATCATACATCTTAAGTAAAATTGTCTTTATATAATTATGTATTGTTAATAGTGTTATATGATTTAGGAACAGAATGTCAGTAATTACTGTCTCGTCTGTATGTACCCGCAGTAACACATTACTGTGTACAAAAATAGATACTTGATACACAGAATACTTGATAAGTTATAAAATTTAATCCGCTGAATCTGCTTCCAAGCATATATGATCCCTCTTTATGGCTACAACTTTTTAAATCGCAAGTAAAAAGAAATTATTCTGCTTTTTACTTCATGGATATTCGCCCTTCCCATTTCTAGTATAAATCAGAGCAGTGATATTCATGTTCACCTAGTTAACGTAGTTGACTTCTCTTACTCTACATCCTTCATCTGTAAAATGAGCCAGTTGGGCTCAATGAGCTCCAAATTCTATCAAAACCTTCTAAGTGGCTCGATAGAGGTAATAAGTAGCAGAATCAGGATTCGAATCCAAGTCTTCTGACGACTCTTGAATTCCTACCATAGTACACATTAAATGCCATCTCCTCTATGGAAGTTCCACTTTATTCTTCTAGTTAACAACCTACTCTGCCCTGGACCTTTACATTATTATTGAGTATTCACTACAATTCAAATTTTTCTCATTCACCGAGAACCTGAAAGGCAAACTAATTAAGCAGTCCTGTGGCTTTCTGTGGCACTCTGTGAAATGTGTTTCAGAACAGAGCTGACCACATGAAGAAAATGGAGGAGAATTTATCTCACCACACATCTTATAGAAATTCCCTAATACAGGCTTCCCTCTTCCTCTATCCATCCTCTCTTATTTTACTCATTCAGGCTGTAGAAGTGACAAGGACACGAAGACAAGCGTGGAAGAATTTGGGAGAATTCTGACTATATTGACAAGACAGCATATGTGCTGCAAATGACAGGAAGTTTGCAAACCACAGGCAGTGCATGGACATCATGATGTTATTTTGTTCTTGTTCAAGCAACTGCTTTTGTGGTTTGAGTGAGTCAGTAAAACAAGCAGGGTTATAAAAGTCCACTTTCTTTAAGGAACCCCCACATGTTGTTATATAAAAATACTCTCATGGATAGATTTGACATAGTTAGACCTGTGTTTTCAGAATAGCACTTTGGAAGTTGTGTCTAGGATGGATTGGTGGTTGTGTCTTCAAAAGAAATAAAGAAGTTAGGAAGTGGGCCAAGTTTGGGGGAGATACAGATTCTTTTTGGACATTTAAATTTTAGACTCCTATAGGACATGCAGTGGGAAGTAACTGGTAGGCAGTTGATAATGCAAGACTAAAATTCAGGAGAGAAATGGGCTGGATAGGTACATCTGGGAGTCATCAGCATAGAAATGATCATTGAACCCACTGATCTCACTGAGAAAAAGTGAGAAGAGAGAGCCATAGGGCATATACAGAACACAGGGCATGGATAATGATTTAGCAGAGGAAATGGAGGAGAAATAACCAGACAAGTAGAAAAAGAACTAGGAAAAATCAATGTTCCTAAAGCCCAAAGAAGAGAGACGATCTCAAAGGAGGGGATGCTCAGCAATATCAAATGCTTCAGAAGTCAGAGATGAGAACAGAGAAAAGGGCATTGGGTTTGGTACTTAAGAGATCATCGATAACTTAGGGGAGGAGCAGTTTTAGTTGAATGATGAGGTTAGAACCCACATTATCAGGTGTTGAAAAATGAGTAAAAGAAGAGGGGACTACAGGCAACAAGTGTAGATGGCTTTTTCTAGGCATTTGGCTATGAGAAGAGAAAAAGAGAACAATAATAATAGAATGCTAAGCTCAAGTGAAGTTTTTTTTTAAGAATAGGGAGACGAACATCTTCGTAGGTAACCCTGAAGGAGCCAATAGAGAGATAGACAAGTAATCAATTTTATTTTTTACTTCATAGATAAAAATTTTCAGATATATGAGTGAATAAGACTGATGAATGACAGACAAAGTCATAGGATCATGGATCTAGTGCTCAAAGGGATCTCAGGGCTAGCTGGTCCAACTTCCTGATTTTAAAGATGAGAAAATAAGAATAATCCATCCCCTTCTCCACCTCCCCAAACCCAAATATCCTAACTCCTTTAAAAAAACAACCACAGATTAAACAAGACAGAATGAAAAAAAGAAAAGAATTACATGAAACCATACCCTTACTGATAAACGAAATAATGACCATGGACATTAACTCTAACAAGGTAACAAGGAGAGGCATTGTAGCGGATAGAGAGCCAGCCTCTGGAACTGGTCTAGGAATCCTGCTTCTGATATATGCTAGCTGGGACCCTGGGAACATCTCTTAATCTCTGGAGGTTGCCTGGAGGCAACTTGCAAAGAACATAACTTGTAGAGAAGGTACAGATCTGCCTTGGTAGGAGGGAGTTTCCTTCCCAAGAGTTCTTTACTCCGATGAAACCACAGATCAGGTACAAAAAAAAAAAATCCCCATTGTCCATCGTATTTGCTGTTTGTTTTTCTTCATAAATAGATTTGAGAATCCTTTTCATAAAGATAATATTTGAACCTTATGGGAATTGACAGGTCCTTGAGAGTGTGCAAAGAAAAGAGAAGAAGGCTGTGGACAGAATCTTGGGGACATCTGCACTCAGGGGAAGTTGAATTAAGGCTCAGATAAAAGAGACTAAAGGAATAGATAGAAGAACTAGAAGAGAGAAGGCCACAGAAGTCAAAGGAGGAGAAAATGTACCGGAAAATGAGGTGGTTGAGAGAGGTCAAGGAAGAAGAGGACTGGGATGGAGCATTTAAATATTTTTTGTTGACCTTTGATAGTGCAGTTTCAGCAAAATGACAGGATTAGAAGATAGATGCAGGAGGCTGAGGAGTAATGAAGATCATAATATGAATAAGATCATAGATTTAGAGCTGAAAAAGACCTTAGAATTCATTAAGTTCAACTTCTTTGTTTTACAGATGAGGAAACCGAGGCCTGAGAGGGTTTCAGAACTAGAACTCAAAACCAGGTCTTCTGATCCCTGGTCTAATATGCTTTCCACTACACCAGACACTGCCTGTGATCTTGAGCTAGTTATGTCACTTCTGGATCCTCAGTTTCTTCTTCTGAAAGATGTGGATAACTGTGTCACACATATCTCATTAAAATGTTATATAGCTTTAACATATGTATGATATCTTAGGCTCTTTAAAAATGAAAAAGATTACATAAATACAAAGTATTGGCTGTGGTAGTGTAATATTCTCCCATCCTATGTACAGATTCAGGAAACCGGAATGGAGGAAGTGATGATAAGGCTAAGAATATTGAACGAAACTATTCAAATATTTTGCCTGGTGAGTACTATTTTTACTTTATGTTTTTATGTTCAGTTACACTGAAATGATAGATTTGAAATATAGCTTTTTTAATGACTTTGGGACCATCTACCAGTCAAAATAAAATATTGTACTTGTACAATATAATTTGGCTATTTATCTTTTTTATTTCTTGGTTTAAGGAATAACTTCACAGGAAAATAAACTGCCTCAGATATTCTCCTGATTCCAAAGGAGAAAGTTCTGTCATTTAGTTGTATGGTATTGTCACTTTTAACTTAAGATTTCCTTTTTATTCATTGTTTTTTAGTTTCTTAGAGAGATGAGCCAAGAAATATTTACTCTTTCTGAGATATAAACAGAAGGAGAATTGAACTTCTAGTACATGGGTCATCTGATTTAGAATTTGTCTTATTTTCATTTCCCAACAGATTATCTTACTTCCCCTTTCTTTCATTTCCTGTAGTGTTCTTGGATGTTTATTCATCCTTTTACCAACTGGAAATTTAGAGGCTCTTTATTCCTCATCCTGGCTTAACTCACTTGATTTCAGTTAGCTACAATGTGCTGGAAAAAATTACCAGCAGGACCTTATTAAGTATTTTGTGATTGGAAGAATTTTTAATTGAATTGTAAACTTGACAACATTCATATATCATAAGTCCAATACGGTAGTTATAGAATTTAGAGAAAGGACCTAGAGACCATCTAATTCAGTGTTCACCAATCCAAAGTGTCCTATAGAACAGGCAGAATGCCTAAATTCTCTACTATAGGCTGTTCTACTCTTTGTACCCTCGGTGATTAAGGGGTCAGAGACCAAGGAGAAAGGAGAAAGAAGAGAGGTGGGGGCAGAAAAGCAAGACACAGGGGCGGGGAGAGATAATTTTTAAAAGTTGATAGATTTTTATAAGTAAAGACTTTTTAGTAATAAGTTTTGTAGGCTAGTGAAAATTTAATGTGGGTCACTAGTTGGAAAACACTGATCTAATTCAACCCTCTCCCCACCCCCTTATTTATCAACAAATGAAGAAACGGAGGCCCAGGTTCTCTAAGGTAGTACCAAAGTTTGGAATAGGACCCAGTCCCTTGATTGCTAGTCCATTCTTCCCCTGGTTAATTAGTTTCATTACAGTCGCATCTCAAGAGCAGATTTTTATACATGTCAATCACATTACATTTTAATCAGGTAATATCCATTTCTTGTTCTCTTCTTGGCAATCCAGCTGGCTACTTGTGGTTGTCAGGCTTCAAATTTCCTTCCACCTTCAGATCTGGTACCTTGGTGGATAATGTTAGAAGCAGCATTACATCATCTCATGCTGTTTCCTCCACCTTGTGGAACAGGAAACTATCTTCCACTCCATCTAAAAATACATTCATTGAGACAGGGTTCATCATATTCCTTTCCATCACCTCCATAATTAAAATCATATTTTGTGGCTTTCTTAAATTGTGCCAGTCTTGTTATCTGTTCCGGAGGCACCGACGTCTGAGATTTTTTTGTTGTTTTTAACTTCACTCTTTTGTTGTATCGGTATTTCCTTCCTTGAACTCCTTGCTCTTTTTTGGCAAAACCTGATAGGTTAAGTGGCTGGTTATTGCTTTTGAACCAGGGCTTTATTGTAGGTCTAAATTATGGCAAAGAATATCAAACTATTCAATGATAACTTAGCTCATAGTAAATCCGTCCCAAGGGAACAGTGCTTTCATATTATAAGATTTCATATTCGAAAAGACAATTTATTGATGAAAATGATTGATATCTTAGATTTCTATATGTCTCCTCCGTAGCACTTAAATGTTGCTTTGCATGTAGTAGGAACCCAATCAACGCTTAGTTTAATTTAATATTGATAGGTAAGTTGTTCCTATTTTATTGAAAAGGAAAATGAGGCTAAAAGAGAAGTTACTTAAGTTACCCAAGTCAGGAGGAGTGCTGAGATTGACTAACACTCTCCATAATTGACTCTATAATTTTTTAAGTCATTTGCCTCCCAGGTAGACTTTGGCTGTTATTTGACCTGCAGACGTAAGTTAGCAAAGAATATAGCAGCCTTTGAATGCAATAGTAAAGGTAGAATGAAGTCTGTTGAGGAACTACATTGTCTCAATCATTCCATTAAAGCAGCAGTAGATCACCTGTGCCATTGAATAACAACTTACATTGTCAGAGTGATGGAAAGTTTACAACATGCCTTTCTCATAACAATTCTTGACATAGGTAATACAACAATTACCATTCCTATTTTTCAGATGAGTAAACCAGGGCACAGAGAGGTTAAATGATTTGCCATAGGCCACACAAGTAGTAAGTGTTAGACCTGTGACTCATACTTAAGCCTTCTGATTTTAAAAGCAGTGTCATTTGACTCTGCCACCATGATGTCTCAGTGAACTAAATGAACCCAGGCTGTAAGTGTCATCTTGCCGTTCCTCACCATGCTGCCCTCTTTTGTGTTACCTTCTTTTCCTTTCCCTTTCTATTGTTCCCTTCTTTTTTCTTTCCTATCTTCTCTTTTGTTTCTTCCTATTTTGCCTTTGTCTCAGGTCAATAGTAGCACCTTTAAATATTTCTCATATCCATTGATAATGCTTAGGGCTAAAGAATGTTCTATATCTCTTAGTGTGCCAGAAATGTAGATTTGCTAAGCAAAACCCTAGGTACCGGAAAAAAAAAAGAAATTAATGCACGTTTAGAAAATGAGAGTTTTATTCTTTTGTCTAATTGAATCAGATTCAGTGATGAGTCTATGCGTAGTATGAAATTCATTTTTCTTCCCACTCCTTTGCTCCTCTTGCCAACTGTTTCTTCACCTACCTAGACAGTGTGAACCATGGCAGTGGTGCAGGAATTAGGGAGCAGTCATTGTTATTTGTTTCTTTTTTCAATTAACAAAAATATTTTCTCTCCTGCCCCCCTCCAAAAAAAAGAAAAAAAAAAGAAAATAAAACACTTTTAACAAATATGCATAGTCAAGTAAAGCAAATTCACGTCCAGAAATATTTCTCTCTTTCTGCACCTTGAATCCATTCATCACCTCTGTTAGGAAGTAGTTAGCTTGCTTTATCGTCTATCTTCTAAAATTATGGTTGATCATTGGGTTGATCAGAATTGTTAAATCTTCCAGAGTTGTTTGTCTTTATAATGTCATATAATGAATAATAAATTGTTCTCCTGGTTCTGTTCATTGTGCATCACTTCTCACAAGTCTCCCCAGGTTTCTCTAAAACTGTCCTTTTTGTCAGCTCTTATAGCACAAAAATGTTCCATGATATCCTGTGCCATGATTTGTTCAGCTGTTCTATACTTGATGGACAGCCCTTGAGTTTCCAGTTCTTCACCAGTATAAATATGTTTTCACTTATTGATCTTTCTCTTTCTTATCTTTTATCTCTTTGGTGATAAGTCCAGGAGTGGTGTTGCTGGGAGTTCATAACTTTCTGACTTCTCAGATAGGGACCTAGAGTACACATGGTTTAATAGTGTTGATTCAGCTACAACATAGCTTATTGGTTATATCTGTTAGTCCATTACATTGGATGTAATTGGGAGTGATTTATTCATTTTAAAAATATAGTGATGTTTCTTGTTTGTAGGAGAATTTTATATTACCCGGCATTCCAATCTCTCTGAAATCCATGTGGCTTTCCATCTCTGTGTGGATGACAATGTGAGATCTGGTAACATCACAGCTCGTGATCCTGCCATAATGGGCCTCCGAAATATTCTAAAAGTTTGCTGTACTCATGACATCACAACAATTAGTATTCCTCTCTTGCTGGTGCATGATATGTCAGAGGTAAGCTGGTGAAAATTTGCTATGATTGTACAAATATACAACAAACTCTGCATTATTGATGGTGTTTGACAGTGACATGGAAAATCAAAAATGGTGAATAATTTAGTATCATTTGTATTTAGCTTTGAAATGGATTGCATGATTTCTTTTGTTCTTTTTCTTTCTTTCCTTTTTTGGGTTTTAGCAGTAGTAGATTTATCTTCTGAATTATTCGGCCTCTTATTCAAATTAGCTTGCATTATCTCAGCACACACATAAGTTGGTGGTGGGAAAAATGACATCTTGATGATATTCTAAAAAGGAGAAAACCCATGAACAAGTTGTCAGGAGCTGCTTTCTGCATTGGAGTAGCATTGTGATCTTAAACGTGTCCTAGTCATTTATTCACCCGTTCTGCGTTATTATTTATTTTGAGTGTTTTCAGAAGATTTCTCCCCACTACTTCCTCATCATCCATTTTCATTACTTACAACCCCACCTACCCCCACTCCACCAAAAAAAAAAATTACAGTGCTAAGAACTGAAGCAAGGATTGAGAGGACCATATTAGCCTGAAACTGAACAGAACACAAGAGCGTTGGAACCCATGATAGACCTAGGATAGATAATGGACCTAGTTGCCATCTTGGAGAACAAGATAGGACCCATAACAGTAATTCTGTAGTGTGCTTTTGGTCTAGATCTGTGATTTTATCAGTAGGGGGGGATCATATTGGTAAAGAAACTCCTATTGTCAATAATGCTATTGGCAACTGCCCCAGTATTTATATTAGACACTTGTCTGAGGCATTGAGAGCTTAAGTGACTTGCCAGGCCAAGGTGACAGAGCTAGTCTGTGTCAGAGGTGGGACCTTAGCCAAGGGCTTCTGGACTTGGTGTATCAGCAAAGTAATAATCACAATATAGATGATAACTGTCAAAATGCCTATGTGGTTCCATATTGCAAAATAATGGAACTCTCCACATAGAAGGTAGAAGAAGTAAACCATTTATTCAGACACCAAATAACCAGATCTCGTAACCAGTAAGTCCATTCCAACATAATAGCATTCTTATTTCCACACCAGTAAGTCCACTTTATCATAACAGCAAGGAGCTTAAGATACAGTGTTGTAGCAGAGACTCACTCCATCTCACAACCTTACGCCCCTGATGGGGCCTTGCCACCAACAAGCAAATACACAGCACAGCTATTACACATCTGCTCTCTTTCCCTCAGCTTTGTTGTAACTGCTCTCTCAGCATTTTCTGTGATACAATTTACTTTTATTCTCAGCAAGCTCCTCCCACCACACGTGACTTAGGTTTCCTGTGATGTAAGCAGGTCACATGGCCTATTAATGGGTGGGAAAGATCTTCAAGTCCAAATTTCTATTACACTTGGAGACCAACTTTCTATCAAACTACTTCATGCTGGCTCTCACCCTTAGGAAGGAGAGGAGAGGGAGGTCCTACATGTTAGGTGGAAAATTATGGGGAGAAAATGTGTTCACTAAAATAAACATGAAAATTTTATGTCAGTGCTGCATTTTACAGTATAGTGAAAAGAGAATGTAACCTTTTTTTTTCATGACTTGACCTATTTAAGAATAGGCATATTCTTGGTTTTTACACAAGACATAATTTGAAACAGATCACAGCTAGGTTAGGGATAGCCCACTACAAATGATTGGCCTTAGAGTCAAGAAGACCTGAGTTTGAATCTACCCTCGGGCATTTACTAGTGCTACAGCTGAACAGTTTAGTTTCTCTGAGATTCAAGTGAGATCATTCATGTAAGTTCTATGTAAGTATTATTTTTATGTAACTACAAAGGATTATTAGTATTCAATATAAAATATGTTAAGTAATTTGTGCCTCCTAGTTCTTTGATCTTTTAACCAGACTCCATTAACTTTCAGATTTTTTAAAATTGTGACATTTCCTTATAGAAAATGAACCAGAGTATCTAATTTCCCTTTCAATCACTTTTGCAACCTAAACTGTAGACAGCAAGGTATTGGGAGAGGTCAGGTTATGGATTTGTTTTTCATAGTTCTCATGTCCTCAGCTACCGCCACTTTCTCCACCGTAGTTCCTTTATGAAATCCCACTTCCAGCACTGAAATCTTCAATCATGTTGATGAACTTGTTGCCATTTTTGAGTTACAGCCACTCACTTGTGTATCTATAACAGTATTTGGAGAATAAAGTAACAAAGTTTATGATGAATGACTGTCACAAGGAAACATACAAACATTTCTGCAGCTGTGGTCCTGGTTAACCCAGTTTATAAAAATGGTTATATGTAGGTGGAAAACAACCTCAAAAACAATGTTTCCAAAAGTCACTCAGTTCAGATTAACTTCCAGACATCTGATACTGTTAGCATTCCCTCTCCCACAATGGGTTACAAAAGTTGCATGTTTTAAATTAGTACAGCCAGCTGCAGATCATTAAACTGGTTTCCAAAGCATTCAATTTAATTCACAAAAGTATATTGAGCCATGATTCTCCAGTTGTATTTAAACCTCCCATCCAGGTCATGAAGTTTATCCTGCCAACCTAAAAATCAGTGAAGTGGCTATAGAGGTAATTTTACTTAGCTTCCTATGTAAGGCTCCCTAAACCATTTTACAAGTATTGTTTTTTGCATGTAATTAACAAGATTTTAGAAATTTGCCATAATACCTTGGTGCACAAAGATAACAAGTGCCCGAGCCCAGATTTTCTCCTTAATGTCATAATAATTTGTGTCTGCTAGCCATAACAGTTTCATATTTTTGCCACCTTAAAAATAAGAGTGCATACTGAATATAGATACATTATTGCTGTGCATCCAGACCCGAGCGGCTATGAACTGCCACATCCTATGTCTTAGAACAGGGCTGTCCAAAATGTGGCCCATGGGCCACAAGCAGCCCGCAGTGCAATTTACGCAGCCCACCTACAAGCATAGAAATTTACATGAATGCTTTAGTAAACAAAGCCGGGTTACCACAGAGCTGTCACTAAAATGGCAAATCAAAATATATTGTCTATTTCAATAAAAACCTAAGGTTGGACAGCCCTGTCTTGGAGCAAAGTACTGAATGAAATTGCACCAAAATTAAAGAAGCAATGCAGAGAAAAAAAGGAAAAGGAAGGAAAATGCATATTAATGAAAACAAACATTTGTTATCAAGAAGAAAACTGGGCTACCAGTTTCGACTCAGTAATCTGAGAATTATTACATGTAATCATTGGCATCAGCCTCAAATTCATAGGAGATAGGAGATTAAAGTAGGAGAACTAAGGTACAGTTACTCTACCCCACCCTCCCTCCATGCTTATCATTAGGTAGTTGAGTAATTTTAGTCATTCCAGTATCCACTTGGTCAACAAAGATATTCAAGTGCTGGACATACAGAGGTATAATCTATAGAACGTGGAAGCAGATTGGAAGATGAAACCTAGACTTTGAGTCTAGGTGATTAGGAGGTTTGTGGTATACTCTCAACACTAATAAGGAAGTTAGGAAGAGGGGAAGGTTTTGGGGGGAAAGATATTGAGCTCAGTTTTGAACATAGTGAATTAGCCAGTTCAAGATGTCAAGACATTTGGAAATGCAAGAGAGAATTTCAGGCTTAACAAACAGCTCTGAGATTCATCTAAGTAAAGCCAGAAAGTAGTGATGACCACTGCCCCAATGTGGCTGTGAGATTGAATGGTAACAGTGTTTCAGGCACTTAGCAAGACATGCTTGATGCAAGGCAGCAGCAGAATATCCCTAGGCAGTCCACATTCCGAATCACCAGCTAAGGGAATCATTGTCATGTCCAATTTGTACAATATACCATGAAACACTACAATTGCTCGTAAATTCATACCTTTTTTCCCATGAAGATCCAACATTAATCAGAAGAGCCAATCTGGTTAGCAGAAAGTAGTCTAAATTATGCACATTGAGAAGTTGTCATATATAATTAAGATCAAAGTAAAGTTTTAAACCTGAAGTCAGCATGCTTGAAGTCTGCAAGCTGTGTGCACCAGACACCCACAACATGCTAACAAAGCCTGATTCTCCAGTCTCCTTTCAAGGTCTGGCATTTACCTCTCGTGTCATTTTGTGTCTGTTTTCTTTCCCAAGAACATTAGTAAAACAAACATGATTAAGAAGAAATTGAAGCCCAGTACACATAAGGAAATAAAAGCTAAAGACATAGCCATCATATAGTAGAAAGGGTTCTGGAGATGAAATCAGAGGATTTGGGTTCAAATCCTGCCTCCGTTGCTCTGTGGCCTTGGGCACATCATTTAACCTCACTGGACCTTGATTCCATCTCAGAAATGAAAGGGTTGGACTAGATGGCCCCGAAATTCTCTTCCCAATCTAAATGTGTGAAATGAAGCTATTCTAAATGAAGTCTGATCTAAAAATTCCAGGAGACTTGAAATAGGCAAATATCACAATTTTCCAAAGGGAGAAAAACATGGATTCCACAGACTATATAGATCAGTGAGTCTGACATTTGCCCCTGGTAAAAATTCTAAAAGAGGTGATTAAGAGCTTTGAAGTTGAGCACTTAGAAAAGAAATCAGCGATCAGTAGGAGTCAACATGGGTTTACCAAGAACAAGTCACACTAAACTAACCTCATTCACTTTTTTAATAGTTACTAGAACAGGCCACCCTACCAATCTGCCTACTCCCCAGACTTTTCTAGCCTCTGTGAGATCCTGGAGCAGGCTCTAGTAGCAGTGGCCTCAGCTTTGTGGGCTCTTACATCTCTCTCAAAAAGGTCTTTCCCTCTTCCCGACAGTCCAGGAAAAGTCTTCACCTAGCGACCCTGGCTGCCAGCTCCCCAGCCCAAGAGGAGAGGAAAAGGAGGGTAACAATCTCAAAGGAAACTCATCCTTCCTTATCCTTAGATCCTTAGACTCTTGAATCTCTAGTGAAGCAGTTGACCATCTGCACACTGTGGAAAGAATCCATACCCGAAGTACATTCAAAGTGTTGATGAATAGTGTCTACTCTAATGAACGTTTCTTGCCTGTGATATAGAAGCCAAGTGATCCATTGCTAAGAGTTGTCCTTCCCCCCCTTATTTTGGAGTGTCTTCTTCTGACTTTCTCTTTGTCCTGCAGAAGTGATTCTTTTGGATGAGGTGGCCTCCAAGGCCAAATAACCCTGCAGCCCACCTGCATCTGAGGAGAGGTCTTTTAGGGGAAAAACACCAAGGCAGGAGATACCTGGCAGACTTGGTTCATGGGTTGGTTAGTTTGACCACTTGTTTTTTCTCCTTTTTTTTTATTTCAGGGGATGTCACTGGAGGAATGGGGGAAAATATATTTAGAAATGAAGGTGATATAAAGATAAATGTTATCAAAAATTTAACCTAATTTTAAAGAAATATATTGAAATGAATTTTTTAAAAACAAGAAAGAATAAGTTCTAGGAGTTTTAGTGTACCGAAAGCTTCATATAAGTCAGTAGTATGCTATGGCAACAAAAAAAAAAATTAGCACAATCTTAGTCAGTTTTATTAGAGGTACATAAGAAAAGGCTTATATAAACCAAAATATTTATAGGAACACTTTTTGTAGTAGCAGAGAATTGGAAAAAAAATGAGCTGATTACCAACTGAGGAATGGCTAAACAAATTGTGGTATGTAAACTTAATGGAATATAACTGTGTCATAAGAAACAACACCCCTCCTGGATCACTGCCTTGTCATAGCAGAGAGGCTTGCATAGTTCAGTGAAATTATGAGCTAGGCCATGCAGGGTTATGCAAGATAAACAGGTCATAGTGGAGATTTCTGACAAAAGATGATCCATTGGAAAGGGATTACAAACCACTCCAGTATCTTTGCCAGGAAAACCCCATGGCTGGACATGTTATGGGCCACATGGTCATGAAGAGTCAGACATGGCTGAATGGCTCAACAACAACAAAGAAACGAGTATAAAGAACTCAGAAAAGCATGGGAAGATTTTTATAAACTGATGAAGGGAGAAGGAAGCAGAACCAGGAAAATATTATACATAGCAATTGAACAGTATGAGTGGAAAGGGGGGAAAAAGTCTGAAACTGAATATTGTGTAATTGTACTGACCTAGCTTAGTCTAAGGGAAGCTTTCAGGAAACGTAACTCCCCCCTTTAATTGCTTTGGTGGTATTATATTGTTTATACTATTAGACACAGTTGTCCTCTTAATGCCTGATTAGAGGAGGGGAAAGAGACTCAGAAACAAACTCATGAATAACAAGATTTTAAATGTTTGTAAAGAAAGAGATGCAGTGTTGTGAGCTATGGAGGCTGTAATCCCTTTGTAATCTGTCCTGGAGCATCGCATTCAGTTCTGGGCACCAGATTTCATGCTAAATATTGTAAGCTAGAGAGCTCCCATATATAGGAGAACAACAAGAATAATGGAGAACCTTGAGCTCATGCCATAGGAAGACTGCTTGAAGGAGCCGGGGGTACTTAGCCTGAAGAAGAGACGACTTAGGGGGATGTGATACATGTCTTTAAGTATTGAAGGATTGTCATCTAGAAAAGGATTAAACTTTTTTTTTTTTTGCTGGACTCAGGATATAAGTAGAATCAATGGGTGAAATCTGCAAAGAAAGCATATTCAGACTTGATGTAAGAAAAAACTTAGGTGGGATGCGTCAAGACATAGCACATTCTCTTTCATTAGTGTTCTTCAGAGGCCAAGTAAACATTTATTTGGTCAGTTATAGAGGAGATTCAGCTTCAGGTATAGATGGGACTAGGTAAACTCTGAGGTTCCTTCCAACTCTGTTACGCTATGATTCTATAATGTTTAACATACATAAGGGGACATTTTCTAAGAGGGCATCCTTTAAGGCTGTTTTTTTTTCCCTACCAAGTCAAATACTTTCTTATAATCAAAAAATACATCAAAATCTGGTATTCTCTACAACTTTCAGTTAATTGTATGACTAAAGATATGATATGGCATAAAGAATTATGAAAGTCTGCCTTCTCTTTTTTCTATTTTCATCAAAGATTCTACTTGTATCATCTTTCTCATAAAGCTTTTCTAGAGATTAGGAAGTAGACATGGGTTGTCAGTTAGTAATTACCTTTCAATTACCTTTTTAGGGTAATTATATCTTTTTTTCCCCTGTCCTTGAATATCTTCCCCTCTTGAAAATTGATTCTTCAATACCGTTAAATCCAGCATGGATTTTTTTCTGTGTGTTCTCAGTCTAGTCCAGCTATTCTTCCTGTCTTGATATCATTTAGTGCCAATTCTGTTTCCTCAAATAGCACTAAGGCTTTAGTCTAAATGTAGTATCATTGATGATTAAAATAATTTGTTATAGAAATATTAATAGATCTGTTTGTTGTCCTTCCAATTTCAGCTATATATACTTTTGGAATGACCTGGGTTATTTGGGTCTCATGAAGCTTTCTGCAGACTCATTTTTCCTCCATCACTCTCAGCTGTTTTATTAATCAATCCAGCCTATGATCTTGAACCATCATCCTCTCTAAGATTTTGCAAATGAGTTTATATCCTGTCTTGGCATTGCCCTTTATTACCACAAGTCTTAGATCAGCAAGGAGGTCAAGTGGCCTTGGTGGTTTCTGGACACTTTTTGCCTCCTTATTATGGCATCTTAACATTGGTAAAACTTCTACACAGTAAAAAGCTCCACAGCTGTTTCTTTGGGTGATATATTATTCCCTCAGGCAATACTGACTTGCCTTGGAACACTATACTATTGTAATTTCACGTCTCTAACTTTCAGTGAATGTAGCTTATTTAGAGGTGTGTCTCAAAAGTCTTAGTGTAGTTTTAGGCTAATAAAGCTTTTAAGCTTAAAACTGCATTAAACTTTTGGGACTCTATTTTATGTATGGGTGGAAAGTTTATGGAAAGTTTATAATGCCTTTTAAAGTATGCATGCTACATAGGAGATATTTGTTACAGATTAAATTAGAATAGTTTATTAACTTAAAATCCCAGAAATATTTTAGGCTATCTATAAAAAGGATCTAGGATCTGTTTAGTTGGAATGAGTATCCATATCAATAAAACCATGGACTTTTCAAAGTATCAGAGTAACTGTCAATTTGAAAATTAAATGACATTCAATTTTCAACATACATGAAAGAAGGGGAAAAAATATTGAAGGATGGGGGAAAACCATTAAAGGAATTATCCAAAAAAGGCATTTAAAGACACGAGATCCTTTTTATCACCAAGTAGAACTGAAAGAAGGGACTAGTGAAAGTATTTACATGAAATAATTCTGGCCTTTTAAGAAATTCTAAACAATTCAGTCTTAATTATCCATAGCAATATGATAGATTAGTGGCATAGATAATCTTCTTGTACCTGAGGTGTGTCCCTAGTTTAGCCAGTGTCAGACACAGGAGATCAGGCTCAGAATGAGAGAGCAGGTTAGTCTGGGGAAAAGCAACCAAAGGATGAGGCTCAGGGTGGGAGAGAAGGTGAAGTGGGGAAGGTGGAGTCTTGCCCCTGACCTGCCAAGAAAATCCATCTCATAGAATCTGCTTCAAGGGACCAAGCGGAGCAGAGAGAAGCTCAGGTGAGAATTAGAGCTGCTTCTAATGGAGCCGGATCACTTGTGTTCTGAAACCCAGGGACAAGGAATATCTTCCTAGAAATTTGTGAGGGCCAGGCAGGCTCACCTAAACCTTGGCCAGAAGGTCAAAGATGCAGCATCTCCAAGGCGACTGGACTTGGAGGTAACAGAAAAGAAGTCTCTGCTTAGCTTCATGCTGGGTTTTGAGGAAGTAGGCTTCTGGAGCCAACACATAGTAGTTCTAGGTCTAGATAGACTGAGAAAAAAAATTTAATGAACTAAGGAAAGTAGTCAAGTATTCTGTAGTGATGAAGGATCAGAATTAAACAAAAGAATCTTTGGAAACTAAATTATTAGCCTTTTTGTCTATATTCTCCTTCTTTCTCCCTTCTCTAACTGTATGTGTCCCAGTAGTACTTAATGATAAATCCCTTAAATATCACTAAGATATTGATGAACAGCAAGTGAAGAGGTGAGGAAACCTTGGCCATGTAGGTGCCCTGATCCTTGAGTACCCCAAAAAGCAAGGAGACGTGGTGATAGCCTGGAACCTGAAGGGGTGAACTGAGAGTTGTAGGTACAAGGCCTCTTGCATACTATACCACCTCATACCACCACAACAGAAATAGGATATGAGTGTGTGGTGGGTGACGGGGAAAAACATTCTGGGATAATCTACACAGGGATAATCAAATGTTGATTAATTTAATAGATCATGGTGAATATTGAAACTAAGGGGGTGCATTGCTACCCTGAAATACTAAAAGTATAAGATGAAAACCATGAAAAGGTTGGGTAGATCCTGGAACTGTCAAATATGTTGATTGGTTTTTGCTGAAATGTTTTTTTTTCCTCCTTTGATCTTTGTTACAAGGGAAAGTTCATTAGTAAGGGGACAAGGAGAAGGTTCTGCTTGAAAATGAATATAACACAAAAGCAAAGCACAGCAGTAGGAAAATAATAAACACTACTGATGAAACTTCATATTTTTGTTTTGTTTTCAGGAAATGACTATACCGTGGTGCTTAAGGAGAGCAGAACTTGTGTTTAAATGTGTAAAAGGTTAGTATTTCATAAAGAAGGTCCACATGGCCAACTATTAGTCTTTATAAATTGTTGGCAAATAGTCCAACCCAGAAAGCGTGTGGAGTTTTGAAAGCTTCTGTCACAAGCTAGTACGTGCAGACATTTTAGGAAGGACCGCCTTCTCCCTTTGCCAGTCGTAAAGTGTAACAGCTTCTTTAGCTCTTCTCTAATATGTTCTTTTTACCTTTCTCTGATTCTTGTCACCTCTGCCTTTTATTATGAATATTGACCATGATAAATCACCTTATATTTGTATTTACCTGACAAGGTAGATCATATTATTTCCTTCTTAGAGATGAGGGATTGAGCCTCAGAGAGCTCCCAGGTCACTAATAAGTGATGGAGCTAGAGCTAGACTCAGCTCTTTTCACTTCTGGTCCAGAGCGCTTCCCATTTCATTGCATAGCGCTTGAACGTGCACTTGATAAACCCAGCCGCAAATCATTAAACTAGCTCTCAGGAAACCTTTAGTAGCGTTTTTGGAGAAGAGCATTTCCTAAGTGAAGTTGGCCGCAGATACTCTGGGGTTGGAAATATGTTGACCCTAGTGATAATTGCTGGTTCAAGGGGCCTAAAGCTATTTAGTATCTCTGAGATCAAGGAAGAATGGAGTAAATTTTGGAGCTAAATTAAGAAAACTAAGCCTATTTTCTTACTGAAAAATTTCAACAGGTAGTAAATGTTTTTTATATATACGTTAGTCAATGTTTTAAAGTGAAAGCTATTTCAGGTATTGAAATTTTCTCCTGTAAATCCTATTCCTGTGGCATGAAACATTATGGTTCTGTAGAACCCAGTTTGGCAGACAATGTTATGAAGCTTTAGTGGTGTTGAAGAAAAGCAAAGGAGAGGAGTATGTTGTCAGGATGGTACTTAACTACTGCTGCATCAAAATGACACAAGACACCGGGGAAACCAAGAAAAGCTTGTATCTGTCTCTGAGACTGGGTGACTCCATCAGGCAAATGGTGACCCAGAAAGCTGCGGAGGGATGATGCCTCCCAAAGAGAACTTGAATTATTTGCCTCTGCCCCCACAGTACATGAGCAGTAGGTTTGAAAGACCAATGCTCATAATTTAGCTAAACTTTCACTTGTTTTGTTGTCAGGTTTCATGATGGAAATGGCTTCATGGGATGGAGGGATTTCTAGGACTGTACAATTTCTGGTACCACAGGTAAGTTAATCAAGTCAGCATGACCCTACTCTAAGTCTGTTGCTCTAATAAAACACACTCTATATCAACTAGGTATACTCTTAGTAGCTTCCATTTCTTTAATAGAAGGAGCATTTAAATGTAGAAAAATGATTTAAGAAAACCCAGAATCAGTCTCACACTTAAGCATAATTTTTTCTTTCAAAAAAATTCTTAATTTTTATTGATATATTTTGTTTTTATACCTTCATTTCCAAATATCTACCTTTCTTCTCTCCTACTCAGCTAGTCTTCCCTAGTAATAAAGATTTTAAAAGAAAGAAGGGGAGGGGAAGCAGTTCAACAAAAATCACCAACATTCCACCTAAATCTGACAGGTTACATAATATTTCATTCTCATAGACTCTCACTTCTGAAAAGAAGGGGGAAGGAGGTGCATTTCTTCATCTTTTCTTGCCAGGCTTGGTTATTATTATTGTGTTCAGTTTCAGGTTTTTTATTTTTCCATTTACTCATTGTCAGTATGTGTATTGTTTTCTTGATTCTGCTTATTGTTTCACTCTGTCACTTCATATGTCTTTCTATTGTGTATGGTTTTCCATTCTAATTTTCTCTCTAGACTTTGGCACGTATTTAGTCCTGATACTACTCATTAAATAGCCTCTCTAGCAATTATCTCATAGTACCATATTTATTGATAGTAAATATCACATTTATTTTCAAACAAACAGTTAACTATCTCAGCATATTCTTAAGCCATCATTGAAAGATAATTATCTAAATAATTTAGCTTACATGGGAAGTTTCACAAATGTCAAATTACTCAGTGGTTTAGTGTTTAAAGTTATGGTCTTGTAACAAATGTGAAGGCTTTTTCCTTACCTTTTACAGAGTATTTCTGAAGAAATGTTCTACCAGTTGAGTAACATGCTCCCGCAAATCTTCCGAGTGTCGTCCACACTCACATTGACATCTAAGCATTAAACTCTTCTTGAACAGCAAGTTATGAAAGTGGGTTATTTAAACTTTCTGTGATTGTGGCAACACTGGAGTTATCTCAAGCCTTAGGTGATGAGAGTGTAAGTGCACTGTCATAAGTCATATTGTATGCTAAGCTTGCCAAATGGTCATTTGCTGTATGAACCAGTGTTCAGTCTTTAATTCATACATTGACATTTAAATCAGTCGTTGTATGTGGACTAAATGTATACTCCACATTTTGCTTTCATCAGTTGAAAAGTTTTATTTGTTACACATGTACCCTTCCAGTAGGAAACGCTACATCTTTTTTTTTTTTTTTGGTGGGGGGAGAGAGAAGGCATAATATTTTGTTACTTTGGAAAGATCTAAGTTATATTGGATGTTAATTAGATCTTTCTCTTTCGGTAAAATAATGAAGTATTTAAGTATCAGTCATGTGCAAGGCTTAACTGAAAATGAAATACCCCTTATATAGTACTTAGAAAGTAAAAATGAAAATAAACAAATATAAGCAGCAAAGAGAGGCTTTGTGAAAATTCTTAGTAGAAATGATAATCTGCTATTTCAGTCTATCAGCAAACATTTATTTGTAATCACCTACTATGTGTAGATACTACTAAGAGATCCAGCTTCGGGGCAGCTAGGTGGCACAGCGAGTAGAGTACTGGCCCTGGAGTCAGGAGGACCTGAGTTCAAATCGGGCCTCAGATACTTGACACGCTTACCGGCTGTGTGACCTTGGGCAAGTCACTTAACCCCAATTGCCCTGCCTTCCCCCTCCAGAAAGAAAAAAGAAAAGATTTTTTTAAAAAGAGAGATATAGCTTCAAAAACACAAGTGAAATGGTCCCCTCCCTCGAGACAGTCACATCCTTATAGGGCAGATAACATGTACATATATCAGTATATGCAAAAAACATATCAAGTAGGTGCAAGGTAACCTTAAAAGAAAAGGGAACCGTAGTTGAAGTGACTGGGAACCTCTTGCAGACCTGCAGCACATGACTGGGCATAGAAGTGAGCCGGGAGAGCATTCCAGGCATGGTGCATGGCCACTGCAAAGTCAGATATGGGAGGTGGAGCATCGTGTTTGAACAACAGCAAGTGAGTTATGATGGCTGGATGTAGGGAAGTAATGTGTGTTGAGGGCAGAAAAGCAGAAAGGGATCAAGTGGAGAAGAACTCAGAATGCTAGACTGAGGAGTTTCCATTAGATCTTCTAGATGAGAGGGAGCCCCTGAAGTTATGGGAGTTTTGTTGGGGTAGTGGGTGACATGGCCAACCTGAGGCTCAAGGAAAAGTACTGTTGTGGCTGTGTGAAAGGTGGATTAGAGTGGGAAAAGACTTGAGGCAAGGGGACCAATTGTTTTTTAAATTTTAAACGTCAACATGAAATAAAACGAAAATTTCCATATTCAAAGTAGATCTTAGAAAAAAAGGATTATATGTGAAACTGTAAACCCTTCATGTGCAACTTTCTTTTCCTTTTATGTATATAATAAACATGTGACTTTCAAAGCTGTATTTCCCCTGTCCTTTCTGTTCTGTGCATTTAAAAAAGATTGCTTCAGTGAGTTCCTTTATTAAAAAAAAAAAAATTTGGTAATCCTATCACCAATTTACCTCTCTCCTGCCTCCCTGACTGAAAAAAAAATTAAAAGCAAAACCCTTCTAAAAAATGTGCATAGCCAAACAAAATAAGTTCCCATATTAGCCATATCCGAAGATATATTTCTAGTTCTTCACTATCAGGAAGACCAATTCAGTTACCTGCAGTAACCAGGTAAGAGATGATAAGGGCCTGAACTAGTGTGGTAACTGTATGAGAGATGTGAAGAAAAACAAGATTTGACAACTCATTGAATGAGTAGGATGAGTGAGAGTGAGAAGGCAAGGATGGCACCAGAGTTGTAAACCTGGGTAATTGAGAGGATGGTGGTGACCTTAACAATAATAGGGAAGTTAAAAAGAGAATGAGTGTGGGGGGAAAATGCATTCTTTTATGGACACTGAGTTTTCAGTGCTTACAAGATATCTGGTGGGAATTTGTCCAATATGTAGTTAGTGATGTAGGATTGAACTTCTAGAGATTGGAGCTCCATGTATAGATCTGGTATTCCTATGTATAGGAATGATAACTGAACCCATGGGAACTGATAATGTAGGCAAATTAGCATAAAGGAAGAAGAGAAGAGGCAAGACTGGAGTTTAACAAAATTTGAAGGGCATAGGACACAGGAGCAAGGGAAAGAATATAGTATGGAGTTAAACTGTGGTTTAACTCCATACTAAGGGGTTGAGATTAGAAAAGTTTGTAGACAGAGCAAAAATAATGTCCTGGGAAACTGGAGGGATGGAAGGATTGGAGGATAAAAGATAGACTTAGGAGGGAATAAGGCATAGAGAGAGGTGAAATGATAAAAGAATACAATTGGATAAAGGAATTCTGGAGTTCTAGAACACTTCTAGGTGATGGCAAGATCAAGGGTATGGCCATCACTTTGTGTAGCTGAGGTAGAGCAGAAGAGTGAACATGGGTGTTGAGTAGATTAGGGAACTGAAAAGTTAGGGCATTTGAGAGAACATCAAATATATTGAAGCCCTTTAGTGTGTGGACTGGAGTTGGGTTGAAAGATTTTGAGGTAGGCACTGAATTCACTGAGAAAGGAGGGAGAATGTCCTGGATTTATAATTAGCCACCATGATCCTGAGTGAACCTCAAAGAAGGCAGGGATGCTGAGTGATGACATTAAAAGAAGAATCTAGAAGTGGTAACAGAGAGCAAGGAGCATTCCCATCCTTATACCAGGACCAATGAGGAGTGGCTATCAGGTAAGAGGGACCATATAACCAGCACTGCAATGAGTGGCCACAGACATAGTGTCATCTGGTGTGAGCCAGTTCTCGATGAGTGCCAGAAGTTGGAAGGAACATGAGAAGAAGAAGAAATGTAAAGTGAAAGGAAGTTTGTTGATTATAAAACAGGCATTCCAAAGGGCACAGTGAAATGATGCACTGGGGATGGTGTAAGGGTTGAGGTAGATAGGAATGAGGGATTGGATCACAGAAGTTGGAATGTTCAACGTTATTAGAAGAGGAGAATAAGCAGGTGGGGAGTATGCCAACCACTGGGGAATAAATCCATGGAGAATGTCCGTGGGTGGAAGGAGTTTCACAGATGAAGAATGTGATTAGAACATTCTGAATCGCTACAGCTATGTGGTATTCCAAAGGCATCACTCTCCCGAATGGGCTTCACCATGTTGAACTGAGGGGAAGGGGGAATAGAGTGCATCCTGAAGTTCTACCTCAAAGTAAACACAAGCAGGGCCCAGGATTGTGGGTCCCAGAGCTGTCCAGAAGCCCTGTGGTCTATTTCCAAGGTTTCAGGAGATTATCATACTGAAGGGAACTAAGATTTGAGACTAATCCTTACTTAGTTTATCTGGTAGGCTAGTAAATTATGCTTATTTGGCAGCTTAATTTAAGTAAGTCTAAAACAGTGACTCCCAGTAGAATTTTTGTGCTTAGCAACCTTGTGGCAATCAGGTCACTATATTTGTAATATGATTTAATTTTTCATTTCCATGTTTTTATTGTCCCTCTGCCTACTCCTTTTTCTTTCCCTATTGCATTTTACACCGTGTATGCAACCTTCTGCTTTCTCAGGCTTATCTGCTGCTTTCTCTTTTTCTGCCTGCTACTTGATCCTCCCTTCCTCTTCTGCCTTTGATACTTCTCTCTCTGTTCCATTGCTTTTTCTGTCCTTTCCTACCTACCGCCTCTGGATGTCAGCCACAGCTTTTTCAGCTGCCTCCCACAGATAATTCACTACATCTGTGACATATGCACCAAGAGAGGTGAACACATTGCACACTCTTGATCGGAAGACAAATACGGAAACAGGAGCTCAGTCAAATCAGATATATCTACCTCATGTTATTCTCCAACCCCTCTTAGTTGTTATGCCTTCCTTTTGTTAATAATTTCCTATTTATCCTATATATAGCTTGCTTTGTTTATATTTGTTTGCCTGTTGTCTCCCCCATTAGATTATAAGCTCCTTGAGGTCAGGGACTGTCTTTTGCCTCTTTTTTGTATCCCTAGTGCTTAGCACAGTCCCTAGCACATAATAAATGTTGATTGGTTGACCAAGTGAGATAACAGGTTAAGTACTTTGCAAACCTTAAAGTGTTATAAATGTTAGCTATCAACATTATTGGTGTATATGGGGTGTTTGGGCTGTGGTGTGAGGGCTTGCCCAGCCCTTTTCAGGGCTGTTTATCCACCTTTGGTGTCCCCCCGATTCACCCAACTCTCACCTGTGGCTCCAAGAAGCTGTAGAATGCATAGCGGCTACACTCTGTACACAGTATAGAGTAACAGGCCTCAAACCTGTTAGTGAGTTGGGGGATATCTACCCCCAAAATGTGAAGACTTGTCCAGGAGGAGTGGGTGGATGGTAACAATTTGTTCCAATTGTCATGACAGTGGCTGAAGCACGAACTTGTGGAGTATTTAGAGCTTGATCATACCTCTAAGACACCAAGGTCATACACAACATCCTAGGCCATCACCAGTTGCCCTGATTTTTGTCACTGAACTTCAGTGACTCTGGAAAAGAGGGTGAGGCTCATGACTTTGTGCAGTTCTGCCTCACTTAAATCCAATTCACACTCAAGTCAAGACATCACCCATGATGTGATTGGTCCTCTTTGAAAACTAAGGATAAACACCAACATCGTTATTAGTGTAACTGGACAGAAGAGTAAAATGAAGACATTTCAGAATATATTTTTTCCACTGAAGGATAACAAAGTGTTAAAGACAAGAAGTATACTTTATTTGGTACTTGGATAGATATATACACAATTATCCGGATTTCAAGAAATAGCAACTTACTTTCTGAGTAGGCTCTTATAATAGCTGTTAGAATACTTCAAATTTTTAGTATCTCCTAACATTGCCATTCATAAGTACGTATCTCCTATGTAATGATTGTCCTATTTATATATGTGAGGGACCTGAATTATAAAGGGAGATACTCAAAGTATAGGAGAACTCAATTCTTCAGACTCACACAGGTGGACAATTCTGCAGACCTCTACATAAAGTGATTTTTATGTAATGTGGATTTTTTTTTCAGAATTCTTTATGTAAAGTCAAATTTGTTTTTAAAAAGTGAGGACTATCTGTACTGCATAGCTCTGTCTTACGGAAGATGAATTCAGTCATTTCAGCAAACCAGCGCCATATAATAATGTGCCTCCCAGGCACCACTCTCACCATTCAAGGACCTTCAATAAGCACCTAAAATTTGCACATAGTATTATAACCAGGCAGAATACAGACCTTAAATAGTTCCAGTCACCTCCCTTAAGGGTGCCTAAATAGGATAGCACTGATAGGAACACAGGCACAAAAATAAATAATAAAGCCTTGAGAAATGCTTAACTATTTGAAGAAAAACATTCACATTGTATAGTAAAGGAGATTCATTTTTGAAAAGGTTGAAATAATAGGGGAAATTATCATTTCCCAGGTTATCTGGAAAGGCTCCATGGAATGAGATGGATTGTCAGGAGCTGCTTGAATTCCTGGAAAGGAGAAGTCTTGGCAAGTGAAGTTCACAAAAAGTATTTTAGGCTTATGGGGAATCTTAGAAGGCTTAGGGACAGGAATAGGGTGAAGGGACACAGTGCTGGACAAACTTACCATAAAAGTTGAGAGAGCTCAAACAGACTAGTTCCTTTTTTGGGTTCCTAGTGAGGTCTGAACATTAAAAGGAGAATGACTCAGTGGGCATGAAGTTTTCTATTTGTATAAGCAGTGCTGCATTCCTTGGACAGATGACAGCACAGTCCCCAAGGCCTTCAAAATGCTCTTGGAAAATGGCATGTACCAAGAAGGGACATTGCACTGAGGTCTTTGTATCTATTACCTCTTCCCTCTCCCTTCTCTATTCTAATAAATGCCAGACTAAGCAAGAGATTATACAACTATTGCAAGGAGCCAGAGGTATGGTGCTTGTCACCTCAAGGCAGTATAGTATAGTTGCTCTGGGTTTAGCGTCTTGTGAAAACAAGAAACTCTTACAATAAAGTCACTTTAGCTTACTCAAGAACTTCCTCTAGAGTGAGGAAGCTAATATGCTAGATGGGCTAAGATTTGTGGTTTATGCCACTTCTGTTGAACACTAGCCAATTGTCCCATGAAGAAAAAAACATACAAACACACCTCAGAGATACTGTGGGTTTGGTTTCAGACCACTGCAACAAAGTAAATATCACAATAAAGTGAGTCATGAAGTTTTTGGTTTCCCAGCACATATAAAAGTTATATTTATGCTATACTGTAGTCTATTAAGTATGTCTAAAAAATATACATACCTTAATTAAAGAATACTTTATTGCTTAAAAAATGCTAACCATTATCTGATTCTTCAGCAAGTCATGATCTTTTTGCTAGTAAGGGCCTTGCCTCAATGTTGTTGGGCTGCTGACTGATCAGGGTGATAGTTGCTGAAGGTCGGGGTGGTTGTGGCAATATCTTAAAAGAACAATGAAGTTTGCCACTTTAATTAACTTTGTTTCATGAACGATTTCTCTGTAACGTGCAATACTGTTTGACGGCATTTTACTGACCATAGGATGAGTAAATTGGAGCCAATCCTCTCAAGCCCTCCACTGCCTTATCAACTAGGTTTATGTATTATTCTTCAGTATTGCTATGTCTCAGGGAATAAGGAGGCCTGAGGAGACGGAGAGAGATGGGGTCAGTGAAGCAGTCAAAACACACAATATTTATCGATTAAGTTCACTATCTTTTATGAGCATAGTTTATGGCGCCCCAAAACAATTACAATAGCAACATAAAAGATCAGTGATGATCACTAAATGACAGTTTAAATATTGCAAGAAATGCCAAAATGTGACACAGAGACATGATGTGAGCACATGCTGTTGAGAAAATGGTGCATTAGACTTGCCCAATGCAGGGTTGCCACAAATCTTCAGTTTGTTTTTTTAAAAAAAAATCTATGAAGTGAAATAAAGCAAAGCACAATAAAACTAGGTATGCCTATAAAGCAAAGGAAAAGTGAGGGCATGCATGCATCCCCAGGTTGTGTGTATGTCTTGGAAAAGATGAGAGCCTTGAGACAAGTGATGAGGCTAAGGCAATAGAGTAGGTTTAGCGTTTGAGTGGGACCACTGTCCTTGAGTTGCTAGTGAACCTGGTTGCTTCCCCCTTGTATGCATTGGTTTTCCCACTTAGGGAACCACTCTACTCCACTAGAGAATACAAAAAATTGCCATAAGTATCTTTGTGGGGCAACATAGTGGTATAGAATACATCTCCCAGAGAGAGCACTGAACTAAGAGTTCACCTGCCTTCCAATCCTGGCTGACATTAGCTATGTGACTTTTGTCAAATCACAATCTCTCTAAGCTTCAGCTCCTCATCTGTGATAGGAAAGCATTTTAACAATACCTGCTTGGTTCTTTTCCCCTTCATTTTAAATCTGCCTCTTCACCATGTGTTGCTTGTTGCACCTTCATGATCCCATCTCCCCACCACTTGCCCCTATCTGACAGCCCCTCCCACCACAGAGGACATGACTGACTGAGGGGTCCAAAATCAGCAAGACGAAGAACAGCAGAGTGATTGTGAAATTCATACTGGTGGATCGAGCTGTGATAGGACTACGGGAGAGCTGACTGAATGCCTGCCTCATTTGGGAGAGGTAGTTAAAGTTAAAATAGATCCAGTGACTAGAAGACTGAGGCAATTTAGCTTTGGGCTTTTCAAAGACGCAGTGTTGATAAGATCCTGGAACTTTAAAAGTACACAAACTGGTTAGTGTTGATATATTGAAATGGAAAAGATCACCTCTCCCTCAAGTCAAATATTTGTGGGTGGATTAAGCCCAAGATACAGCTGAAGAATACATCAAAACTATTTGGGAGCATTTGGAGAAATTAAGAAACTTGAACTTCCTGTGGACACAAAAACAAATGAAAGAGGAGGAATCTGTTTTACCACATATACAGGATAAAGAAGGGCAGCTAGGGGCACAGTGGATAGAATGCCCAGCCTGAAGACTCCTCTTCCTGAATTCAAATTTGGCCTCAGACACTTATTAGCTGTCTGACTCTGGGCAAGTCACCTAACCCTGTTTGCCTCAGTTTCCTCATCTGTAAAATGAGCTGGAGAAGGAAATGGCAATCCATTCCAGTATCTTTGCCAAGGAAATCCCAGAACTGGACATGACTGAAAAACAACAGTTGTAAAGAACTCATTAAAAGGTAAATACAATCAAATTAGTTCTGAGAAATGTGAAATCAAAGTTGTATGACTCAAAGAGGTACATTACAGAAAGGAAGAAGGGGTACTCTAGCTTGTAGAGGTCATGAATGAGGTAAAAGCCCAAACTGGAACTAGGGATTTAATGACTTATGATCAAGGATATGGAAATTACATGCTGATCACAACCATAGGAGCTATGGCAGATATGATTTCGACTCTTTTGTGGTGATGGTTCTTTCCATTTCCTTCTACATGCTGTAGTCATTGTGTAGATTGTTTTCCTGGCTCTAACTACTTCCCTTTGCATCAGTTCCCATCCTAAGATTAAGGGATTTTCCAAACCTCACTCTTCCTTTTATGTATTTCCCATCGAACTAGAGGTTTCCTAATATATAAGGTGTCCCAAAAGTCTTGGTGCACTTTCAAAGCTTTAATAGTTTAAAACTGCACTAAGACTTTTGGAACACCCTCTATACCAAGCTAAGACCCAGGTGCTGGGTTTATTGCAAAGATTTAGCCGAATTATGTAATAATGTGCTCCATAAGGATTTGAGCACACCAACTGTATCTATTACACTTAGAGAATGAATCTGCTGAAAAATATTACTGAAGGGAGTGACAAAATCTCCTCTGGATATCTTCAGAAATAAGACCAACACCCATCTATCTGTCATTGGTTAGGTGAAGTTTTACTAAAGGTGTGTGGGGGTTGGGGTGGCATGTAGCTTATGTCTGGGGACTCCTGCTTTCCCTGAGATTCTAAGATTCTTTGCTCTTGACCCTTTGGTGAGCCAACTCCACTCTATGCTGTCGTCTCTTTAATCTTTAGCTTCCTTATCATTTTGCCTGTTAACCCCTGCCAAGTGTTAGCCTTGGATCACTCCCATCATTTGTCTCCTTCATTTCTAGTCACGTACTGCAGAATGAAGGTGGAGTAAATGATGCAACCATTCTGACTTGGTCCACTACAGATCCATGTTACACAACCTTAAATGGACCTTCACTGATGCTAGGCAATCTTACTGTACCTTCCTTATCAACTGTCTATCCCACTGTCCACCACAGCTCTTCCAAACCTTCCATCCTTCCTCAAAACTCTCATGGCTCCCCTGCCCTACACCCTCTCAGCTGAGATCCTTGCCTCATTTGATAGAACAAAATTAAGGTCATTCACCATAAGCTTCTTTTCCCCTCTTCCTCATCACTCAGATGCCTTCTACCACTATCTCCTCCTTTACCCCTGTTTCTCTTGATGAAATGGCCTTATTCCTTATGAAGGCTAACTAACCCTTCTATCTGTTCAATTTCTTCATGTCACCTCCAACAGATTATACTCTCTGTTATGGCCACTCTATTACATATTTTCAATCTCTTCCTGTCTACTCACTCATTCCCTACTGTCTAGAAAAACACCCACATCTCCTCGACCCTGAAAAAACCCTTACTCTATCCTTCCATCCCCTCTATTGCCCTATCTCTTCTGCCCTTTTAACTAAACAACTCAAAAAGGCTGTCAACAGTAGATGCCTCTACTTTCTCTCCTCTCACTCTCTTCTTAACCCCTTACAATGTGGCTTCTGGCTTTATTATTCCATTGAAACTGGATCCTCCAAAGTTACCAATGATCCACTTGCTAGATCCAATGGCCTTTTCTCAATCCTCATTCTCCTTAACCTCTCTGCAGCCCTTTACATTCTTGATCACTCTCTCTTCTCTAGATTTTCAGGATATCACTCTTTCCTGGTTCTCCTCTTGCCTATCTGTCCACTCCTCAGTTTCCTTTTCTGGATCCTCATCCAGATTACATCTTCTAACCATGGGTGTCCCACAGAGTTCTGTCCTGGGCCCTCTTCTTTTCTCCCTCTATAGTACTTCACTTAGTGATCTCATCAGATCCCACGAATTTAATTCTCAAATCTATTTTCTTGTCCCCCCCACTCCTCAATCTTACCTCTCCACCTGCCTTTCAGAAATCTCAAACTGAATGCCCAGTAGACATCTTGAACTCATCTTGTCTAAAATGGAACTCATTATCTGCTATCCTCTCAGTCTCTCTGGCTTACAACCTAGAAGTCATTTTCAATTCTTCACTGTCTCTCACCCTTCCATATCAAATCTGTTGCCAAGATCTATCAAGATGTTACCATTGAAATGTATCTTAAGTAAGCACCCTGTTCTTCTTTATACTGCTAATACTCTGGTGGCAGGACCTCATATCTCATGCTTGGACTCTTACAGTAGCCTGCTAGTGGGTCAGCCAGCCCCAAGTATCTCTCCACTCTAGTTCACCCTCCGTTCAGCTGCCAAAGTGATTGAGGGTCCAAACATGTCACACACGCACACACACGCACACACACACACAATTCAATAAACTCCAATGTCTCCTTATCAACTCCAGGATCAAATATAAAATTCTCTGCTTGGCATTCAAAACCCTTTATAAACTACCCCCCTCCTACCTTTCCAGTCTTCTTAAACCTTACTCCCTGCCACGCTTCATTCCAGTATTGCCAGCTTCCTGGCTGTTTCATGAACAAGATCCATCTCTTATCAAGATCCATCTCCATCTCTTAGAATTTTCTTTGACTGTTCCCCATGCCTGAAGTACTCTTCCCTACTCTGGTCTGACTACTCACCACCCAACTGACCACTGACCTTGAAGTCTCAACTAAAATCCCATCTTTTCCAGGATCCCTTTCCCAAACCCTCTCAATTCTAGTGCCTTCTATTAATTATTCCCATTTATCCTTTGTATAGCTTGTTTGTATATATTTGTTTGTTGTCTTCTACATTAGATTATAAGATCCTTGAGGGCAAGGACTGGTTTTTGCTCTTCTTTTTTTATCTCCAGTGCTTTGCATAATGCCTGACACATAGTAGGTGCTTAATAAATGTTTATTAATTAATTGATTGCTCCATATTATGGGAATATGATGTTGGGCAGGTTGTGAGCCAGTGAAAATCTGAATGGAAATATAAAATCAAATGTTCCAGTTTGATACTTTCATTCATGTAATTGACCCTTATTGTAATCAAAGAATGCTGGGATCTCAAAGTTGAATGGGACATAAGAGGTCAGTACCCATAGTGGATAGAATGTTAGACTTGGAGTCAAGTAGATCAGAGTTCAAATTTTGCCTCTCACATTTTCTACTGTGACCACAGGCAAGTCACTTAATCTCTCTGACCCTTGACTTCCTCATCTGTGTGGTAAGGCTTAACTAGGGTGATAAATTAAAGTACTTTGCAAACTTTGAAGTAAAATGTCAGCTATTATTATTATTAAACTTTCCTTTGAACACTCCTACTGATTCCTACTGAACACTCCTACAACTCATTGTTTCCTGAGGCTAACCCTTCTATTACTGGACAGCTGTATTTCTTGGGAAATTCATCCTTACATGGAGTCAGAACTCTGCCTTCTTATAACTTAAACCCATTGGTCTTGGTTCTGCCCTCTAAGGCAAAGCAGATAACTTTAATCAGTCTTCCACACAGCAACCTTTCACACACTTGAAGATGGCTATCATGTTCTCTCCAGCCTCCTCTTGTTAACTGATTCTTGTATGGCGTGGTTTCAAGTCCTATCACCGTTCTGGGTGCCCTCCTCTGGCTGTACTCCAGCTTGTCAATGTCCCTTCTAAAATGTGGCACCCACGACGAACACCATACTGCAGACATGGTCTGATCAGAGCAGAGTATAGATTATCTTCCCTCATATTTTCGCATTGATGCAGGCAGGTGTGTAAAACAAACAAATTTAAAAAAACCTGAAGAAAACTTACTGGGACAGCAGTCAATCTATGTGTGCTTCCTGAGTACCCACTATATTACTTCCCCTGTGCTAGGTGACAAAGAAGACATGGGCTCTGCCTTCAAAGAGTTGACAGTTTGTGTGGGGAGATAAGACATCATAAAACCAGAGAGGTTAGAAGGAACTTCCACAGTCCTCTGGTCCAAACTACTTGAATCATTGAATTCCCTTTGTGATATCTGCAACAAACAGTTAGATAGCCTTATTGGATAACTGGATGCAGAGATTTGTGATTAATAGCTGTTATTTTGAATAGAAGTCTCTAATGGAATGCTACAGAGTCCTGTCCTTGACCTCTTTCAGTTTTGCTTTGCTGTATTGCTTCTTTTTTTATATCATTGTTATTTGCCAATAATATCTCCTCCCCCACCATGGATCACCTCCAACGATGGAAAACTCATTACCTCCTGAAGCAGCCCATTCCATTGTTAGAAAGCTCTAATTGGTAGAATTTTTTTTCTTTATGTTAAATCTAAATGTACCTCACCTAACTTTTATTAATTGGTACTAGTTTGGCCTTTTAGAACCAAAACTATCAGGTCTACATGTTCTTTCCTATGTCATCACTTCAAATATTTAAGAACTTTAATCATATGTCTACTAAGTCTTCTCTAGGCTTCCTGATTCCTTCGAACAATCATCATATAGCATGATTTCCAATATAATCATTCTGGTAATTTTTCTCTGGATATGGTTTAAATTATTAGGGTCTTTCATCAAATATGGTGCCCAGACCAAACACAACCTTCCAGATATGGTCTGAGCCAAAGTTCTAAAGAACAACTTCCTTCCTCATCCCTTATCCTAGGATTAAATTAGTTTTCTTGGCTTCTATCTGATCTGACATTGAGTCTGCAGACTGTTAAAACCCCTAGGTATTCTTCCCACGGTGGACTTTTAAACCTAAGAGAAAACTTGACATTTATCTCTATCATATCTAATTAGGTACACCCTTGCTCCACTCTGTAAAGATTTTTTTGTATCTTAATTATGTAATCAAATGTATTAGCTCTCCCAGTTTCATGTCATCCATAAATTTTTGTAATTATGCCTTTTAGACCTTTATTGGAGTTTATATTCATTGGACTGAGGCCCCTTTTTTCACAGTCATTTCTTGGTCCTTTCTGTTAGTTGTCTGAAAGGCTTTTCTGATGAGTTTTCTTTCCTTTCCCCTCTTGTCTTGGTTGTTGGCCTTTTACTTTCCTTTACTTGTTTGTCGTTATTTTTGGTTTGTGTGAGGGAGCTAGATTTGATCACAACCCTCACTATACCTTTATGTCCCTTTCTGTTTCTCTTATTTAGGGGGCTTTTAGTCTCTTGGAGATGCATTAAGAAAGCATGAGAGCAAAGATGCTGACTGAGAGGAAGAACCTTTTTCCCTAGTTCAACTGGAACACCTCCTCAACAACATCCTAGAAAACATACCAGACCGAATTCTAATCAGGAAGAAAAAGAAAAGGCCACAGTGAGTCATTTTTCCAACCCAAGGCAGCTTAGGGAGACAGACAGAGAGGTCTGCAGACACTGGGGTAGGGGCTTTCCAGGAGTATAGCACAGTGGCAGTGATGGTGGAGGAGTATTTTAGTGTCTAGGCACTATAAGGGAGCTGAGACTGAAAACACCTGGGCTTTTTTTTTTTTTTACTGTCTATTGTACTTAACTGACTTGCCCAGGGTCACATAGTTAATAAATAAATAAAAGCCCAGGTGCTTGCTACCTTAGCATTCAGTCTCAGCTGCCTGAAGAGATCCCAAGGGACCCCTAAACTAGAGCTGGGAGCAAAAACAGGTGTCCTCTGGCAGCTCTCACCCATTACCCATTTCTAAGTCACAGATCCAGAGTGGAGAAGAGTTCTTGTGAGCTAGTGCAGGCCTAGCTGAGTACAGAGCAAGGAAGAAGTTCCAGAAGCTCAACTGTGGGGCTCTGAGCTCTGGAGCAAAGTAGTTCTGACCTTTAGCCTAGCACATGAACCTCCAATGGAATAACCAGGGCAAGAGATTAAGACCAAAGGAGAGCCAGCAGTTCAGTCACTCTGAGCCTACAGAAATTCCCAGTGGGTTACAGCAATTGAGTCCAATAGCAGTCTACTGAAACTCAACTAGATAAAAGCCAACAGACCCAACTTGCAGAGCTCAGACTAAGAAGACAGTGAACAGACCACTTCCTATCTTACACCACTTTGAAAGCATTGAAAACTTTCAGTCCCCCAGACTGTAAGCAGCAGAAAGACATAAAAGGACAAAAGCTCAGGCCACCACCACCACCACCCAAATTGAGCAGAGCCTAATATTAACAAAGTCTAAAGTCAAGAAGTAGGCTGGAAGAATGAACAACAACAAAAAAATAACCTGACCGTAAGGAGCTGCTACAGTGTCAGGGAAGCTCAAGACACAAGCATAAAAGAATGCTGTCATTTTGAAAATAGCTACAAGCAAAGCCCGAGAGAAAAATGTAGATTGGACACAAGCCCAACAAGAATTCTTAGAAGAGTTAAAGAAATTTAAAAGAAAAAAAAAGATTTTAAAAGCCAAATAAGAGCAGCAGAGGAAAAAATGGGAAAAGAAATGAGAACTAGGCAAGAAAGTTTTGAAAAAGAATTAAATTTAGTCAAAGAAGTACAAAATATTATTAAAGAAGATAATTCCTTTAAAACCAGAATTAGCCAAATGGTAAAAATAAAAGTACAAAATTTTACTACAATAATAATAATTTATTGAAAATTGGAATTGGCCAAATGAAAGCTAATGACTCCATGAGACATCAAGAAAGTGTGAGAACCATTCCAGAGGATTCATGATGAAACATGCTACTCACCTCCAGATAAAAAGGTAATGAACACAAAGTGCATATTAAAACGTATCTGTGAATATTTTGGACATGGCTAATGCAGGAATTTGTTCTGATTGACTGCACATAGTTGTAAAAGGTCTTTTTGCTCTTGCTTCCTCAGTGGGAAAGAGAAGAAGGTGAGAATAAGGGAATTCCAAGCTGAAAATAAGAGAAAATTTAATTTTTTAAAAAGTGTGAAAGGTTTTCCTGAGGGAGGGGGCTCTGCCATTCTTAACAAGTCAGGGACAAATCCTTCTGGCTGAAGGGGCACCAAAAACAGGGAACATAATCCACAGCAGTTACAATAATTGTTTTACTTACAAGGAACAAATGTAGATGCCAGAAATCACATTGGTATGATCAGTAAAATCATGTGGTACTGTGGGAAGAACACTGGCTAGAGTGGAAGGTAGGAGTCCTGGACTGAGTCCCCGCTCTGACATTGATCATAGGAAAGTCATAACTTCCTGGAGCCTCAGTTTCCTCATTGGGAAAAGGAGAATAGCAATGCCTATACTAACTACCTTACAGCATTGTTGTGAGCAAAGTATTTTGTAAACCAATGTCAGTTGTTGGTTTTGGTATTGTTGATAGTGCTACTGATGGTCTTGAGCCCTTGTTGACTATATTCAGAACCTCCCAATCACTAAGTATGGGAGATGCTCTCTGCTTTATAGATAAGTCAACTGAGGCACTAGAATTTAATATTCAGCCCAAGAGGCAATTCAGGTAAAATTAAGGTTCAAGAATCTTCACTCTCTTTAATTAACCTGCTCTAAAAGAGTCTGAAATTATTGTAATGGAAAGAGTCTTCAATATAAAAGGCAGGACTCTAGACTTGACTCTATCATTGTATACTTGTATAACCTTAGCAAGTCGCTTAGCCAGCTGCTAGCTGCCTTCTCTAAAAAATGAATTGGTTAAAGTCCTTTTTAGCTGCCTCATTTTATGAGTTCTATTAGGGCCCATTCCAAGCTATGAGTGAATCAGTACTGTGGGCTGAGCACCTCTTATGTGCAGAGAAGGGAAGGAAGGAAGGAAGGAAGGAAGGAAGGAAGGAAGGAAGGAAGGAAGGAAGGAAGGAAGGAAGGAAAGAAAGAAGGAAGGAAGGAAGGAAGGAAGGAAAGAAAGAAAGAAGGAAGGAAGGAAGGAAGGAAGGAAGGAAGGAAGGAAGGAAGGAAGGAAGGAAGGAAGGAAGGAAGGAAGGAAGGAAGGAAGGAAAGATTTAAGTGCCTATAATGTGCCAGGTACTCATTGAAGATGCAAAGAAAGGCCAAAAAGGAAAAAAAAAAAACCACACACTCTACCTTCAAGGAGCTTACAGTTTAATAGGAAAAGATAACACACAAAAGGAATCTGAAAGTTAGGGCATGGGGGAGGTTTGGGGAGACATGCTAAATCCAGAGGAGTGCAGCAGGTGGAAAATGAAGAGATATCTAGCCTGGACACTCTCCTTAAAAGGAGATTCTTGGAAGGGCACAGCAATAGGACTGGTATATTAAAATGGAGGGTGGGAAGAAATTGGTGAACAATTCTATTTGTCTATAACAAAGAATGTAGACCCTCAAGATGACACCACAGGGGCCAAGGGAGCTAAGACTGTGGAGACACTGCCATTGGACTCAAGAATTCATTTCAATTCAGTAAACATTTATTAAACACATACTATATGCCAGGCACTGTGCTAAGCTCTGGGAAAAGGCCAAAGCCATATTTAGTGTGGGAAATAATCAGACTTGAAGGAAACCAATCTTTATAAGTCCAGTCTTCTCTCTGCCCCACAGATAAGCATAGGGAGGCCACAATCAGTGAATTAAGGGAGAGCAAGACAATAATCCTGTGGGTGTTTTGGGGGAGGTCTGGGGGCGGGGGGGGGGGGGAAGAAGAGGACAAAAAGGAGAAAGATAATTCTCTGACTAGGAGAAGACAAACCTCAAATGCTGAAAGATTAGACCTGGCCATGCCTCTTACTCACTAGAGATCCTACTGAATCATTCATTCAGCTACTATTTACTACTCATCTACTCATCCCTGTTCTATACCCTCAGGGGAACAGGAAGAGAAGCCTTAACCTCAAGCAGTACAGGACTTAGAACACTCAGATTCTAGCTCTACCATCAGTTAGGACTGTGGGTGAGTTATTTCACCTATTTGGACTTCAGATTCTCCAGGAAATGAGGAGATTGAGTCACTAACATCCCCTCTAAAATTTTAGAATTGTAACAAACAGTGCTTTGCACATAGTAGGTTTTTATTATTTTATAAATATTTGTTGGAATGTTGACAAGAAATGGCAAGGTTCTTCTCTGCGTGGAGAATCAAGACATGTCCGTGCTTCCTTCTGCAGTAACACTTAGAGGTCGTCAAATCCACCTCCTTCAGTTTTCAGGTGGAGTGACTTGTTCATGGACCCACAGGAAGTAAAGGAGGGAGGATGTTTGATTCAACAGACATGAAACTCCAAGTAGACACAAGGTGCTAGACAAAGACAAAAACAAAGGAGTTATTTCCATCACTAAGTTTCTATTCTCCTAGAGTGATGCAATATATCAACAGGTATGTGTAATTGGGGCAAAAGCATTAAGAATTGGGAGGATAAAAGAAAGCTTCACTGTGGAGATGTTACCTGAGCTAAACCTGGAAGGAAAATAAGTAGTTAGCCCTTCCGCATCATGACTTTCCCCATTGCCATTTTCACATATCACCAGTTGTCATAAGAAATTAGATGGGAATTTTGGGGAAGTTTTGTGGAAGCCACAGATGACATGCAAAGGCCAGCAGATGATACAAAAAAGTTTAGAAACTCAGAAACTCATAAAATATATGTAAAGTACTGTATAATATCAACACTTTATCATAATATCATAATATCAATAATATCAACATTTTATATTTTCATACCATAATAACTCAGACTTCATGTCTGGTGTAAAGGGAGGGCCAAAAATTTTATGCAGATTTTCCAAATAGCAGGGGCACCACACCCCTAACCCTCATGATGTAGAAGGGTTAACTGTAGTCTGTATGCTGGAGAAGAGAAAGGAGCACATTCCAAACATGAAAAGGGACTCTGTAAATGTGAGGAGGTGGAAGATATAATACCAAAACTGGTAGACTTGTTGGCTGCTGCAGAATTTGTGAAGAGAAGCAGACCACCATCTCTACTCCTCCCCACTGGAACCTTGGTTTCTGTCCCTGAAATCACCCTAAAGCTCTGATAGGCCATACTTGGCCTTATCTCACCTAGTTTCAGGTCTTCAATTCCCCTTCCAATGCCATGCTGTCACTCACATACTTCCTATTCCCCCCCTTTCCCTCTCTATCCAGCTCCCCTTTGTGGGTTGTCTTTGACCATCAGGCTGCAAGTTCCTCAAATGCAGAGACTGTAATGCTTGCTCATGTGTGTACCTTCAGTGCTTATGGCCCTGCCTGGCATAGAGTAAATACCTAAATACTTTATCCATCAACTAATCCATCTCCTCACCTGTCTTTCTATTTCTCTACCTTGTTGTTGTTGTTGTTTAGTCATTTTCAGGTGACAAAATGGATCTCAAGAGGTCTTTGAGATTTTCAAGAGGTAGATCTTTTCAGAGCCGTCTCAGGGAAGATTACTATTCAAGCATGTATTGGACCATGAAGTTACTTCCCAGTCTAATATTCTGTGCCTTTGTGAAATTATATTGGTTTATAAGTGTTTGGTCTCATAAAGTCAGACACGTACTCTCAAACACACACACACACACACACACACACACACTCTCTCTCTCTCTCTCCTCATTTGTGTTCTGTGACTTGACTTCTTACCATTGTTGGCTCAGAAACCAAGATTCAAATCAAATCACCAAATATTTATTAAGATTTATTAAGCACCTACTATGTGCCAGGCACTGTACTAAGCTCGGACACAAAGAAAGTGGGGGAAAAGCCCTCTTTTCAAAAAGCTCATAGTTAAATGCTGGAGACAATATGCAAACAACTATTTATAAATAAGATATGTACAGGCTCAGCTGGAGATAACCTCAGGGGAAAGGCACTAGCATTAATGGGGAATGGGAATGTTGGTAGAAGATAGGATTTTAACTTAGAGAAAGTTAGTGAAGCTAGGAGGTGATGATGAAGAGGGAAGCAATTCCACGCAGGAGGGACAGTAGTGAAGAGTCACGGAAACGAAAGATGGAATGTGTTGTGCTAGGAACAACAAAGAGACCAGTGTCCCTGGGTCATAGGGCAGGTGGAGGGGAGCAAGGGATAAAAATAGTGGAAATGTAGGAAGAGGCAGGTTATAAAGGGCTTTAAAAAACCAATAGCCCATTTTATGTTTGATCCTAGATGAAATAGAAAGCCATTGGGGTTGATTGAACAGGGAGTAACATAGTTAAATATGACTTCGGGAAGATCACTTTGGCAACCGAATGGAGGACAGTCTGTGATAGAAAGAAATGAAACAGGGAGACCGACCAGAAGGCCACCGCCATCATCCAGGCACGAGGCGATGAGGGCCTATCCCAGGGTCACGGGAGTGTCAGAAGAGACAAAGGGGATGCAAGCGAGAAATGTTACAAAGGTAGACTTAGCACAGATAATCTGTAAGATGAATATTCCATTTGGGAAGCCCTGGAAAATATTGAATATTTAAAGAATCCGTTGGACTTCAGACTTAGCCTTACCCAAAGGCAGGGGGAAATTAGCTGTCTCCTTTCACATAGCCGTTGAAGTCATCTTCAAAACGCACAAATCTGACCAACTCAGGCCCTCGCTCAAAACCTTCTAATGGTTCTCTGTTGCCCGTAAGATGAAATATGTGACACGGGCGCAGGCTTTGTGTATGCACTGAGCGTGTGTCCTATGTGACACCAGGGGCGCTACAGAAGAGGCAGCGACTCACCCCAGCCCGTAGTTGACCTTGTGGAAGGCCACAGAAAGACAGAATGTCACTTTATGGCCACCGAGGCAGTGCCACGTATAATTTGCCCACAAGATGGTGCTATCCTCAAACTGCTAGCCAGTGATCTTGTCAGCGTCTCTCTGGCGCATCCACAAGGGCTCCTTGCTTCCCGCCCTGCCAAGCCGCATGATTTCAAACCGCCGGCAGGCAAGGAAGAAAGTCTTGTCAATCAGGATCTGAATGCTAGCGCACAGGTTGATGCAAAATATCGTTCAAAAATATAAAATTTGGAAACATCTCTATAGTTTCCCATTCTGCATCTGGGATATCTTCTAGCGCCATTTTGACCCTCTATTTGTATATTTGTATCATGGAAACAGTGAACTTTCTGTAGTTATCTGACTTATTAAACATATTGAAAATGTGAGGTAAACATTGTGTCGTGCCTACACTGACCTTACCGATTCAATAACCTCCCTTCCCAACCCACGGGTCTTAATGTGGGGTATGGTGGTGCTGTGGCGTAGAGAGTCCAGCGAGGGAGAAACGGGCAGAGCATAGGAGTTTGATCAGTGTCCTTGTCCTCATCGGCCTCTGAGGTTTTTGGAAGCTACCCGTCTTGCTACCTTGTCTGGCCTTCATGGTCAGTCGGCTACTCTTTGGGCCTGGAACACCCCAAGCTGATCCCGCTCTGGCTTCTACCCTGGCTAAGTATGACCTCTGCAATATCTTGGTCTCTGCTTCCACGGAGCTGATCTCCAGGGCTAGTCTCATCTCTTCTGCTACCTGGACTATAGCAGCAGCAAGCATGGTCTGCCGGCCACACCAGTTTCCTGCGGCTCTCTGTTCTCTGTATTCAAAAACTACGGCTAACAGAAAGTCTCTCTAAAGAGCAAAAGGAAAGAAAAATAAAGGGGAAGAAGGTGTACATTTTTGTTGTTTGTTCAGTTATTTCAGTTGTGTCCGACTCTTCGTGACCTCGTTTTCGGCAATTTTAGTTTTCTTGGCAAAGATACTGGAGTGGTTTGCTATTTCCTTCTCCAGCTTATTTTACAGATGAGGAAACTAAGATAAACAGAGGTGTGTCTTGCCCTAGGTCTCAAAGCTAGTAAGTGAGGAAACTGAGGCAAACAGGATTAGTTGTCTTGCCCTGTGTCACATAAAACTGAGGCAGGATTTGAATTCAGGTCTTCCTGACTCCAAGCCCGGCATTCTATCCACAGTCCCACCTAACTGCCACACATTACCCTCATAAGAGCTCCCTGGGGGAGTGGGGGGGGAGTGGAGGAAAACATGACCATTGTCATCATCACTCTATTTTTCCACCTTCTATTCCCCCAAATACCATCGCCCTGAGCCCTGAGGCGATATGATCGTTTGAGGGAGGTGAAAGGACTTAGCATGAGCACTGGTTACTAATAGAAGCTCCTTAACCTGGAGTTTAAGACCCTCTATAGTTGCTCCAATCTACCTTTCTGACCTTATCTCACATCCCCGGCCAAACTAAACTCCCGGCCGTACCCTGATCTGCTCTTTCTGTCTCCTGACTCTAGGCATTCATACAGGCCACTCACAATGCTTAGAATGCATTCTCTCCTCACCCTATATGTGTTGTCTCTGCCTATTAGAAGGTGAACTCCTGGAGAACAGAGTCTTGCTTTTCTATTTGTATCCCCTGGGCCTAGCACAGTGCTTGACATGTATTAATTACTTAATAAATGCTTTATCATTCATTCACCGCCACCTGTCAAAATACATTTCTTTCAAGGTCTGCCTCAGATGCAACCTCTTCTATGAAGTCCTTCCTGATCCTCATCCCTACCCCAGCTGAATGTGATCTCTCCCTCCTCAAATTAATTTGGAACACCGACTCTCTCCTTTGTGCCTGTTACATCATACCTCAAATATTAGTCGTGTAAGTCACAATTCCCTCTATTAGATTACAACTTCATTGAAGGTAGAGATAGTGTCATTTTTCATGTTTACATGCCTAGTACCCATGCACATTATAGGCACTTTATAAATGAGTTGGATTAAAGAGGTCTTCTGTTATCTTAATTTGCTTTAATATACCATATCTCCATGCCTTGGACTGATCAATGACAGTCTGAGTAAGTGGGACGACAGGAGGCTCTGATATTTAAGACCTTAGGCAAAAACTGAACCCGTGGCTGCCTACCCTGGACTCTGATCCTCCATAGCACATCCTGGCTCTTTGGCTAATCAGCAGCATATCATCTTCAGAAACTGATTCCCAATCCTGGATGTAATCCCTCTTCCTTTTCACACTCTTTTAATAGATAGGAAAACTAAAGCCCAGGAAAATTAAGCCATACGATCTAGTGTCCTTAGCCTCATAGCACCAAGCTGTAAGAAACCACATGTTTTTGAAATCATTGCTACTAAAGGCTACTTCCCTTTTGTGGAATTCAGGTATAAAGACAAAGTCAGCGACCTTAGAAGAGTGGAAAGAGAAGCAGTCTTAGGTCTCTTTGTGACCCCCTTCTTCTCTTAGAACAGAAATGGTCATATAATAAACTAGTTAACACTATTGATTTATTGGTATCTATTAAGGAACCTCAGTGAAATTCAAACATGATAACCTCCCCAAATCAGGCTAGGAGCTCCAGCTACTGCCACCTCTTCTCTTTTCTGGGATGATGCCCAGAGGAAAGGTTTCTCCCACAGACCACTGGACAGATGTTTGGTTATCCCCTTGGACTTACAGATGACGGTCTGTCTGTGAAGCTGTGGTGTCTCCCTTCTGAGTCCTTTGGCCTGCTCCCAGAACCTGGGCTGCTCTTAGTGCTAAGCAAACCACTGCCTGACCATGGGGTTGTGCTGGAGCGGAAATTTTGATCCATTTCAGGCAAGTTCTCCCTTCCCTTTGACTCAACTCCTTCCCCTTGGATAAGACGACTGAAATTAGGAGCTTGACGCTATGCCTCCTGGGGGGACAGCAATCATTTATCAGTAACTGGATGCATTCTACTTCTGTCTGACATGCCATCTAGCAAACTCTCTAAGCCACTGCTTAAAAATAAGTCCCAAGGGGAAAATAGCCACATTTCCTTCCAGAGACTGTTGTGGGTGCCAGAGACTGTAGTCTATAAGCCAACCATCCATTGTCAGGGTGGGACTAGCCACATAGTGGGTTGGAAAAATGCCCAGGATGCCAAGCTACTAGGAAGCATGTCCAGGGATACAAACTTCTGTCTCTCTTCATCCTTAGCCAATAAAAATACAGGTTTCCTTCAATGTGACTACTTAGTCAATCAATCAAAGATATCAGTTATGTTGAGAGCTTTCTATGTGCCAAGTGCATAGCTAGTTAAACATAGAGGGGTTTAAATTTGTGTAGGCAAAAGGGGGCAGACTCAGTGAGGTGAGGGCAGACTTCAGTGTTCTGTCCTAAATGCTTTTCTGTCTCTATACTCTCTCTTGGTTATGCCACCAAATCTCATTATTTGGCTATCATCACTATTCCAATCATTATAGCCAACCCTGGTCTCTCTCCTAAACTCTAGTACAACTGTCTCTAGGTATCTCAACCTCAACAAGTCCAAAACAGAACTCTCCCTCATTGCCAGTTCAAATTCTATAAGCATGTTAGACTCAAAATGTCCGAAACAGAACTCATTATCTTCACCCCTACCCCTGCAAGCCCACCCATCTTCCAGACTTCCCTATTGCTATAAAAAGCAGCACCATCTTAGCTATGAAAACTCAACATCATCCTCAACTCTTCTCTCTTTTTATCTATACAATCAGTTGCAAAGTCCTGTCAAGTCTACCTCTACATCACTTATTTCCATCCACTTCTCTCCACTCACATGACCACCATCTTGTTTCAAGACATCATCACTTCTTACCCAGACTATTGCACTACTATGTTCCTAACTTGTCCCCCTACCTCTAGTCTTACCCCTCTCTAATTCATCCTTCGCTCCACTGCCAAAGGTCTGATCACATCATTCTCATGTTCAGATACTTTGGGCAGTTCTGCATTTCAGTCTGACTACAAGTCTTCCTTTTTGGTCTAAATTGATAAAACTGCCCTTCAAACCTCTATACAAATTGACAAGTCAACAAGGGTTTATTAAGCTATGTGCTCGCCATATGCCAGGCACTGTACTAAAGTCCTGAGGATACAAAGAAAATCAAAAACATTCTCTGTCCTCAAGGAGCTCACATCCTAAAATGGGAGACAAGATAGGGTAAAGCATAGGTAATCTCAGAGGGAAGGGACTAACATTGAGGAGACCTTCTTGAAGAAGATGGGGTTGTAACTGAGGCTTGAAGGAAACCAGGGGATCCAGAAGGTAGAAACAAGAAATGTGAGTATTGCAATCATGGGAGACAGCTAGTGAAAAGGCTCAAAGTTTGGAGATGGTGTATCATGAGGGAGGAATAGCAGCGGCAAGCCTATGGCCGCTGGACTGTAGGGGATGTAGAAAGGAATAAATTTTAAGAAGGACAGAAATATAGAAAAGAAGGGAATGTGTAGGTGACTTGGATAGATTTGGACTAGTGAAATAGAACAGATATTGAACGGGGGGGTGGAATTTAGAAAAATTTGGCAAATTTTGAAAAAAAAAAAAGGAAAAGTAAAACAACCAACAGATCAGGGAGAGCCCTAAAAGCCAAACAGAGGGATTTTTACTTGATTCTGGAGGGATCCACTGGGAACCAATGGAATCGACTGAAAAGGGGAGCGACATGGTCAGACCACATGTTTTAGGAAGATCAGTTTGACAGCTGTGCAGATGATGGGCTGGAGTGGGGAGAGACTTGAGGCGAGGAGATGAGCTACAAGGCAGCCATGAGGTGATGAGGGCTGCACCAGTGTGGCAGCTGTGTCAAAGGAGAGAAGGGGTACGAGGGAGCCAAGAGACATTGTGAAGGTAGATTCAGCAGGACTTGGTAGCAGACTGGATGACACCAAGGCCACACACCTAAGTCACAGTGAGGGTGGTGGCTTCCTCGATGTTAATATGAAATTTTGAAAGGGGGGTGGACTTTGAGGAGAAAAGATAAGTATAATTTTAGAAATATTGAGTTTGACATCTTATATGATCTCCAGTTTGACATGTGCAGTGGGCATCTGAGAATGTGAGACAAGGTTGGGGTTAGATACACAGATCCGATCATTTTTATAGATAGTCTTTGCAGAGACAATAAGCAATCCCATGGGAACTAAAGAGATCTCCAAGTGAGATAGTACAGAGGAGAAAAGCTAAGGGCCTAGGACAGAGCCTTGGATGACTCTCCGTCAGCAGGGATGACCTAGACAAAGACCCAGCAAAGGAGGATAAGAAGGAGCAATCAAACAGGAGAATCAGGAGAAAAACAAATCACAAAAACATACAAGAGAGTATCGAGGAGAAGAGGATGATGGACAGTCTCAGAGACTTCAGAGAGGTCAAGAAAGATAAAAATTGAGATAAGTCCATTAGATCTGGCAATTAAGAGACCATTGGTAACTTTAGAGAGAGCAGCTAGGTGGTACAGGGGACAGATTGCTGGGCTTAGCATCAGGAAGACCAGAGTTCCAATCCAGCTTCAGATAATAACTGTATGTGACCTTGGCCAAGTCACCTGACCTCTGTCTGCCTCAATTTCCTCAAATGTAAAATGTTGATAATAGCAGCACCTACCATGCAGGGTTGTTATGAGGATCAAATGAGATAATATTTGTAAAAAAAAAAAAGCACTTAGCACAATGCCTGGCACATAGTAGGCACTGTATGAATGTTTATTCCTTTCCCCAAGTTCGATGAGTCAGAAATCAGACTACACCAGCTAAACTGCACACACTACTCACTGTTCCCTGAAGGAATTCTATCCCCTTTTGCCATTTCGAATGTTGACCTCTATTCCTGCAACAGATTCCCTCCACTATCTCCTAATTCTTCTAAGCCCAATTCAAGTGATATCTTCTCCCTTAAACCTTCCCTGATCCCTCCTCCCCTCTTTTTTTTTTTAACATCACTGAAGTTATTGTATTAGTGAGATTTTTAAAAAAAGAGGAAAAGTATAGGTTTGGGTGGTGAAGGATCTAAGGATGTAGTCTCTTCTTCCTTGAATCTCTCATTGGCTCTGCTTCTACCCATTCTGTACTGGGTGGGGGGCGAGGGACAGGAGAAAGTGGGGAGGGGCCCGGGGATCATTTCTGACCTTGAGCTTTGTCCTCCACTCTTTCATTCTTCTCCACACATTCATAGTCATACAAACCCGTATTAGAGGGCCATCTAGTTTTTTAAATAATCATTTCAAGTAGTATAGAAATAAAAATAAGAAATTAAACGCATTATTTTCCCTCATTTTCTACTTGTGGCTTTTGTGGGATAAATTTGTGGGGAAATGGACAAGAAAAGATTTGAGTCACATGAAAAGAAGGGAATGTGTAGGTGACTTGGAAAGATTTGGACTAGTGAAATAGAACAGATGTTGAATGGGGGGTGGAATTTAGAAAAACTTGAGAAATTTTGAAAAAAAAAAGTGAAAAACAGCCACCAGGCTCAGATACTATTTTAGACTACTTCCTGGTTACAAGAGAAGTAGGATCTAGCACTGCTAAGAGTAATATAAAAGGATTAATTAAGGAAGCTAAAAGAGAATTAAAGAACAGAACCTGAAGAGGCAGACTCAAGAAAGCTAAGGAAAAGGTAGTTGGCAAGGTAAGGCAAGGTAAGTAAGAGAAGGTAAATGATGTACTCAGAAGGCTAAGCATATTGATAGACTGGTGGCGAGAACAAATTGGTGGGGCAAATTGGTGAAACATACAAGAGGTTGGTGCAAAGTCGAAGTGGAGAGAAGCCTGTAGCTATGGAGTTGTTGGGACAAAGGACAAGATTCTGAGTAAAAAATCCTCTGCAAAAATTAATTCATTCATTCATTCATTGATGGAGTTAAGGGGTAAACATTTCAAGCGGTTTCAAGAAACAAAGCTGAAAATCTCAACCATTCCAGAGAAATAGTGCAGTGTGATGCATCAAATGTGTGGCGTTTGTATTACTTTCATAGCCAAGGAATTTATCTGTGTTCCAAGTGTACACAAGCTCTTCTCCATCTTGGAAGAGAGGACTAAGGGGCTTGAAGAATGCTTCTCCACCCTCCAGGTTGTTGGGAAACATGAAGGAATACTAAAGAAAACAAAAGTAAGGCTTCAATGGGAAAGACTGACATCTGCGGTTGAGGAGGAGAGACTCAACCCCTGTCAAGTAATCAAAATCACAGGATCATAGAATCACAGAATTTGAGAATTAGAAGAGGCCATCTAGTCCAACTGAGAGACAAAAGGAAACTTCCTATAGCATACCTGACAAGTGGTCATCCATCTTCCACTTCAAGACTTTTGAAGGAGGGTCTGCCACCTCTTCAGGTAGCCCGTTCTACCTTGGGATAATCAAATTTGCTGGGAAGCTTTTCCTGACATCAAACATAAGCTAGCTGCTTTGAAAATCCTACTCCTTGTTCCTGGATCTGCTCTCTGGGACCAAAGAGAACAAGTCTAATTATTCCTTTCCCTGATAGGACTTCAGATACTCAAAGATACTCCTCACATCCCCTACGAATTTTCTTTACTCCAGGCTAACCCTTCCTCATCTGTTCCCTCATCTGTCATGGATTCAAGACCCTTCACCGTCCTTTCAAAATACCAACTGCTTTGACTGTTGCCAAGAAGGGACTAATAGTTTCTTCCTCCCCCTCCACTACTCCTCTTCCTAAATCAGAAGGGAAACATAGAATGATCTGACAGGTTAACTACAACCCTTTTCCTTGCTCCAGGCTTCCTTATTACCTACGGCCCTTTCCTCCCTCCATGTCCTGGCAAGCAGAGAAGAGTCTCACCTGAGCTGGATGCTCATCAAACTGCACATTGCAAGCATCACTCCTCTATTTTCTATCTTTTCTGCTACTTCTCTATTGATGTCTCTTACAAGTCAGAAGCCACAGGAATTTGAAGAACCCTGGGTAATGCCTGCCCATGGAGGAATTCCCTTTTAATCCTCCAGATTTCCAGGGGAGGGTGGATATACACTGATATACAGGGCTTAACAGAATGTCTGGCACATAGTAGGTACTTTATAAATGTTGACTGATTGACTGATAGAAGGGCTATATATACCTTATCTCATTCAATATAAATGCAACTACATTATAGCTACAATCTAATGACTAATCATCGGGGGATTCATTTAGCCCAGAGAAGAAAGGAAGAAGACCACAATAATTAGGAAGAATTCTTGGCTGCTGTCAAGAGATAGAAGGCACCAGCACCCAGATATGAATCCAGAGATGAATAATATACTGTTACTGAAGATCAGGAGCTATACTGATGCATGTTAATGTCTATATAAACTGGCTGGAACATTCAAGAGTGTTTGACTGACATTTGGAAAGGAGCAAATTTATGAGAGAGGGTAGGTAGTTGGTGCAGTGGACAGAGAGCCAGGCCTGGAGTCAGGAAGACTCATCTTCCTGAGTTCAAATCCAACCTTGGACACTTACTAGCTGTGTGACCCTGAGCAAGTCACTTAGCCTTGCTTGCCTCAGTCTCCTCATCTGTAAAATGAGCTGGAGAAGGAAATGGCACTCCAGTATTTATGCCAAGAAAACCCCAAAATGGGGTCATAAAGAGGCAGACAGGACTGAAAAATGACTCAACAACAACACAATGGATGAGAGGAGAATAAAATGTGGCTTAACGGATGTATCCATATGTGTTCGGTTTCCTCTAAATTACTCCACACCATAGACCATGATGGAGGGAGGGGTCAAGGAGCCCAAAGGATGAGCCAAAGGATCATCGAATGTCAAAGCTGGGATATTTTAGTGACCATCTAGTCTCACCCCCTCATTATACAGAGAATGAAACAGGCTCAGAAAAATAGGAAGTGACTTGTAGAAGGTCGTGTTCCAAGTTAGTAGCAGAACCAGTACTGGAACTAAGGTCTCTGAATACCCAATCCATGCAGCACTGCTCTAGACTCTTATCTCCCCTATTTCTACCTAGAGCTGTATGGGTACCTCAGAGAATCCCTTATAGAATCTGTCATGAGGACTCTTCTGAGAGCTTTTGGTTAAATGAAAATCATGATAGACCCAGAAAGAGTGGGATATAAGCAGGATTATGCCGAGGGTGCGGTCCTCTTGGCCAGTGCCATAGGCTAGCGACTGAGTGGGCAGTGTGGCTAGACTTGTACAAGATTTATTCTGGTCCCTCCACATATTTGAAAACATCTTTAAAAGTCCCCATCCTGGGATTTGGGGCAAATCGATAGGGAGCAAAGGCAAAAGCAGAAAGGCAAGGGGAAGACTTAGCTTGAGAGAAGGATCACATGACCCCCTTACATAAAGCCCCCAGTCCCAAGGACCGAGCAGGGAAAGGCAAGGGAGGGCCCAGAAAGGACTCTGGTCAAATCGGTCAGCTGAAACTTGGGCCATTCTCCTGGCACGGACTAAAGCCAATTCCTTTCTTCCTAGATGAGAGGAAGTCAAGTCTCATTTGTGACCACAGAGAGATGAAAATCTCCCATGCTGATGATATACAATTTGCAGCCCAGCATTTCATTGGGTGCCCAGGAGTCTATAATAGCTGGACTGTTGCATGATCCCCTTCCTCTCAGAAGCCAGCGCCAAAAAGAACTCTGTGATTGTGGTTGGATGCTTGACAGTTTCATGCCACACCTGCCCTGATTCAGTGGTGGGTATTTGTGTACATGCATGTACATGCGCATATGTATATATGTCTGTGCATATGTGTATCCATGATATAACTGTACTTGTGTATGATAATAATAAGTACACATTTGTATTTATATGTTTAAGGTATACAGGGTGCTTCCCCCAAAACAGCATTCTATGCAGCAGTTCTTATTCTAAGATCTGAGACTTTTTTTTTTTAAAGAAATTTTGACCACAGTATTTAAGAACAATTAATTTCCTTTGTAATCCTAAATATTGCATTTTATGCATTTTAAAATATAATTTTTAAGATTTCAAATTTTTAAATATAATCCATAGTCCTCACCAGATATCTGAAGGAGTCCATGATGCACTAAAATATTTGAGAATCCCAGATTCTAGATTGATCTAGATTCTAGATCTAGATCTAGATTACCAATGGCACAGGCAGGAATTTCTAGCCCAGAAACAATCCCATTTCCTTAGAGAAGACCAAGAAAAGTGCCACATATTCCAAAATATTCATAGCAAAACTGGAAACCAACATTGTTTGGGGATTAGCTGACCAAATATATAATATAATATAGTATAATGTGAGATGAGATAATATGAGTAACATTGTTTGGGGATTGGCTGACCAAGTATATAATATAATATACTATAATATGAGATGAGATAATATGATATAATATAAATACAAATTATATAAATTGAATGTATTATTAATTAAATATGAGTCTAACAACAAATCACCACTGGGTCCAGGAACCCTCTCCTTCAGTCAGGAACCCTTGGGTTCAGGCCAGGGGGAGGCTGGCCTTTAATGAAATGGGTTGGCCTCCTTTTCTCACAAGCTTTAGCATATTACACCCTTACCCCAGCTACTTGTGGAATATTTACTTAAAGTGTAGGTTTTACACACTTCCAGATAATAAAGAGGGGATGAAAAGGGAGAAGAAAAGGAGGAAAGAAAGCAAAGAAGTAGAATCTAAGGAGATGCCCATCAGTTAGGGAAGTGCTGAAAAAATTTTGATACATGAAAGCAATAGAATGTTATTGTACCATAAGAAATTATAAAAGAGATGATTGTAGAGAATCCTGGAGAGTACAAAATGATGTGAAGTGAAGTAAGAAGAACCAGGGGGACAGTGTGTAGAAGGATAATATGATTGCAAAAAAAAATGCCTTTGAAAGCCTTAAACACTGATCAGTATAATGACCAACTAAATCTCCAGAGAAGCTATGATGACATCTACCTTTTGATAAAGAATTATTGGAGGGATGGCTAGGTGGTGCAGTGAACAGAGTATAGGTGCTGGAGTCAGGAAGTCCTGAGTTCAAATACAGCCTTAAACACTTGACACTTACAGGCTACGTGACCTTAGGCAAGTCACTTAATCCAGATAGCCACCCACACCAAAAAAGAAAAAAAAGAGAGAGAATTAATGGACTCAAAGCACAGAAACAGTAGACATACATTTTTGAACTTTGTCTATTGTGTGGTTTCCTTTTCCTTGATTGTGTTTATTTGTTATAAAGATCTTTTCCCCCTTTTACTGTTTTGTTTTTAATTGGGGAGGGGTGAATGAATAGGGATTGCAATAGTGATACCAACAAAAAAGAGGGCCATTGAAGCCTTTTTAAAATGCACAAAATAGAAGGAAGTTCAGAAGGAAGCAATGACAAGCACAATCTTGAAAGTAATATGAATCCACATCCAGAGAAAGAACTATGGCATCTGAATGCAGAGTGAAGCAGATTGTTTTCTTTTTTGTTTTGTTTTTCTTTCTCATGGTTCCTCCCATTCGTTCTAATTCTTCTATACCACATGACTAATGTGAAAATATGCTGAATAGGAATGTATGTGTAGAGCCTATATTAGATTGCATGCCATCTTGGGGAGGGGTGATAGGAAGGAGGGGGAAAAATTTTTAAACTTATGGAAGTGAATGTTGAAAACTAAAAATAAATAAATTAACTTTAAAAAGTAACATGGTATATATGCTTTTTTAAAAAAAAAGCAAATAATTTGAACTTGCATTAGTTCATAGTAGTCTTCCTATACTTTTCTGAATTCCAGAATTCAATGATTAGGGCAAATGAAAAAAAAAAATTGTCATGCGTAAAGACAAGGCACTGAGGATGGCCTTCCCTCCACTAATTTCTCTCATTTCCCACCAACTTATAGCATCCCACACTCATTATGAGTAATCCAGAACAACACAGTAACTATTTAAAATTACTACTATCATTACCACTGCTACTGCCACTACCACTACCACCACTACTACTACCACTATTACCACCACTACTGCTACCACTCTACTCCTACTCCTGCTGCTGCTAGTACTACTACTACTACTTCTTCAAATCTTTATATGGGGTGTCTCAAAAGTTTTCAATTTTATTTAAAAGCTTAAAACTACGTTAAAACTTTTGGGACCCCTGTATAGATTTAAGTTTACAACCACAAATTGCATAAAGCTTTTCTCCCTGATTCCAGTCAACTACGTGTGTTCAATTAGTGAATGAGTACTTCAGGTGAAAACTCCCTGGTTACTTCCAGCTAATCGTGTATGTTAATTCAGTTCTCGAGCATTTAGGCCATGGTGCAGCAATCCCTTCATTGGCCACTGAATCGAAAAAGCCAATGACTTGGAAGTCCTTTCAAAAGGGAATGACTTCTGCCGGCAAAGCTGTGAATTGGCCCCCCAACTCTGGAAAGCAATTGTGAACTATGCCCCCAAGGTCACTAAACTCTGTCCTAGTTACATTGCTATCGGGCCAATACTCCAAAGAAATCAAAGAAAGAGGAAGAGGACCCATGTGTAACAAGATTTATAGTAGCTCTTTTTGAAGTAGCCCTAAACTGATAAGTGGAAATTCTAAACTGGAAACTAAGGGGGTACCTGTCTATTGGGAAATAGCTGAACAAATTGTGGTCTAGAAATTCAGTGAAATACTATTGCACCATAAGAAAAGGATGATATGGATAGTTTCAGAGAAAATGGGGATGAGTGCTAGGAACTGATGCACAGAAAAGTGGGCAAAAGTAGGAGAACACTTATATAACAGAACCAAAAGAAATATATACACAGCGATAATAATGTGAAGGAGTACAAACCTAACCATAACAGAATTAAGATGAAATGCATTGACTAATCTTGGCTCCAGAAGACCAATGATGAATTCCTCTTCCTTCCTTTAAGTGGAGTGGTAAGAGACTGTAGGTATAGAATCATGAGGGTGTCAGACAAGATGATTGTGATGGTTCATTTTGTTTAACCTTTTCTTTTTTTATATCAAAGGAGTACTCATTGACATATGACAGTGGTAGGAAAAAAAAGCCTCAATAAAACATTTTAAATCTAAAAATAAATTTTAAAACATAGAATAAGGGTACTTTGGGGATATGGATACATGATGGTCTATGTGCCAGAAAAGGTATTTATCTGTAGGCTTAACACTTGAAAGCTTCTGAGTCCAAGACCAGCTGACTCTGAGGAGACCATTATGGACAAGAACCAGAAGAGATTTGAGGGAGACACAAAGGACTTTCCTCAACATGGTATAATAAAAACAACATTGTTCTGGAGTGCAAAAATAGAGGTTCAAGCCTCGGCTCTGCCTCTTAGGCAAATCACTTAACCTCTCCAAGAGCTTCACCTGTGAATGGGGATAACAGTACTTGCATTGTCTGCTTCACATGATTATGAAGAAAGTGCTTTGTAAACTTGAAATCTATATCGAGGTCCCAAAATTCTTAGTGCAGTTTTAAGCTTTTAGGTAAAAACTTGAAAACTTTTGAGACACCCTGTATAAAGATTTGAACTAGTAGTGGTAGTGGCAGCAGCAGCAGTGGTGGAAGTGTTGGCGGTGGCAGCAGTGGTAGTAGCAGCAGCAATAGTAGTAGCAGTAGCAGAAGAAACAGTAGTAGTAATTTTAAATGGTGACCATGTTGTTCTGGATTATTCATGGTGCTATAAGGAGGTGAGAAATGGGAGAAATTAGTGGATAGATGGAAAGTCATTCTCAGTGCCTGGTCTTTGTGCATAATAATTTTTTTTTCATTTCCCCCTAATCATGGAGCTTTCCTGTGTAACAAAGATTTTTTTTTAAATGATTTCAGCAAACTGAGTGAAGTGTGCAGAACCAGGAGAACATCGTACACAGTAAGAACAACATTGTGTGATGGTCAACTATGATAGACTTAGCTCTTCTCAGCAATACAATGATCCAAGACAATTGCAAAAGGCTCCTGATGGAAAATGCTAGCCACAGCCAGAGAAAGAACTGTGGAGTCTGAATGCAGATTGAAGCAGAATAATTTCACTTTTTTGGGGTTTTTTTTTGTGGTTTTTCCCTTTTGTTCTGTTTCTTCTTTCACAACATGACTAATATGGAAATATATTTTACATGATTACACATATATAACCTAGAGCAAATTGCTTGCCATCTTTGGGAGGAGCAATGGGAAAGAAGGAAGGAAAAAATTTGAAACTCAAAATCTTATAAAAAAAGTAAATGTTGAAAACTATCTCTACATGTAATTGGAAAAAATAAAATACTATTTACAAACAAACATAATTTTAGCAGAACTAATCAACACATCTACTGTGTCTGATAACATATTCAACATTCCATACCCATAGTCCTCCACCTCTTCAATGAAAGTAGGGAAATACCTTTTCTCATCCTTTCTTTAGGTGCCTGATCAAAGGAAGGAAGGAAGGAAAGAGGGAAGGAAGGAAGGAAAGAGGGAAGGAAGGAAAGAAGGAGGGAAGGAAGGAGGGGAGAAAGGAAGAGAGGAAGGACGGAAGGAAGGAAGGAAGGAAGGAAGGAAGGAAGGAAGGAAGGAAAGAACAAAGGAAAGAAGGAAAGAGGGAAGGAAGGAAAGTAGGATTTCAAGAGGGATTTATTAAATATCTACTATGTACCAGACACTGTGCTAAGCCATTTACAAATGTCTCATTTGATCCACCCAACCTAGGAGGTAAGTACTATTATTATATCTATTTTACAGCTGAGAAAACTAAGGTAGACAAAAGTTAAGTTACTTACTCAGAGTCACACAACTAGTACATTCCTGAGGCTAGATTTGAACGCAGATTTCCTGACTGCAGACCTAGCACTCTATCCACTATACCAATTAGCTTCTAAATGCTTTTTAAAATAGAAACCTGATTTTTTGGACTGTGTCAGTATTGGAATAAAGCTGGGCCAAGAGAGTGTTACCTGGACTTTGCCCCAATGTAGAAAATCTAGGAAGCATAGAAAGCATCTCATTAGGTGGTCTAGCCACACTAACCTCAGGATGATGTAAATAATTGACCTGGCACAAGCAAGGGAGATAGATAGATAGATAGATAGATAGATAGATAGATAGATAGATAGATGGATAGATACATGGGTGGATGGATGGGTGAATGGATGGATGGATAGAGATCTAGATAGATCTATATCTAGATTGATACCTATTATCTATATCCATTATATATCTATATAGAGCTATCTATATAGATCTATTATCTATTTATATAAAAGTTTGCTTAATTGGTAAAGATATGATTATTAAACACAAGGCAAGAATAAATTATGTAAGATGAGACCAAATAAGAGTTGCAGTCAGAGAACAAATTCCTTGTGCCATTTTCTCTGTTATCTCACAATGGGGGTAGTCCTGAGTCCCAATCACAGCATCCAAGGTGCAGCTTAGGAATTGCTTGGGCCATTATACAGAACAATCTGAAGCTTTCTTCCCCGCTTAGTTTACCTCCCACAGCAGAGATTCTGGTTTTATTCCGAAAGCATGCTTTTTCTCCTCCACCTCCATCAGTAGCCAGTACTCCAACAGAGGAGAAAACTTGATGTCTCCTGGTTTCCCCGGGCCCACTTGGTCCCTACTTCCATCCCCCACTCGCTCCAGTCACAAAAGTAAATACTAAGTGCTCTGAGACTGAGTCTTTCTCTCTGAGTGTTTCTTTCAACCACCATTGGCATGCCCTGCCTTTCAAAAGGATAATACTTCACCCAACCCTGACAGATGAGTATTATTCTTAAACATTTCCGGGAAAGCAGATACCAAGGTCAAGCCAGGACCATTAGTCATTTCCTTCCTCTTCTATCTCTTCATATATAATGGCTCCTTCCCCACTGTCTACATACATTCTCAGGTTTCCCATATCTTGAAAAATTCTTCCCTTGACAATTCCACCCCATTAGGCTATCATTCTGTATCTCTCACCCCTTCTCTGCCAAGCACCTAAAACAAATCCTATGTACACACATCCTCTACTTCCTTACAGCTTACTCACTTCTCATTCCTTTGCAATTTAGCTTTCACCTGACTACTCTACTAAAATTGCTCTTTTAAAGGTCACTAAGCTCTTCATTGCTAAATCCAATGGCCTTTTCTCATCCTTCATTCTCCTTGACCTTTCTGCAGTATTTGGCTCTACTCACCACCTCCTTCTCTCAGAGACTTTCTCCTCCTCTCTTGGCTTCCATTAAATTTATTTCTCCTGATTCTTTTTCTTCCAATCTCCTTCACTGTTAGTTCATTGTCTTGCTCTGCTCTCAAAGTGTGGTTATGCCCCAAGGCTTTGTCCTGTTCATTCTTCTGTCTCTGCTCTCTCTCTGTTTTCTTCCTCAGAGATCTCATCTTCTCATATGGGTTCAATCATTACTTCTATATAGTGTTGATCTAATCTCATTCAAAAATATTTATTAAGTACTCACCATATGCAAGGCACTGTGCAAGATTCACATATCTAACCCCAATCTTTACCCTGACTCCACTCTAGAATCCCTAATTTCCCATGAGATATTACCACCTGGGTATCCTGCCAAAATATCATATTGAATATATCTAAAAATGAGCTAATTACCTTCCCTTCCTACCAAAACCTGTCTGTAGTCCCAATTTCACTATTTCCATTGAAAGTTCAAAACCTCAGCTGTATTTCATCTCTCCCTCACTCCTCATATTCAACTATCTTTTCAGACCTTAATCACCCCTGGATATTAGCCTTCTAATGAGTCTTACTGTCTCTAATCTATCTCCTCTGGAATTCATCCTTTATCCAGCTTCTGGAATAATTTTAAAGCACAAATCTGATCATATCACTTCCCTGATCAAGAAGAGTTAATAACACAGTTTGCTTAGAATGTGAAGTGCATGAGATTAGTGGGAAATAAAGCCAGAAAGATGCCAAAGAGAGATTATGGAGGTCTTATTTTATCCTATCGGTAATAGGGAACCACCTATTGAAAATTTTGCATCAGAGAAGTGATCTTTAACTTCCACCTCCTAACTCCATGCATTTGTGGAAGGTCATCCTGCATGTTTGGAAAGCATTGCCTTCTCATTGCCATCTATCAAAATTCTTCTTTGCTTTTAAGGCTCCTTCTACCTCCTTTCACCAGCTTTCATCTCTTCCATAAAATCTTGTCCCATTTTCCAAACTGAAAGTGCTCCCTCCTTCCTCAGCTCTCTTGGTTAAACAACAACAAAAAAGTTTTATTGATGCTTTTTTGTTACATACATTTCTACCATTTTTCAGTACCCCAACTTACAACCCCAAAACCTGCCTCATAACAAAGTTGACTGAAACTAACACACTAACCATTTCATTTACCTACAGTCTACCACATCCTCATCTGAAATCAAGTTGAGTCATTGCGTTGATGTGATTTCAATATCTGTAATATTACTTTCTTTTACATTATAATAGTTATTGTATATGTTATTCTCCTGGTTCTGCTCACTTCCCTCTGCATCAGTTCATACAAATCTCACCTATAAACTTTTCTTAGAGTACTTTGCCTAGATTTCTCCTTTACCCTCATTTTCTCTGTAGTGTAGATAGCTGGACATTTCATAGCCCTTGAGTAGACTGGGCACTAGTTGAAGATAGTGGCTGAATTATTTCTCATCTTTTTATTCTCAGGACCTCACATGTTGCCTTGCATGTAGTAGATGCCGGCTGAATTAAATGGACCAAGTATTTTCACAGCTTAGACAAGGTTTGATAATAGTCACAACTTAGTGCTTTCTTTTTGAGTCTCAGTTTCCTCATCTGTAAAATGGGAATAATAACATCAAGCATATTTGCCTCAAGTGAGACAATGTCTGAAAATCGCTTGCAAACTTTTAAACCCTATATTAATTTCAGTTATTATTACATAACTTTGTAAGGTGGCCAGCAGGGCACATGGCTGCCCCAGTGAGTAAGAGGTATTATTAGCTAATGATGAGAGAAGGCAAATCTGAGAAACCACAAAACTCTGAACGGAGCCAAAGTCCTTTACATTTCTGAGACTGGAGTTGTGATTCTCTAGCAATTGGCTGGCCCTCCAGGACTAGAAACATAGCAGGTGGCAGGAGGAAGGGAGAGAGACAAGCATGGATAGACAGTGTGAGTTGCCAGGTGGAGAGGAACTTGGCAAAGGGACAAGCTTAGGAAGCAGGATATCTATCAAAGTGGGACAGCTTCTGACCAGTGGGCAAGACAAATTCCCATAAGGCCAAGTCACTGAGAAGAGTATCCAGGAGGTTCCTCCGTGGTTTTTCATTTCCCACTTTGGAAGAAAAGAAACAAGCATTTATTTGAGCACCGATAAACACCAGGCACTACGTTAAGCACTTTACAAATATTATCTTGATTTGATCTTTACAAGAACACCAGGAGGTAGTACTATTATTACCCCATTGAACAAGCAAAGAAACTGAGGCAAACAGAAGTTAAGTGACTTGACCAGGGTCACACAGCTAGTAAATATTTGAGGCCAAATTTGAACTCAGGTCTTCCTGAATCTATCCATCATGCCCCCAGATGCCTCTGACCTTGGAAAAGTGTAAGGATTGTAGATTCTCCCACAGTAACATGACTTCTAGCTCCCTGGAGAAGTCTTACCTTGAAGCTTTCAGTCTGATTTCCTATTGGTCCCTATGGTATATTCTAAAAGAAAGAATAGTAAATTTTGAAGTTAGAATACCTGAGGCTCACTATTACCACTCTATGGTTTTGACTCTCCCCCTGGAAGGTAAATAAAATTTCATATTTTCACCATGCAATAACTAACTGGCTTTGTTCACCAAATAGAATACCATAGGGGAACCACATGGACTGCCTTCTTCTTCTTCCAAGGAGCATATAACATCGAGACGTTTCTTTCTAACCAGGAGTCCTTAAACTTTTTGTAAACTGTCAGGAGTCTGGTGAAGCCTGTTTTGCCTACATTCGTAATTAAAGGAAATGCTCAGTTTCAGTTAGAGGATGGTAAAAGATATAATTTCCACCCAAGTTCATGGATTCCCTGCTATGAGGGCAGAGGGACCCTAACTTAAAAACTCTTGCTTTAGAAAGTCTAGTGCTAAACAAAACCAATGCAACCAAAGGTAGAAGGAAATCAGAAAGCTGGAGGGAAAATTTTTACAGCAAGTGTCTCTGACAAAGGCCTCATTTCTCAAAACTATAGAGAAATGAGTCATATATATAAGACTACAACTCATTCTCTAATTGATAAATGGTCAAAGGATATGAATAGACAATTTTCAAATCAAAGCTATCTATAGTCATATGAAAAAATGCTCTAAATCACTATCGATTAGAGAAATGTAAATCGAAACAACTCTGAGGTATTACCTCACACCTATCAGATCAGCTAATATAACAGAAAAGGAAAATGCTAAATGTTAGAGAGGATGTGGAAATATTGGCACACTGATGCATTGTTGGTGGAGTTGTGAAGTGATCCAACAATTCTGGAGAGCAATTTAGAACTATGCCCAAAGGGCTATACTGGGGTGGAGCCAAGATAGAGCTGGAAAGCAGAGACTTGTTTAAGCTCTCCCCCAGGTCCCTAAAAACACCTATAAAAATGGCTCTGAACAAATTCTAGAGCAGCAGAACCCACGAAATAGCAAAGGGAAGCAGGGCTCCAACCCAGGACAGCCTGGATGGTCACTGGGAAGGGTCTATTGCAAGGAGCAGGGAGCAAAGTGGAGTGGAGTGGAGCAGAGCCCAGCATGACTCATGCCAGGACCAACCAGACCAGGAGCTGGGTAGAACAGGCATAGCCCTGAATCAGTGAGCTGTGGCAATTACCAGATTTCTCAACCCACAAACACCAAAGACAACAGAGAAGGTTAGTGGGAAAAGCTTCTGGGACAAAACGAAAGGAGTTTGCTGTCAGCCACCGCCCCGGGTGTGGAGGAGGTGGTGCAGCTCTGAAACTGCTTCCAGAGATACAGCTGCAGTTGCTTCTGGCCCCAAGCCCACCTGGTGGAAGGAATTAAGCAGTAGATCAGAGCAAGAGTGCCAAGCCTGCTTTGCCCTACCTGGATCTGGGCTGCAATCCTGGTTGGCGGTTCTTGGGGGAGAAGGAGCATCAGTGTGGCAGAGCTTGCTGTGTAGAAGTAGCTCTGAAAATAGCAGTGCAGCCCCTAAAGCTTGAGACAAAGTACTATCTACTCTACAAGCAGTCATACAGTGACAAAAAGCTCAAGGGTCAAGTAGTTGGCAGGGAACATGAACAGGCAGCAAAAATGGACCCAGATTCAGATTCAAACTTTGGAATCTTTTTTTGGTGACAAAGAAGACCAAAACAGCCAGAAGAAGTCAACAAAGTCAAAGAGCCTACATCAAAAGCCTCCAAGAAAAACATGACCTTGTCTCAGGCCATGGAAGATCTCAAAAAGGATTTAGAAAAGCAAGTAAGAGAAGTAGAGGAAAAATTGGGAAGAGAAATGAGAGTGATGTGAGAAACCCATGAAAAACAAGTCAATGACTTGCTAAAGGAGACACCAAAAATACTGAAGAAAATAACACCTTAAAAATAGATTAACTCAAATGGCAAAAGAGCTCCAAAAAGCCAATGAGGAGAAGAATGCCTTGAAAGGCAGAATTAGGCAAATAGCAAAAGAGGTCCAAAAGACCACTGAATAAAATGCCACCTTAAAAATTAGATTGGAGCAAGTAGAAGCTAGTGACTTTATGAGAAATCAAGATATAATAAAACAGAACCAATGGAATGAAAACATGGAAAACCATGTGAAATATCTCATTGGAAAAACCACTGACCTGGAAAATAGATGCAGGAGAGATAAGTTAAAAATTATTGGATTACCTGAAAGCCATGATCAAAAAAAGAGTCTAGATATCATCTTTCTAGAAATTGTCAAGGAGAACTGGCCTGATATTCTAGAGCCAGAGGATGAAATAGAAATGGAAAAAAATCCACTGATCACCTCCTGAAAAAGATCCCAAAAAGAAATCTCCTAGGAATATTGTTACCAAATTCCAGAGCACCCAGATCAAGGAGAAAATACTGCAAGCAGCCAGAAAGAAACAATTTGAGTATTGTGGAAACAGTCAAAATAACACAAGATCTAGTACCTTCTACATTAAGGGATCAAAGGGCTTGGAATATGATATTCTGGAGGTCAAAGGAGCTAGGATTAAAACCAACAATCACCTACCCAGTAAAAGTGAGTATCATGCTCCAAGGCAAAATATGGATTTTCAATAAAATAGAGGACTTTCAAGCTTTCTCAGTGAAAAGACCAGAGCTGAATAGAAAATTTGACTTTCAAACACAAGAATCAAAAGAAGCATGAAAAGGTAGACAAGAAAAAGAAATCATAAGGGACTTACTCAAGTTGAACTGTTTACATTCCTACATGGAAAAATGATGTGTGTAATTCATGACACCTCAGTATTAGGGTAGCTGAAGGGAATAGATAGATAGATAGATAGATAGATAGATAGATAGATAGATAGATAGATAGACAGACAGATAGATAGATAGACAGACAGAGAGCATAGGGTGAGTTGAATATGAAGGGATGATATCTAAAAAAATCAAATTAAGGGATGAGAGAGGAATATATTGAGAGAGGGGAAAAAGGGAGAGATAGAATGGGGTGAATTATCTCATATAAAAGTGGCAAGAAAAAGCAGTTCTGTAGGAACGGAAGAGGAGGCAGGTAAGGGGTAATGAGTGAATCTTACTCTCATCAGATTTAACTTGAGGAAGGAATAACATACACACTCAATTGGTTATATTACCCCACAGGAAAGAAGGAGGAAGGGGATAACGGGGGGGGGGGGAGGATAGAAGGGAGGGCAGATAGGGGGAGGTAGTACTCAAAACCAAACACTTTTGAAAAGGGACAGGGTCAAGGAAGAAAATTGAATAAAGGGGGACTGGATAGGAGGGAGCAAAATATAGTTAGTCTTTCACAACATGGGTGTTGTGGAAGGGTTTTACATAATGATACACACGTGACCTATGTTGAAAGGCTTGCCTTCTTAGGGAAGGTGGGTAGGGAGGGAAGAGGGTAGAGAATTTGGAACTCAAAGTTTTAAAAGCAGATGTTCAAAAACAGTTGTTTTTGCATGCAACAGGCAATGGGGCATAGAAATCTATCTTGCTCTACAAGAAAGTAAGGGAAAAGGGGGTGGCGGGGGGAGTGGGGTGACAGAAGGGAGGGCTGACTGGGGAATGGGGCAATCAGAATATATGCCATCTTGGAGTGGAGGGTGGGTAGAGATGGGGAGAAAATTTGTAATTCACCATCTTGTGGAAATCAGTGCTGAATATTACTGAAATATTAAATAAATATTTAAATATTTATACTAAATATATTAAACTAAAAATATTAAATAAAAAGTAAAAAGTTAAAAATAAACTGTGCATACCCTTTGATCCAGCAATACCACTACTAGGTCTGTATCCCAAAGAGATCATACAAATTGGAAGAGGATCCACATGTACAAAAATATTTAGAGCAGCTTTTTTATGGTGGCAAAGAATTGGAAATTGAAGGGATGCCCATCAGTTGGGGAATGAATAAACAAGTTGTGGTATATGAATGTAATAGAATATTGTTGTAATACAAGAAATTAGGAGCAGGCAGATTTCAGAAAAATCTGGAAATATTTACATGAACTGATGCTGAGTGAAGTGAGCAGAACCAGAATATTGTATACAGTATTGTATATGGTAACAGCAACATTGTGTGATGATCAACTATGATTTCCTTAGCTATTCTCAGCAATACAATGACAATTTCAAAAGATTCATAATGGAAAATGCTGTCCACATCCAGAGAAAGAACTACGGAGTTTGAATGCATATCACAGCATACTATTTTCACCTGTTTTTGTTTTTTGTTTTTTGTGGCTTTTCCCTTTTGTTTTGTTTCTTCTTTCACAACATGACTAATTTGAAAATATGTTTACATGATTGCCCATGTATAACCTGTATCAGATTGCTTACTGTCTTACAGAGGAGGGGTGGGAGGGAAGGAGGGAGGGAGGGAAAAAAATTGGAACTCAAAATTTTATTTAAAAGTTAATGTTGAAAACTAAAGAAATAAAGAAAAGAAGAAAAACCTGGAAAGACTTACATGAATAGATGCAAAGTGAAGTGAAAAGAACCAGGAAAACATTGTACATGGTATCAGCAACATTGTACGATGATCCATTATGATTGACTTAACTCTTCTCAGCAATACAATGACCCAAGACAATTCTAAAAGACTCATGATGGAAGATGCTATTCCCACCCACAGAAATAACTAATGAAGTCTGAATACAGATCAAAGCATACTATTTTCATTTTATTTTTTCATTATTTTCCCTTTTTGTTCCATTTCTTCTTTCACAGCATCACTAATATGTAAATATTTTACGTGATTGCACATATATAACCTATACTAAATTGCTTACTGTCTTGGGGAAGGGGCAGGGGAGGGAGGGAGAAAATTTGGAACTCAAATTTTCATTTAAAAAATGAATGTTTAAAATTGTCTTTACATGTAGTTGGAAAAAAATAAAATACTATTTTAAGAAGACGAAAAAAAGAGGTGTAGTGCTAGAACTATTGAACTCAAGAATTCTAGAATTTTGAGGGTTCCCTGTGTGAAGCAACTTTCATAGGTGGTGCTAACCAAGATTTCTTTCTCTGGTTTGAAAGCTAAATCCTGGAATCATGATAACTACGGAATTAAAATTTCCCCTTCTCTTACACAGGAAGTTGAGATTGAGAAAAAGTGTTCTTGAATTCACCTCTCAGGCTATGCGTAAACACCCTATCATATGCTTTTACTATAAATCACGTTTGCAGCTGGGGTTTGGGGAGGGAGAAATTCCATTTTCTCCTCATGCCACTTCTCTCCTTTGGCTATACTCAAGAAAAAGATCAAAGAGAAAAGGTGAAGAGCTAATTATGAAAACCAATAGTCGGCCAGTTTGCTTTTATGTGCCAGGAGGAAGAGTGACTGATCCTTAGTCAGCCAATCACCCTGTGCCCTTCAGTTGCCTCCCAAAAATGACCTGGAAAATGACCTGGGGTGGGGGAACCTTCGTCCTCAAGGCAACATGTGAACCTCTAGGTCCTCAAGTGCAGCTCTTTGACCAGATCCAAAATTCACAGAACAAATCCCCTTAATAAAAGGATTTGTTCTGTAAAACTTGGATTCAGTCAAAGGTGGTACCCAAGGGCCTAGAAGGCCACATTTGGCCTCAAGACCACAGGTTCCCCACCCCTGGCTCTACAACCTATTGTCTCATGACTACATTTTCCCCTTATACAAATAAAACATGTTCTATATATTTTTTAATTAAAAAATTAAAAATTTAATTTAAAAATTTTTAAAAATAATTTTTAATTAAATTTAATTAAAATTTAATTAAATTATAAAGCCTCTATCTACGTGTTAGCTGCTACTATTATAGCAAGCATATTCTGGCTTCATTCTCTCGGAGTAAAGGTGCTATATCTCCTTCACCAGTGTGGTCCTGAGGAGTGTGGGGTATCTCTTTTCTAGTATTGTTGGCTTAAGCTCCCACCAATTGTTCCCCTACCATTAGCCACCAATGAGGAACTAATGTCCTAGTTCCATTTAACCACTTAGCATCAATTAGCTTTAACAAAAGGATATTTACAACAAGAACCAAAGTACAAACATCTCCCCCACTGCTGTGACACTTCTCTCCTATACTACCTTGGTCTCTGGAGAGAGTGGGCTCAAACTTAGCTCAAGCCCCCACCAAGTTTATTTACAAATGAAGCATTCATTGGTGCTGGATGAATCCTTGTCTCAGTTACCAAAGGAGTGAGTCCCCAGTGTTATTCATGAAGTCTATTTCTTACTCCTCAGTACATTGATGCTAAGCTGGCTGTGAACGCCATCACGGACTCCATCTTCTAGATTCCTGGTGGCTTCTGAACTTCTGAAATTCACAAAGTTGGAGCCTCTGGATTAATCCCCATCACCTACAACAGAACAAATACTGAGGCCCATTTTCATGAGAGGGCAATTAGATAGCAAGGTGGATAAAATACTGGTCCTGGAGTTCCTAAGTTCAAATCTGGCCTCAGACACTTATTAGCTGGGCAAGTCACTTCACCTTCATTGCTTCAGTTTTCTCATCTACAAAATGAGCAGGAGAAGGAAATGGCAAGCTACTCCAGTATCTTTGTCAAGAAAACCTCAAATGGGGTCACAAAGGGTCAGACACAACTGACCAGCAACAACAACAACAATTTTCATGAGGCCACATGGCCTCAGATGGGAGAAGACCCACTTCTTCTCCCCATTGTCTCTCCCTGGATGCTGTCAGTAAAGCAATCAGACCACCAAAGTACAACTAAAGAGTAAAATGGCCCAGGCTTTGGTTGATTAGTCCCTTTTGCCTCTGCAGCCAATCAAGGAGCCTACTGTTTGATCACATGATTAGCTGCCCAGACACAATTTCGGAGTGTATACTCTAGCATCCCCTCCTCCCGTGCATTACTCATCATCACAGTTCTCCCAGAAGCAGGCACTCTAGCATCTCCCATATGGGGAGTTGTCATCACCTGAGTACCCCGATGCATTTTCTCACGCAATGGTCCCTAATTACATTATTACTCCTTTCCCCTCGACCATACTTGGAATCAGAAACACCCAAGTTCGAATCCTGCCCCAGACACTTAGAAACTGTGATCTGGGGGAATTCATTTACTCTCTCTCTTAGCCTCCATTTTTGTTGTGGGGATCAAATGAGGAAGGACTTTTCAAACTTTAAACACCTAAATAAACTTTGTTACTAGTATAATTATTACTGTTGTTTCTCCTGGCCCCAGACTGCCATGGATGTACCAGGCCTTAATGCCTCCCTTTGTCTGCCACTATCAGAGGGACCTAAGTTCTCTCATAGTATATATTCCTTGACTTCTGAAGTGCTTTGGCTTCACTTCAGTACCTGGGCACCTCCGGAGATAGGGAAGAAGCCATCAACCAATCTAAAAGCATTGATTAGGTGTTTTCTGGGCGCCAGGCACTGTGCTAGGGCTTGAGATTACAAAGACAAGAAAATAGGCACAGAATAAAGATGCAGAATTATGAATATGTTGTTTCTTCTTTAGAATGTAAGCCCCATGAGGGCAGGGCCTCTTAAAAAAAATTTTCTTTGTGAATGCCACTCCTATGGTTGTCCAAATAGAGTATAGCACTGTCACTTGGCTCATCTTAACTTTCTGTGCTCCCTCCAGCCCTGTAGATAGGGGAAGAGAATCCTTTCCAGATCCAAAAAAGTTTTAGTTTTTCTTTCGCCTCTCTTTTGGAGTAGTTTAAAGTGTGATCTTTTCTCTGGTCACAGACCCTCCTTCCCTTCCCCCTTTCTCTCTAAAGACTTAATCAGCCACACTCTCTTACAACAATTAGATCTCTTCCAGCCTAGAAGCATCATAAAATGCTCCGAATCCATATGGTCCCTTTGTCTATTTTTATCAGAAGAAATGTTATTAATTCAACCATGATAGCTCATAAACCTCTACCCCTTATGAAAATTCCTAACATTCAGACAGTGGTTTGGTTTTCTACTCTGATTTGAATTTTTGTTTATCTTTAGCTCACCCTTAACCTCTAAATGTTTGAGGCAAAAATCAGAGTACAGGAAATATGTAGTTAAAAGAAGCAAATAGTGTACTGCCATATCTGTTTCTGGACAGACATAGAAAGGTAAAATTGAGGGAAGAACTTCCTTCAGTCCTTGAAGCGGAGTGTACAACTACCAGTAGATCTTTGACCTGGGTCTCCTCTAAGATGCGCATAGGGGCCTGATGGCCTTCCTTTATTACTCCCTCACCTGCAACACCTCAGCCCTCCTATCATTTTCTCCTTCCCTTTCTCCTTTCTTCTGCTGCCTCCTTTCTAGAAACTCTTTCTGACTCTGCTCATAAAACCAGGCCTGAGGATGCTTGCCATCTCCTTACTGTTGCTTTGGTGGTTCAGCTTTCAACCTTCTTCTAAGTCTATGTTTCACAGACTATTGATGTTTGTCCTTCATTTTTGAAGAGGACCAATGACATCATGGGTGATAAATTGAATTTAAGTGAGGCAGAGTTGCACAGAATCCTCAGCCTCACTCTCTTTCAAAGTCATCGAAATCCAGTGGCAAGACAAAGTCAAGACAACTGGGGATGGCCTGGGGTGCAGTGGATGACCTTGGTGGGGTCTTTGATGCTTGACCAAGCTCTAAGCACCCCATAGCACCTGCTTTAGCTGCCTTCAAATGTTCTCATCCGCCCATTCAGTCAGAGGAAGGCTTCACAGGCTTGGGGTAGACAACCCCACTGATTCACTGACTGGTCTGACTCCATTGAATATCCTCAACCTGTTTTAGCCCATCAGCCACTGCAGATGCTATGTAGCTTCTTAGAGCCATAAGTAAGAGCTGAGTGCCAGGTAGTCACCAAAGGCAGATGGGTAGCCCTGGAAAGGGCTAGGCAAGCCCTCACACCAGAACTGCTAGTCCTCCTTGAACACTCCAGACCACATACCCCTTCATAGACTGTGTATGCACCTGTAATGACTACTGGGCCTGATTCAAGTCTCCCTTTTTGCTCAAAGACAGTTCCAAATCTCTCTCATACCTGAGGGAGGCAATGTTTGTTCCTTTGAACTACAAATCCCAGGGTACCAATCAGTTGTCCAAACCTTGTTATATTTATATTCTCTGTGCTTAGCACAGCGCCTAGCACATAGTAGATGCTTAATAAGTGATTATAGACTGATTGATTGACTGATTAAATACAAAATAATTTGAGGGGAAGGCACTAGCAGCTGGGGGGAATCAGGAAAGGCTTAATTTAGAAGATGGTACTTGAGAAGAGTTTTGAAGGAAGCAAGGGACTCAGGGGTAAACTGGGAATGATTAGCATTTCTAGGCAGAGATGAGAGACAAGCAAGGTCAGTTAGGTTACAGTTTTGTTGTGTTTCAGTTGTGTCTGACTTTTTGTGACCTCATATGAGATTTTCTTGGTAAAGATATTGGAGTGGTTTACCATTTCCTTCTCCAGCTCATTTTTCAGATGAGGAAATTGAGGGAGACAGCGTTAAGTGACTTGTTCAGGGTAGTTCAGCTAGTAAGTGTGTGAGGCTGGATTTGAACTCAAGTCTTCCTGACTCCAGCCCTGGCACTCTATCCACTGCACTTTCTAGCTGCCATTAAGTTACAATAGAGAATTTTGTTTTTGTTGTTCAGTTGTTCAGTCACGTCCAACTCTTTATGACCCAATGAACCATAGCACCCTAGTTCCTTCTTCTGGCTATTATACTATACTTCTATCTTCTTCTGTCCTCTACTATCTTTCAGAGTCTGTCCAAGTTCATGTCCATTGTTTCCATGACACTATTTATCCAACTCATCCTCTTCTGTCCTCTTTTCCTTTTGCCTTCAGTCTTTCCCAACATCATCGAGTCCTATCTTCTCATTATGTGGCCAAAGTATTTCAGCTTCAGTTTCAGGAGAGTAATGCTGTAAAGTAGGGCTGTAAAGGTAACTTGAAGCCAGGTTATAAAGGGCTTTAAATACCAAATACAAGAATTTCTATTTGATCCTAGAGGTAAAAGAGAGCCACTGTGTGCGTGTGTTATTTTCACATTAGTTATGTTGTAAAGAAGAATTAGAATCAATGGGAGAAACTCTGAGGCAGAAGAAACAAAAAGAGAGAGAGAGAGCAAATAGTATGCTTCCATTTTCATTTAGACTACATAGTTCTTTTTCTAGATGTATACAGCATTTTCCATCATGAGTCTTTTGGAGTTGTCTTAGATCCTGGTATTGCTAAGCAGAGATAAGTGTATCAAAATAAGTCCTTGCACGCTGTGTCTGTAACTGTGTACAATGTTCTCCTGGTTTGGCTCACTTCACTCAACATCAGTTGATGTAAGTCTTTCCAGGTTTTTCTGCTCACCATTTCTTATAGCACAATAGTATTCCATTACTTTCACATACCGCAACTTGTTCAGCCATTCCCCAACTGATGGACATCTCCTCATTTTCCATTTCTTGGCCACCACAAAAAGAGCTGCTATAAATATTTTTGTACATGTGGGTTTATATGTATATATTTTTAATGTAGAAGAATGTGTCAGACCTGTACTTCAGGAAAAATCATTTTGCAACCATGTGGAGGATGGATTTGCAAGGAGAGAAATTTGACACAGGGAGACCAATTAGAAGGATATTGCAATAGTTCAGTGAGAGATTCTGGGGAAACTGAACTAAGGTAATGGGAAGAAACAGGAATGATTGTAAAAGATGTGGAGGTAGAATCAACAAGACCTGGCAACTAGTTGTCTATGAGTGAGGGATATTGAGGAGTTGAGAATGGCTCTACAATTGTGCACCTGAGTGTTTGGAATGATGATGATGCCCTCAGCAGAAATAGGGAAAAAAGTGATTTGAGGAAGGCATGTTAAGATTAAGATGCCTATACCTATCCAGTTTGAAATGCCCATTAAGCAATTGGTCACACCAGTCTAGAACACCAGAGAGATACTGGGACTGGATATATAAAACTTGACATTTTCTACATAAAGATTTAATTATCATTAAACCTAGGACAGCCAAAGTGGTCATAAAGTGGCAATTTGATTTTGGGAGAATTTGTTTTGCTTGATTATTCATATTTGTTACAAAAAGTTATGGTTTTCTTTTTTCTCCAATGATGCAAAAAATGAGAGGGAAAGAAAATAGATTTCTATTAATTTTTCTTGAGTAGAGAGATATGTGATACATATGTGAAATATCGCATTCATTTTCAGATGAAATCAGTGTATGATTAATTTTACTTTGTTCCAAGAGGTATCTCAGGAAGTAGGGCAATCTGTAAAAATAAAACACACTAATAAGGCTTTCTTTAAAAAAAATTCACAAAGTGGTCATCAAATGAGAGATGAAAAGACACAACACCTGAACTGAAGGAACTCATAGTCTAATGGAGCAAGCAAATGTAAACACATAAAAGAGATTAAAAAACACTAAAAACAAGCATATAAATAAGATAGAACTAAATTGAGTTTCATTGAACTGTAACTATAGAGTGAGAGAAAGGGTGACCCCAAAGTCCCTTGAAGTTCATGAGACCTTCATGTGAGGCAATTATGAAAGGATTGAGAGCCAGAAAGTATTCTAGGGGAAGAAGAAAAAAAACAAGCATTTATTAAGCATCTACTATGTGCCAGGCATGGTGCTAAGTGCTTTACAAGTATCTCATTTGATCCTCACAACAATCCTGTGAGGTAGGTACTATTATTATCCCCATTTTACAGTTGAGGAAACTGAGGCAGACAGAGGTTATAAATGACTTGACCAGTGTTACACAGTTAGGAAGTGCCTGAAGCTGGATTTGAACTCAAGTTTTCCTGACTACCAGGCTCAGTTCTCTATCCACTGTGCCACCCACCTGGATCATTAGTCTTGTTTTTTATCACCTTCATTTTGTAGATGTATAAACTATGTGAGTTGCCAAAGTGACAGAGCTAAAATTTAAACCTAGCCTTGTGACTTGACAAATTTAGTGATGTTCCCCTTATGCCGACATACCTCTCAAAGAAGAAAAAATAAGTGTCATGACTCCTTGCATTGTTGCTATCAATAAAAGCAATATTTTCCCTTTTGAAATACTTCAAATGATATTACAATGTAGAGACCCAGGTCTATGTTCTAATCGAACAGCAAAAGAGATTTTAGAAACAAAACTATTTTTCATACTATAATGGTTACCCCTTATCTGTCTCAGGGCCAAAGCCATGGCAGTCTGGAACTAAGAGAGAGACAGTGGAACTTTTCCGAAGGTCTCTTGAATTTCTCCCCCATCCAAACAATCAGAAGTTACCACTGCACAGAGTTCCAGGGCAATGGGAACCATAGACCAGGCAGAGGACAGAGCTGTGGTGATGTGCCATGCCCAGCTAGATGCTTCTGTCTTCTTCCTCTCTTCTTCCAGCCCTTCAGTCCAGGAACTGTGAACCAAGAATAAAATGCATAACAACAAGGGGACCATGGGTCTGATGATCAGGGTTGACTGCTGCTACCGTTCTACTGTAACCACGATTAGCAACCAAGGACCTGAGGCCAGCAAGGCAATAAGGGTACTACAGTGATATGATTGGCCTAAAAGAGGCAAGGATGGATTTGGGTCCAACCAACAGTTATTGTGAAATTTCAGTGGTTGGTAAGAAAAAACCCATTTAACTCTCTGTATTTCCCCTACAAATCCCACTTACCAACTTACAGAGACAACTCTAGATGGATCCCAGGCGGGTAAATTTTCCCTTTGACTTTGCTCATCAGACATTGGGGCAAGTAATTTGGAACTGTTCTTCCAACCCCCCATGAGGAAGGCTGGGGAAAAGCTTTGGAGATGGCTTCATATCTCACCTCTTCCTCAATGGAAGGGCTTAATAAATGCTTGATTCCTTCTCTATTGGTCCTTTCCAGAACTCAGCCCCATTATAACTGCTGCACATACAGCTCTTTCTCATGAGTTTTATGGAGCCCTAGGATCATTCCTATTCTATGGATGTCTAAGCTTTCCATGAAGGGAGAACACTTAATTTTTTTCTCTTTTTTTGAATATTTTTATTTCTTTAAATATTTCCCAATTACATTTTTAACAATTTTTAACATTCAATTTTTAAATTTTGAGTTCCAAATTATCCCCCTTACTTCCCTACCCCTTGAGAAGGCAAGCAATGCAATATCAATTATACACGGAGCACATAATTTTCTTACAACTTTCCTGTATTTAACAAACCATGTAGTTTCACAAAGTGCAGTTGGCTGTGTGAAAATATAAACATAGAGGGTCATGATTGAGAAGGGGAGATCGCAGTCTTGGGGAATAGGGGCAAAGAGTCATAGAGATTATTTCATAGTTTTCCAATATTTCCAAGAAGCATTTCATTTTCATCCCATTGGAGCTAGGATCCTGGGCCAGTCAGGGCTTCCTTCTCACCAGCTTCTTTCAAGCTCAAGGCTTGGCAGGTTTAGCTGCATGCACACAGGCATAGAGAAGATCTCTTTCACTGGCTAATTAATGAATTAAAGCAACAGCTGATTTCCTATAGTCTTGCAGAAAGTAGAACAGGAGCCAGATTCAAGCTTCTGTAGTATTGCAAATATCACCTGGGAAACCTGCCAAGTGCATGCTTTGCCCATAGCAACATCACAATAGCAAAACAATTTCTTATTAAAAAAAAAATAGGGCATCCTTTTTCCATGGCTCCTATCTTTGATGGAAAGATAAAGAAGAAGGGGAGTAAGGTGGGGAGGAGAGAGGATTCCTGCTCAGATATGCGTTGAACTAGAGGACCTCTGAGGTCCTTTCCGAACCTAATATGCCAGGTTTTATAATCTCAAAAATTGGTCATTCCAGCTTAGGGATGTACCTTTTGAGAAGAGAGACTCTGGCTGAGGAAAGAGCCTATAAAATCAATATTTTTCCCCCACTCATCTGCTTATCCTGGAAGAGTGTGTGTTTGACAAGTCTCAGTTGTCAAGAGGTTATGATAGGGGAAAGGAGGCAGTAAGGAGAGGACCCCACCCTTACCTGTCTCCCTCCTTCAGCTTTAGTGGGGCTACTAAGCCCCAGGAGAAGGGTCAAGTGAAAACCTAGTAAATCAAGAAGCCCCAGCAGTTGTCCCCTTAATTAGACCTTTGGGAGATGTGTGTGTGTGTGTGCATGCGTGCGTGTATGTGTGTGAGTTTATGAGTGTGTGTGTGTGTGTGTGTGTGCATGTATGTGTGTAGGTTTATGAGTGTGTGTGTGTGCACAGTGGTATTGCTATGGTGACAGATCTTGTGGCTGATTTAAAGCAGGGCTTTACCATGTCACCCAATAAAAATAAGACTCAGGCTTTTTTAATAGAACAAATTACTTAAGTTTTATATTTAACTGGGGACGACATAACTGGGGACAGCACTGAAGCTATTACTGGTTTTCAGAATATCTTAGGAATCTGAGCTGCCTCCTCCAGCATATGTTAGCAGCCATCATCACAACATATGCCCAGCAGCCTTGAGGGCCTCGATGTGACCCTGCTGAGCCAGCTCTCGTGGCTCTCCTTCCCCTTTTAGGGACTTGGTCTCATCTTGATCTGGGGTTTATCACCCCTGGTTCAGGTTAAGAACTTTCAACATGTGTCTCAAGGAAGGTACAGGTGAGATGTTTCATGTTAGCTCCTGACGTCACTAAAAGAAGGGAATTGGAAAAACAGCAGCAAGGCTACTTAGATAATCACTAGAGAACATTTAGTTGTGGCAGTATCAAGAGAATGTCATGAAGCCATCTGCAGGGCCTCATAATACCATGTGTTATGGTGATAAAAATAATTATGGTGCTGAAGCTGGTGGTGATGGTGCTACCAGTGGTAAAAGTGACAATGATGATAGCTGAGGCAGCCTACCCCATTATCCCACTAACACCATCATCATGCTGACTGAAGGTGGGTTTGAAGAAGCATGTCTGGAATAAATGGTCATGGCCGAACTCACATGGAAGTGGAAGAGACAGTCACCTAAGGGGGGATGTTCTTTGAAGAGTACTAGGAATACCCCTCCACCACAAAGCATGTCCCTCTACTACATGTTACACAGAGTCTTGATACTCCATTTTATCACTGAGGAACTGCTGCTGGGTTCACATGGGATACTCCCTTCTCCTCTAAGGGAACCCTCTGCTCTGGCCTCAGGCATTCGGTTGAACAGAGTTCAGTCCTGGGAGTGTCTGCATCTAATGAGAGGAGTTAGGTTCCGCTTTTTCCACAATCATTAGCTCATTAAACCCCTACCCTGGCTGCCTAGAATGACCAGCTGTAAGTCAATCCTAGAGATGTCTATTCTCAGGATCACTGGTCTCCAACTTTTCCTCGGTAAAAGGGTAATCCATAAATGTTCCTCTTAAGCTCATCGTGGCAAACAGAAGTCACTTTGCCCTGTTCTTCTCCGGCAAATCAGCATTTTTTTTCTCTAAGGGAGATAGAGGAAGATATCTGCTCTCCTATTTTTGGTCAAGAAGCCAAAGGGAAAGAAAATTGATGGGAAAAAAGTGGAAAATGATGAAAGTCTTTTCACAGCTCTCTTAGAGACCCAGGAAGGGAAGATCCTCCAACAAAAATCCCTCCTCCTGAGCCTCAGTTTACCAAGTCTTAGGAGGCAACCCTAATCTTGGAAACTCAATAAGTAAGGTATCAGTATGCAAACCCGTCTCCTTGGGAAATGTCCATCAGATGCCTGCACCAAGGTCCACCCCCTGTAATCTCATGATGTTTATTTAAGGAACTCATAAAATTGATCAGAGACTCTCCTGATCAATCCTCATTACTGGTGAATCAGAGAAGTGCAAGAAAAATTTTATGTAAGATCTAAGAGACCAATCAGAGGCATCAGGGAAGACTTCCAGGAGAAGGTGGCATTTGAGTTTGTCTTGAAAGGATAAGCAAGTATTCTAGAGGAAGGGGGTTCAGGGCAGGTTTTGGGAAAGTACTCCTGGAACAAGGCAGAGTCAGGAAAGTGGGAGGTAATACAGGGAAAGACAAATTAGCCAGTTTAGCTGAAGTTTAAAGAGCAGGGCACCTAGGTGGTGCAGCGAGTAGAGCACCAGCCCTGGAATCAGGAGGACCTACATTCAAATTTGGCCTCAGACACTTGACACACTTACTAGCTGTGTGACCTTGGGCAAGTCACTTAACTCCGATTGCCCTGCCTTCCCCCCTGCAAAAAAAAAAAAAAAAAAGAGCAGGGCATGGAACAGTTTGAGATGAGATCAGAGAGGTAGGGTAATACCAGATTGTGGAAAATTTGAGTACAGGCAAAGGAGCCAGAACTTTAATCTGTGGACAGTAGAGGACCACTGCAAGATTTTGAACAAAGAAGTGATATCATTTATAATACTATTTTAAGCTTTGCAAATACCTCCTTTTTTCCTCACAACAATCCTAGGTGCTATCATTATCCTCATTTTTACAGCAAAGGAAATTTGAAGCAGACAGAGGTCAAACAACGTACCCAGGGTCACACAGCTATGAACAAAGCGTCTCAGGCCAATTTGAACTCAGGTCTTCCAGACTTCAGGTCTGAGACTGTCTCTACTGTTCCACCCAGCTCTTCTCCTGTACTCTAAATGGTGATGTTTGATTTAATGACAGTATAATTTGAGAGACTATTCTACAGCAGCATCTTTTTGTTAGGTGTGAAGGTGGTTTCGGTTTTGGCAAAATTCAGAAGTAGCTCTCGGTAAAAGGAAAATTAACATGTATGAATTAGAGCTTAATGGAGGCAGGGGAAGAATCCCAAGCAATTATGGTAGTACTTACACAGATATAGTACTTATACATGATGTTTGGCTCAAACCTAACTTTTACCAGAAGACATGTACCAGGAGTTGTTTGAACAGTGCAGGACCTAAATGCCTAAATAACAATCCTGCAAAATATTGTATATCCTGATAAGGTTTAAATATTAAACTCACAGCAGATCATAGCGATAGTTTTATTAAGTTACTGAAATATGTTTTAAATTCAGTTTTTGTCAGAAATAGCCTTGTGAAAAAAATAAAATTAAAAAAATTTTTAAAAAAAGAGCCTTGTGATTCTTTTGTATTGAGCACTTTCTTTTGTGTGTAGGACTAAACCACCTATCTCATTTAATTTGTATTGTACATTAAGTACCTTTTTGTTCCTACCCTTTGTTGGGCAAAAACCTAAATGTGAACCAAAATCTACTAAACCATAGGTAAAATGATATCCAGGGCATGAAAGTCAGGGTTTACCAAGCTAAAGTATATGAAGACCTGGAGACTGGACCTTCTCATTAGAGTCAAGCTCTTCCAGGATTAAATCCATCCTTTGAAGCCAAAAACAATTCCTTAAGGTTATATAAGGAAGGTAAAGAGATTTGATGGTATGTTTATTGGGAAGTATCTGTTGTGTTGAAACAAAATGTACCAATAAATTAGACAAAAATTTAAAAAGAATCGTGGAGGGTCACATTATCTCACCCCTTAGTCTCCCACTCTCTCCTGTTCTCCCCACCTTAATCAGCACCAAGGCAGAGCAAGGATATGGCCTCTTGATTGATAATAAAGTTCTCTCCCCCTTCCTGGAACTTCATGTTGTCCATCTGTGACCTCTCTTCTTCATCAGCTAATACTTCTTTCTTCTGTTGTCTCTGATACTTGGGTTCCAGTTTCTGTTCAAGGCTACCCTTAATCGTCTCAAATAATGTCATCTTTGTAAAAATCAACAGGGAAAGGAGTAGCCATACACTATGATTCAACCAATAGATGGCCCTGACAATGCATGCCCAACAGAGTAAATGTGGACTGGATAAATTTGAAGGATGCTATTGGCTTCAGGGCCCATGTTTTTTATAACTTATTTGTCAAACTGTGAAGAATAAACGAGGGAATGAAGGGAAAAGTCAAAGAGAATGAAGCCTAAGGCAAAAGAAAATGAGACCAAGAGATTTCAGCTCCACGACTGGCTCTGTTTCTTATCTAACTAGCTATATGACCTTGAACAAATCCTTTCCAGTCTTTGGCCTTAGTTTTTTCATCTGTGGAATAAGAAAGTTGAGCTATATGATATCTACGATTTGACATACGTGGTGGAATGGTGGACGAAGTCCTGGACTTGGAGTCAGGAAGAGCTGGGTTCTAATCCTGATTGAGCCATTTACTAGTTATGTGACAAAGGATCCATAGTGACCGTGGACAAGTCAATAAGCCACTCTACACTTTAGCTTTCTCATCAAAGTTGGTTCTCAATAAGTCTATCTCTAAGACCCTTTCCATCTCTAAATCTATGATCCTAGGACTAGGATTCTATGTGGTCACTTATATATAGACCATAGCAAAGGCAAAGACCATGCTGGTTGGAAGCTTACAGCCTATTTACCATGGGCCTTAAACAGCTCCATGAGTCTCTCATCAAGAGAATATACCAAATTAAACTGAATATCACATGTGTGAGAATGCTTAAAATATGACCAATGGATCCTAATTTGGCAAATGCTTGTATTTACTTAGCACTTAACATCTTACAATGCACTTTGCTCACAACAACCCTGTTAAGTGCCAGCAGGGAGAGGCAGAAGGGGAGAATAAGCATTTATTAAGCACCTACTATGTAAACATTCTGCTAAAAGTCTTAACAAATATTCTTTCAATTTGATTCTCACAACAACCCTATGAGATAGATGGTATTAGTATTCCTTTCTTGCAGTTCAAGAAACTGAGGCAAAGAGATCTGCCCAGGGTCACACAGTTATTAAATGTCTGAGGCTAAATTTGCTATCAGATCTTCCTGACTCCATGCCCAGAATTCTGTCTAATTCTCCACTTGCTGCTTATTCCCATTTTACAGATAAAGAAAATGAGGTGGTGAGAGACTTAGCTTGGTATAGTGGAATGATCACAAAAGACTTGAGTTTTAAACTTGGCTCTGTAACTTGCTACTGTACGACCTACCTAAGTAACTTCCCATGTTTGGGCTTCACTTTTTTCATTTGGACGTAAGAATATTGAACTAAGATTGCTCCCTTCAAAGCTCTAAATTTAAAATCATATTGATGGGGTGGTGAAACTTGGACCCCTAAAAGGAAAAGACTGTCTTTGAAAATAACCTAGTCCCTAAATTATCTCCTACATTTTAGCAGTGCAGATAACTGGTATCTTCCCCAGGCTATTTACCACTCCCCAATCCCATCCAGATCTTTTCACTATCTTTTTTTGGTATATAAGAATCAGTCTTAATCCCATTAAGTTGCAGATTCACTAGGAATCTAGCCTATCTATTGGTGTTACAATAAAACTTGTCATTTGACTGGAATAAGGTTTGAGTGCATGAATTCATTCCAGGCAGACACCCCTGTACCCTGACATTTTGGGATTCCCAGCAACCCCAAACTATATCAATATCACTTGCATAAGATTACAAGACTAATCAGCGGCAGATGAGTCAATACTGGGACCCAGCTCTTCTCATCCAAAGTCCAGAATTATTTCTATTACATGATGATGTTGGACATTATATAATGCAAACATCATTTGGGAAAGACTTAGGCAGAAACATCCTATTAGATAGGAGACTGAAATTGTCTTCCAGAAAACTCATTATCAAATGGAAACAGTCCACATCTTATGAATACTCAGCTTCCAAATGATCTACATGTAAAATAGAGTCCGTTTCTTAGATTACCCCTACGACTGCCCTCCAGTCAACTTTGTGGCATATCTCTCTCTCTCTATATATATATATCTATATCTATCTATCTATATAGATAGATAGATATATATACCCATATACATGTATATATATGTGTATATATATAATATATATATATATTTATCACCACTTCTGTAAAATAGAGAGATTCATTGAGTACCATCTCCTCTATGAATCCTTCCTAATGGCTAGAGCTGAAATTGTTCCCCCTCCTTAAAATTAGCTAGAGTATTTTTTAACATTTTCTCTATCACTTTATTAAGTATAAACAATCAACAAAACAATAAGCCAAGTCCTAATTTGAATCTAAATGTCTGAGCTGAAAATTTAATAATCAGCTCTTGCAAGCTGGTTTGAGTTAGCTCCAGCACACCCCCTGGATACTATCTGAAAAGGTAGTGATGGAATCCTAGTAAAGCTGCCCCAGCCCCAATATTCTAACTTCCTTATAGGCTCCACTGAACAGCAGGCCCACTGCCCCTACCTAGCCACTCACCATCCTAACTTCTTCACATATGCCTCACTGCTCACTAGGACAACAGGTGTGTCCATGAACTCATATTTCTCACAGAACAGCAGGTGTGTCCATGTGATGAGATCCCAGCCACTGCCTCTAGCTAGCCACTGCTTTCAAACCCATTCCTCATATTTCCCACAGAAACAGCAGGTGTGTCCATGCACTCAACCACAACCACATCCATCTAGTCTCAGACATGAGACTCAGCCAATACTCAGCCAATCAGAAAGCAGCACCACCAGCATGTCCAAGCAGGATGTGAACCCCAAAACAATAGAAGGGACTTTCCCTAAGTAGGCACTTGTACAGTAATAGTAAAGAATTAACCTCGAGTGAGCTTATGATGTAGAGAGGCTTGTTATAATATCATTATCATACATATGTACCCCCAACGGGTCTTTCTGTGTACATTGTGGGTAATTGCATGCACAGTTCCACTGTGGCTGGGACCCCTCCCCTATTACCTAATCCCTTAACAAACCCCTCTTGCCTTTTTAATATTCATAATTTCTGTCATGTAATTCCATCTTTACCCTATAAAAATTCGTCTTGCTTTCTCTGAAGTTTCTGGTTCCTCTTGGAACTTAGCCTGCTTCATGAGAGGTGTCAATCTCAATAAATGCCGATACTTGGATTAGAGGTGGTCTGACTCTGAATTCTTTGAGACAGTTACACCACAAAACATCATTTAACCACAACAGTTTTTGGTGTCCCTGGCATTCTTCTGTCTGGCATTTAAGGCACTCCATAACTCAGTGTCAATCTACCTCGCCAGGTTTATTATATATTATACCCTTTCATTCTTCAACCTAGCCTTTTGACTGTTCCTCACGTACAAAACTCCATCTCCTCTTTGCGTCTTTGTATAGACTGTCTCCCATGCTGATTCCCCAGACATCAGTGCCTCTCCCCTCCGCAAATATATATACATATATAAGTACTTACACATTCCTTATACATTTTGGTTGCCAGAAGTGTTTAATGCAATTTTTCTCAGTTTTTTTCTTTCTTTTTCCTTCTGGCTACATTGCTGTTTGTTGTGTAGTCACTTTATCTTTTTTCATACAAACAAAATCACCTAATTAATCTATTATAATTTCCCCTAAGTCAAAGCCTGTCGAGGCTTTATCTCCTCTCCACAACTGTGAAAGATATACGAGTGCATTGTCTTCTAGAATTTTTTAAAGGTGCATTTTTTTAAATATTTAGATGGTTGGTCAATCTGGAATTTATTGGAGAATATGATATGAGATTTCAGTTAATTTCCAGTCCTCTCATTTTAAAGCTGAAAAAAACCGAGGCCTACAGATATGAAGTAGCTCGCCTAAGATCACATAGCTTGTTAGTGATAAAGCCACTTAGAACCTAGGTCTTCTGACTCCCAGGCCAATGCTTTTTCTACTAAATCAAACAGTCTAACTTAATCTGGTAGTTGCCTATTAGGATGTTTCAGCCTTAAGAAAATATTTCTATGTTCAAGTTTATTCCAAAGAATATTTGAGAAACATAAGTAGGAAATAATAGACTTTGGATTTAGGTATGAGCAAGTGGCTTAGGAGAGTCAACTGAGGAGAAATCTAAAGATGGAGAGAAAAGGATTTGGGGCTATTGCCTGTAGTATGAAGAAGAGAGAGGGAGAGACTTCGGGATGAGGTTACAGTCATCTAGATGCATTAAGTAGTCAAGGGAGTGTGCTCGATCAGACCATGAGAGAATGACCCTTCTAGTATAACAGGGGGATTACAAACTATGCTGGACAAAGTCTCCATCAATCCAAGCCGCTGGGCAGAATATCCAAAGTTAGTAGTGTCCCTCCTTTCACATTTTAGAAAAGTGTCTGGTTTTTTACAACCACTAGGCATATATGGCTCTGCTTTCAGGGATGTCCCTTTTCACCCAAGACCCTCCTTTTACCTGCACTGTGGGTTTGGTTCTTCAGGGCCTTTAGATCCCTTTCTCCCCTTCCCCACTCCCTCCCGACTTCTGTGATGAAAATTCCTCATTGACGCCCTACTTAGGGCCACAACCATCACCAGCCTTCCTATGGCCCAGGGATGAGCTCTAACTTTCACTCAGATCCTTTCACCTCAAAATAAGCAACCAGACTTTGCCAAACTACCCAATTTGGGTCCTTCACTGCTTCTTTCTCTTCCTGATTACCAAACCCTCCCCATCCCCCCTCCCAACTATCTCCTTTCCAGGGATGCTCCTTCGAGCTTCATTCCAGCCTCATAGTTCACATGCATGACAGTGTCTGTTGGCTCTCCACATCCCTTGGGGGAGGGAAGGGTGGTGGGAGCCAGGGCCGAAGAGCAGGTTAATGTTACAGCTCTGGATAAGTGACCTCGGCCAGTTGACGTCAGGGTGATGATGGTTATAGAGGAGGGCCGGGTTTCTGAACTCTAAAGATAGGTCAAATAAAATATAATTGTCCTCCAAGCAGGATAGAGTGAGGGAGCCGGAGACAGTCTCTGAGCCATGGTCTCCACCATCCTCAGAGGCTCGGCCAGGGTCCCTTTGCTCCCAGCCCAAGTGCCTGAGGCAGGTTTTGGTTTCATGTCAGGAGCTGTAGTCTGCCTTCCAAAAATAAGCCCCTGTGGCCATGAGGGGAGAAAAACAAGAAGGGCGGTATTTTTAGGGCCATTAATTCTGACCACGTGCCTGGGAGGCAAGGTGGATGGCCTTCCCACAGAAACTGCTCATCACTATGCCTGCAGGAGGAGGTTGCCTCGGGGGCACGCTGTGGGCTTTCATCTTCTTGGGTGTTCTGGCTGGCATGCTGGTACCCTGGCCACTGGTGGGTGGCTTGGCCAACCCTGTGCTCCTGGAAAGGGGCTGGGGGACACTGCTGGGGTCCCAGCCCCAGGCTGGACTGCCTGGTGGGCTATCCCAAAGTAACTGGGAGAGTGGCTATTTGCTGGGGATCAAGAGGCAGAGGAGGCTATATTGCAACGTGGGCATTGGCTTTCACCTCCAGGTGCTCCCAGATGGCAGGATCAGCGGGACCCATGAGGAGAATCTCTACAGTAAGTACAGTGGCCTCTGGTGGGGTGGTTGGGGAGTAAGGACCCTGGGAGAGAAGGGTGGGGGAAAATAGTGTGCCCTTATGGTGGTTCAAGGGAAGGAAGCTTGCTGGAGTCTGGAGGTCTGGCTTCCACATATATTATAAAAAGGGTATGTGTGGGGGGGTCCTCTTTGTCAGTCCTCTTCCACTTTCCTTCCCACTGCCCCCATTCAAGTCTGACCCTCTGTGGTGGCAAGTGATTGGCTAATGAATCCTCACAGCCTCTTACCATCATCTCTCCGAGCACCTGAGGGACAGTGTAGTGCAGGAGAAAGAATACTGGCCTGGGCCTGGGAGATGGGCAGATGCTGCAACTGAATCTTGGCTCCCACACTTACTAGCTGCATAGCTATGGATATTCAGTTTACTCAACTGAGTGCAAAATAAGGATAATATTGCTGGCACTACTTACCTTGTGGAGTGGTTGTAAGGGATGTGCTTTGTAAAGTACTGTGTAAGTTTTTTTTTTATTGTTACTAATTATCTTTATGGGATTAGCAAAGTCCTATCTATTACTTTATTAAGATCCCAGGAGTTCCTTCAGTTTTGGAAACCATGAGGGAGTATGTGTCAGGAATACTTAGACCAAATTAGAACCTAGCTTATTTTTTAAAAAAGGTTTTGCTCCACAGAAGAGGAGAGGAAAGTAATCTGCGATTTCTAGCTCGGGGTCTTCCAAAATCCCTATCCCACCCCTTCCTCTTTTCTCACCCATTTCTTCTTTCTAAAGTGTCATGCTGGTGGTAAGTGTGGGAGAGGGGGAGGGACAATATCCTGATTCCAGAACCTGGAGGGAGGGGACTGACTAAGGAAACTGAGGGTTTAAGGATTGTAGCAGACCAATCTGAGATCAGACCAGCCAATTCATATAACCTTGGAATAGGAAGTTGTCACTGACTACTAACCAGTTGTGTCCAGCAAGTCACTTCATCCCTCTTGGCCTCAGTTTACTCATCTGTAAAATGAGAGAGTAGAATAGATGCTAACTAAGGTCTCTTCCAGTTCTAAATTGTATAAATCTCTAAAATGACTTTAGATATCTAATCTAACTCCCTTATTTTAAGGATGAGAAAACTGAGACCCAGAAAGGAAAGACTTTATTAAGGTCACATGGCTGGCAAGCCTTGGCTCCTGGTTCATTTCAGTGATCTTTCTCCTACATTACACTGATTCCAGAAAATGACTCTTTGTGGCTGGTGATGTCTTGGGAGAGGCTAGATTTTAAATGCAAATGACCGTGACCCACTCTCCTACTGGTGGGTCCTCCTGGTAAGGACTGATTTTGTTTGACCACAAATTAAATTAAGTACAGTGATGGCATTTGACTAGATAGCTGAACTCTCTGGGTTAGACGCCAGAAAGTACTTCTGGATTGTCAAGAGCTTTGAGACACAGGAAAGAGCTGGCACTAAGGAATGCTACAATTGGGAAATGAACCGATGATCTCCTCTGTCTAGGGAATTCCCTTGAGGAAATTCCCTCTAGCAAAGCCAGGCTGCACCTCCAAGTTATAGAGAGTTGCCTTGGGCACTGAGACATTAAGGGATTTGCCCAGGGTTACCTGTCTGAGGTAGGGCTTGAACCCGGGCTCTTGATCCACCATTCCACACTGTCTCTTTCTAGAGGTCAGTATAAAAAAGAGGGGAAACTGAGTAGGATTGGGGGAGGAGGTGGTTAACATATGTAGCGTTTCTGGAAGACCAAGATTTGGACCAATCTTGAAGGCAGAAGCATGAATTAGATGTCCTCCTCAAACCCCTAAATCCAGAGGTTCTGGTCAGATTTAGTCAAATCTGTCCTTGTTCCCATTCTGGTTCTGCTCCCAAGCTTTCTTTGTAACTTTGACCAAACTGCTCCTTCTCATTAGGTCTCATTTTTTTTTTCTTTTTTTGCTTCAGTCAAATAACGGCTTTGGAGTAAGGGGCCTCTAAGAACCCTTCCACCTGGAGCATTCTATGAGTTTAATGTTATCACCCTTCCTTTTTACTTAGGTCTCTTGGAAATTTCAACAGTGGACCGAGGTGTAGTGAGTCTGTTTGGGGTAAGGAGTGCTCTTTTTGTGGCCATGAACAGTAAAGGAAGACTATATGGGACGGTGAGTACATGGAGCCTTTTCTTTAATGTTCCCATTCTCCTGAAGCTCTGCAAATGAATGAGAATCATAATGAACAAGTCTCTCAGGAAGGTCTAGGGTTGAAGCAGGGGTGGCGGGGAGGGGGTCTTAATTAAAAAAAAAAAGTCTATGTTATATCTCCTTCTCAGGATAATGTTTGTTTTTAAATGCATACTATAAAATACATGGGACTACAAAGGAAACAGATTATATTGAAATAGTTATCTAATATTTTTCCAATGAAAAGTCACGGACCCTCTAAAATCTATCTGCGGTTGAAAACCCCTGTTCTAGGGTCTAAGTAATGACAGAATGATCCTATTTCTTCTGTTTAATTTTCTCTCCCTTCAGAGTCTGTAGGAATTTGGGGAGCCCTAATGAGGGAAAATCTCCTCCACCTTGTTTTTTCCCAGACTGCTTTGGGTGGGGCACACTTAGTCTAAAGTAGGAATAGAGTTTGTGGGACTAAGACCTGTTTCTCATGCTTTATGAGAGATTTACAGAAATGACCTAAAGTGATTTGACTGCTCTTTCCCCCCAAAATGACCACTGACGTACTGCAGTTCTTGTTTCCCATGATCAATCAACAAGCATTTATTAAGTACCCACTATGTACCTGGCACTATGCTATGTGCTGGGGGGTACAAAGGGAAAAAAATGAAACAGCGTATGCCTTCATGATGCTTAAATTCTCGTTGAATTCCAGTAAATCTGGGGTATTGAGGTAAGGAATTCTCCGCAACCCACATGAAATGTTTTTCCTCTTGAGGTTTCACAGGTTAATAGACCTAGAGCTGGAGGGGCTTCAAAGGTCATATAAACCAACCCTCTCATTTTACAAATGAAGAAACTGAGGCCCAGAAAGTGGAAGTGACTCAACTAAGGTCACTAAGTAGAAAATGAAAGAATTTGAACCCAGGTCCAAATCCTCTGATTCCCAAGTTGTAGAATCATTCTCCTTATTACTTATGACATTAAAGTTTTTTTTTAATCACCATTTCTTAGAAATACTTGGTTTGTTGATAGGGAGAGGTTTGTTTTATGTTATAGGTGAGAGCTGAGCACTGCTTACCATGTTCACATTCTAAGCACGTTCTGCTCTCACGCTAGTCCGCTGATGTGTGCTCTGTTTGCTACTGGAATACAGTCCCTGTTAGGAGAGATTAAAGAAGTGAAATCATTAACCCCAAGGACAAGAACCAGCCCAAGGCAGTTTTCAAGAAATATAAATTGTTAGTATGTGTCAAGAAATGAGTTCTACACCTCCACTGGAGACACACTAGGAGGAAGTGGTTTTGAAAGTTAAGGAAAGGGATTTAAGGAAGGATTTGGGGAAAGATATTTTGTTGGAGAAGGCTGGTAAATGCTAGAGTGGGCTTGAACAAAGGCAGGTTTTTGAATGTCTAGGATGGTGTCAGGGAAGTCATTCCTGGAGATAAAGGGTGAATGTCTTTTAGAGGTCATCTGCTTCCTTTGAAGGTTTTGAATGGAGGATGGAGGAGAGAGGGAGAGACAGAACAGAGTGTTAAAAAAAATTCTTAAACAAAGTAACCATCTTGGAGAGATAGATAGTGAGCGTGGCACAGAAAAATTTCAACAATCAATGGAATAATAAATCAACAAGCATTTATTAAAAGCCTACTATATGTCAGACACTTTGCAAAAGGTACCAAGACAAAAATGAAACAATCTTTTCCTGTTTCCAGGCAGTAAGTGGTGATCTAATCTATGAATCTCCCAAAAGACTTAATACAAGGGGAAGAGGACTAAAGGAAGGGAATAAGCATTTTTATAGCACCTACTATGTGCTAGGCACTATGATAAGCACTTTGCAAGTGTTCTTATTTGCTCCTCACAACAACCCAGTGAGGTAAGGTGCTGTTATTGTCCTCATTTTACAGTCAAGGAAAATGAGGCAAATGGAAATTCAGTGACTTGTCCAGGGTCACACAGATAAGTATCTGAGGCTGGATTTGAACTCAGTTCCTGCTGATTCCAAGCTCAGTGCTCTAGTGTGCTGTCCAGCTGCCTCTGCTTCACCACTAGGCAGAGTAGGCAGCCACCTTTATGAAAAGATTTCAAGGACCCTAGAATGTTTTTCCAATCAGCTTGACTCTTCATAGAGGAACAGCTGGAAGGGACCACTCATTTTACAGCTGAGAAACTGAGGCACAGAGTGGTTAAAACCTTTCTCCATGATTACACAGCTAATAAAAGGCTGAGGTCAGATTTATATTCAGGTTTTTCTAACTTGAAATTCAGCATTCTATTGACTATACCAAGTTGTCTCCCAAGTAGAAGCTTCCAGATAATAGTTTTATTAAAAACGTTTAGTTTTAAGTCCATCACACAACATCTTCCCTGAGAATTCACTTTTTATTGAACATCACACATTCTTTCCTCTAAGATAGCATGATGCCTTCTCTCACGGGCACTTGGCAGAGTGCTGGAGGCATACTAAAAGTGGAAAAAGGGACAGAGAGAAAATGGGGGACTGTGAATATTAATAAAAAAATTTTACAATTTTACCCAGGAAGGGAGGCGGAAAAGGGATGAGTATTATGAGATTTTAAGAGAAAAGGCTTAAAGAAGGAAATGAAACCCAGAAAACACAAATGGAAAATAGAAATAAATTATTGAAATTTTTAACTACTGGAGACATGTATAAAACATGTGTATATCTTCGTTGCACACCATGAGGTAGGAACTTTAAAAGGGGCACAGAAGTTTGTAAAAGGTACTATTCTTAAAGGGTTAGTGTCCAAAGGAAAAGAGAGAATCCCTGTGGGAAGCTCCAAACCTTAATATTCCTCTCCCTATGGCATTTGGCCAGAGAGAAGACTGTTTCATGAAAGCCTCTTCTCTGATATAGGAGATTCCCTCCCAACCCCCACCTTTACTCAGGCCTCTAAACAGCTATATGGGAGAGCCACTAGGATAGATAGGAACGTGGCCCCTACAGAGCCTGTATCCTGGGCGCTGACAGCAGCTGACAGTTGGTATGGCAGGAGACCAGGTGGTCTGTCTAACCTACCCCCCTTTCTTTCCCTCCACAACCCAGCAATACCAAACTAGGGGCCTCAGAGGTTGTTATCACAATCTAAAAAAACAATTGCCTGACTGATCTCAGAGCCAAGAAGGCTCCTGCTGGGTGATGATTTCATTCAAGCTATTTTTCCTTAAGCTCCTAGAGTTGCCTCACTGTGGCTTCTCAGCTGGAATAGCAAAATGGTTTTCAA
>CM053623.1:164697533-164726153 GCA_028646595.1 Phalanger gymnotis
GAAGGAAGGAAGGAAGGAAGGGAGGAAGGAAGGAAGGAAGGAAGGAAGGAAGGAAGGAAGGAAGGAAGGAAAAAAGGAAGGAAGAAAGAGAGAGAGGGAGGGAGGAAGAAAAGAAGGACAAAAGGATGGAAAGAAGGTGTCACTAGATGGTCTGACAAAGAATATTCCTACCACAACACTTCATTAAAGCTAACTTTTTTCTCTTTCGATATCTGGGCTGTTTTGGTATTAAGATTATAGTACTTATTTTAGATATGACCAGAACTCTGCATATACAGGTATGATTTTGAAAAAACCCTCTGCTTGTACTTCATTAGGTCCTGTTATTAGGATTTTCTAACAATGAGAGCTATCCAAAAGTGGAACAGACTACCTCAGAAGGTAGTGAGTTCCCAGCACTAGAGGATATCTGCTCAAAGCCAGATAACCATCCTTCGGAGCTTCATAGCCTTTGAATCAGGAGCCCACAACCTGAAGACTATAGATCCTTTCTCAGAATAATGTTTTTAAATGCATGAATTAAAATACAAAATAAAATAAAATTACAAATGAAACAAATTGGATTGAAATGCAGTCATCAAAATATTTTTAATAGTTCATGGACTTCAGGTTTAGAGCCTCAGCTCTAAAACAATAATTGAGTTAAATATTCATTGTTATTATTATCAGAGTAGAGAGTTGGTCTAGATGACCTCTGTTGCCTCTGCCAACTCTGGGATTCTATAATTCTCTGATTCTGTGGTCTAAGGCATTATCTTGGAAGATATGAGGAAGAGAAGTAACTTAGTAGTTACCTAAAACAACTGATGTTGGCTCCTAGCAGGAAGTATGGCTCTGAAGGGAATGGGACATAGTCCATGTAAGTCCATGATAGAGTGAGGCGATGTGGAAAATCAAGAGCCATATATACCCCATGCATCCATGAACAGCACTGGACCTCTGGGTTTGGGGGAATCAATATTAAAGGCTATGGGAAGAAGGTGCTATTCATTCAATCCTTCCATTTCAAGCCCTAGTACTGTTTGCCATAGAGTGGAGATTGAGTTCCTCATGGAGTTTACAATCTTCTTGGAGAAACGAAACAAATAGGATATTTTTTAAAATCCAGAGAACATTTTCTCAGTGCCATGTAAACGAGTGCAGATTAATACAGTATAAATTGTGTTGAGGAATTATTGGAAAATAAGAAGTGACCTCAGTCACCTGAACTTTATCCATTAAAAATAATATTAGAAAAGGAAAAGGGATGTAGCCAGGGAGATTTAGGATAGACAGAAAGCACTTTATAGTAGCCAAGGCTGTGAGAAGTTGAAATGAAAGGCCAGGAGAGCCTAGAGAATCCACTTGGACTTCAGAGGTCAATTTCTTCTAATCCTTTCATTTTTACAAATTAAGAAGGGATCTTAGTTTAGAAGTTCCCTTCTACATTTGCTGCAGAACCAGGAATAAAACCCAAGTCCCGGGCCAGATCTCTTCTCTGCAGAGATGTCCTCTCTTCTCTTTCTGGGGGTGATGTTAGTATAAAACTCTGCCTAAGGACAGGAGAACATAGGAGACAACCTCTCCTACTATTGTTGTAGCTCCATGTTTTTAAAGAGCATTTTTGCTCTGGAGAATATACATTGGAACATTTATTAATTTGTCCTTTTGCAAACTGTCTCTTTTCATTCTGAGAGCAGAGAAGTTTTAGAGGGAGATTGGTTGCACATATGTCCCATTAGATCAGCATGGAATTTAAGACCATATAGTTCCAGGGCTGGAGGCATGACAAGCCCAGGATATGTGATCCTTTGGGATTATTTTCATTTGTTAAAGTAATAATATACAGTAGCTGCTTTTATTAACAGCATTCATGTGGTTGGTCCTCTTTCTCACCAGAGATGAGAAGCCAACATTCCCTGCATCATAAGATATGCATGTAAATTAACAAGTAACACAGGTACTCAGTCTTGATCCATTCATTTCAATTCAATAAACACTTATCAGGCTTCTACAATGGGCAGAGCTCTGGGGTAGGTGTTGGAGTGATACAAAGTCATGCTTTCTCTCACTAGTACTACAAAAATACTTCCAAATGGTTTTGTTCTGAGAAGCCCTTTCAACAACAAAAAAATGTATTGTGTACTTCCAGAGTAATTTAATATGTTTCTCATAATATTCTTTGAGATTTGTTCAGTAAGTGCTCCCAATAATTTCAATAATGACTTTTGGCCAAAAGAGCTCCAAATCCAAATTTGCATTATATAATTACAGTTATAAACTTTAAAATTTTATTCCACCTATAATTATGAACACTCTAATTTCAAAGTTATAAAACTTATTTATATCATGATTGGGCAATTATTTACTGCTTAAGGCACCGTTAAAGAAACTTTAGCACAAATCCCTTGGACACCTTCACAAACTTCCAAGGAATCCGAGAACCATTAACTGGAAACCACTTTCTTTTCCCCTATGCTTAACATAGTACCTACCACATAGTAGAAGTTTAGTAAAGTGTTTATTGACTGACTGACACAGAGAAGAAATATGGACCTGTAACAGCTGAGTAGATGAAGGTGCTAACAGCAAATAACTTTAATAGTTACCATATAACTACCAATAAATACTTGCAATTTATTTTGGTTCAAGTCAACAAACATTTTTTTAATGCCTAATACCTAGTAGGATCAAGATACTGTGAAAAAATGATGGAGAAATAAAGATTAAAAAGTGAACTGCATCATTCCTGTATTCAGGGAGTTTATAATCTACTAGTGTGTGGATAGTACATATAGAATATGATGGAGTCAAAAATGAGATCAGGAAAAAATGATTTAGGAAAAATACTGTCTTATCTATGCAACATTTAATTTCACTTAGGACCTTTCTATTGTTATTCAGTCATTTCCAACTTTTCATGATCCCATTTGAGGTTTTCTTGGCAAAGATACTGGAGTGGCTTGCCATTTCCTTCTCCAGCTGATTTTACAGATGAGAAAACTGAGGCAAACAGGGTGAAGTGACTTGCCCATAGCTAGTAAGTGTCTGAGGCTGGGTTTGAACTCAAGAACAGAAGTCTTCCTGATTCCAGGCCCAGCACTCTATCCACTGCACCTAGGAGCTAAATAGTGGTTGGGAGTCAAGGGAGGGAGAAAGTAATGAGAGGCACCATGTCGTAGGATTTGGGGTCAGATAACCTATGTGCCATTTACTGTGGATTTGACGCAAGTTATTTAATCTCACTACAAAGTAGGCAGGGCAAGAATTAGTAATACACACAGAGTTAGAGGCTGGGGGGTCCACACTCATTAAGTGACTTGTCCACAGGCATCCAATGAGTATGTGACAGCTGATTATAGAATCCAACTGTTTTCACTGAGCAGGCTGGCCCCTCTCCTAGTAATCAAGCAACAATATTGCTCGAGCCAAGCTGGGCACTGTACTAGAGAAGGGTTTATGAGGAGCTAGGAGGTTAAAGAGAACTCAGAGAGTCTGTTAAGAAAGCCATAGAGAGTCAAGAAGGCAGCCTTGATAGTACAGCTTGCTAGCTATTTAATTTGTTTGCCTCCACAGAGACAAAGTGACTCAATCAACTAAAACATTAACAATGATCATGTCTGTTTTACATGTATCTCTGCAAAAACTTTTTCATTCATGTTTATGAAATCAAAGACTTCAAGAAAAAATGCAAAAAAATTGCTTTGTTTAAAAAACCTATTTTGATGTAAATTCTCATTCATTTATGCAGATTATTAGTATTTTCAGCAAAAAAGCTATAGCCTTACTAAAATGCTGTTTCTACATAAATTCACATTAGTTTTCATAAATTTTTAGCATTTTCAGCAAAAATTTATCACTTTACTAAAAAACAATTATTTTGATGTAAATTCACTCTTTTGCAGATTATTAGAATTTTCAGCAAAAAGTAATAGCTTTACCAAAAACTATTTCAACATAAATTCACATCAATTTTCATACATTTTCAGTATTTGTCAATTGCTGCTGTTGTAAAAAGGTGGAAAACTACCCATATATTTTCTTTATATTTTTCTCCAAATTTTTTTTTCTGGACAAAACTGCCAAAAATTATAAGCTTTCAAATATGACAAAGATGAAAGTGTCACACCACCTAAGTCACTTGTGGAATTAATGAATACAGAAGACTTTACCATCCAGGATCCGTGAAAAAGCTATGATTTCAACTAGATTTTCATTTCTTGCTAGGATCTAGATATACACATAGCCAAATGAGATGTACTGGCTTCACATAAATCTCTCTTAGCTTCTTTGGTGAGTAGATTAAAGTGATAACATTGTCACTTGTGCCTTACAAAAATGACTTGCCTTTGGTAAGGAAGGAGGGGGGAGACAAGCCTTTATTAAGAACTTTCTATGTGCTGGGCACCATACTAAGCACATTACAAACATGTCATTTTATTCTCTTTAGATAGATCCCTTTTTATAGGGATCTTCTCATGATTATCCCTTTTATAGGGATCTTCTCATGATTATGTCTATAATTTTCTAAGAAATATTCCCTTGTGGCCAATTCAGATTCAGAGATTTATAGTCCAAATGGTGTGGATAGTACATGTAGATTTTCATTTCTTGCTAGGATCTAGATTGACTATGCAGATGATATGAAACTGATAGGAGGTCTGTTGACCTCCTTCCCTTAGGAGACTAATGAATGGTTTTTTTCAAAGGATTGAGTTATTCCAACCCCTTGATTCACCTTCTCCTTAGTTTCAGGCTTTAGCACTGCTATGAGACTACCAAGGGCAAAAGAGCAAAACAGAGGCACTCAGAATGAACTTGATCATTCACATGGTCTTGGAGACCAGGCAGCTGAGCTATGCTGGAAGGCAGTAATGAGGACACTAATCTCTCTCCAACTCTAAGACAGCTCGTAGACAGTACGTTAAAACAGGGAAAGCTGAGATCTCTGAGATGGTGTTCCTTAAACTGGCCTTTATATTACGGGTGTGAGAACAATAGTAGGAAGCTAGGTGGCATGGAGGATAGAGCACTGGGTTTAGAATTAGGAAGACTCATGTTCATGAGTTCAAATCCAGCCTCAGGCATTTACTAGCTATGTGACCTTGGGCAAGTCACTTAACCCTATTTGCCTCAGTGCTTCATCTGTAAAATGATCTGGAGAAGGAAATGGCAAAGCACTGTAGGATCTTTGCCCTACAGAGCTGGTCATATCTGTGACCCCAGTCCAGTGGATTCACAAAGTGTTAGACATGGTTGAAATGATGCAACAACAAAGATGACAGTTATCGATTGAAAAGCCAATAAGAAAATCAGGTGAGGACAAGCAAAAGCAATGAAGAATCGGGTTACCTGGGTGGCTTTTCTTTTGTGAATGCATTTCTTTGTGTTATATGGGTCCCTGGGAAAAGTCATATGCTCTCATCAAAATTCCATTTGTGTGTCCAGCTATAGTGTAGGAAAATCCTATCACCTTTCAAGCAACTACTAGCATAGATTAGACCAGGGCAGAGAGCACTATTCTCTAGGCACGGGTGATTTTGGGGTGGGGAATCCTTGTTGATTTGTGGCAGAAAGCTAACACCCATTATCTGAACGTTTCTTTTCTCTGACAAATTAGCACACTATAGGAAGACATTGTGAGCCCTAGTTACAACTACTCTCCTCTTTTGTTAGTTTTGAGGGCTTCCTGTCCGCCAAGGTACCGTGCGCACATACTCCCATAGACGGAATGGGACGGTAGAAAGAGCTTCGGACTTTGAGTCAGAATATCTGGGTTTAAGTGCTTCCTCTTGGCTGTAGGTGGGCGATCTTGGATCATTTGATCACTCTCAACCTCTGTTTCCTCATGTGTAAATCAAGACTAATAAATGCTTTGAACACCTATCTCAAGGTGGGTGTGTCTATATAACCTCATGGCTTGGGACTCCAGACTCTAGGCTTATACAAAATTCAGGCCTAGATTGCTATTTGTTGTTGTTCAGTCACGTCTGACTCTCTGTGACTCTACTTGGGGTTTTCTTGGCAAAGATACTAGAGCAGTTTGCCATCCCTTTGGCCATCTCATTTTACAGATGAGGAACTGGGGCGAACAGGGTTGAGTGACTTGCCTAGAGTCACACTGCTACTAAGTGTCTGTTGTTGTTTGTTCTTCATTCTCAAAGACTACCTTGACATCAGGAAGATGATGCCACGATTTGCAAGTGAATTGGGTTTAAGTGAGGGAGGGCTGGACAAGGTCACCAGCCTCACTTTGTCCTCCGGGTCCAGGGGAAGCAAGTGTCTGAGGCCAGATTTGAACTCAGGCAGATGAGTCTTCCTGATTCCAAGCCCAGCACTCTATCTATTTCTCCACCTAGCCCACACTATAGTTCTTATTGCCCTCAGTTAGAGTTGTCTCTGGGAAATCTCAGGATTCATCTCTGAGTACTGGAAGTCTCCAGAGATGAGAGTAAAGGAATCCTCTGATCCTACACAAGCACTTGCAGGATGTACTTTAGTTCACACCACAGAAAATGCAGAAAACAAATAATGTAATTATAATCTGGGAGATGATGTCGGTTCCATTCAAAACTTATGAGTGGGTCTTCTTTTTAAATTAAAGGAATGAGTAGTCTAAGGCTATAATTTTTCCTCAGATAAGCCACAAAAAGGAGAACCCACATTTGGAAAATCAAGAAGTGATTATGTAAATTTTACAAATTAACATTGGAGGCTGAAAGATGTAGTACAGAGAATACTGGTTGTATAAGCGTAGACCTGGATTTAAATCCTACTTGTACAACTTTAGGCAAATCAGCTAACTTCACCAGGCCTTAGTTTGAAAGGATCAGAGATTTAGATCTGGAGTGAACCTCAAAGGACATCTGTTTTAGCCTCCATCGTTTTATAGACAAGAAAACAGAGCCAGGATCTGAACTGAGATTTTCTGATTCCAAGTTCCATGCTCTATCCACTAGGCCACACTGCCCCTATGTTCTGTATAGCTGTATTCTAAGAGTCATTACAAGGGTGACCATAAAGTGATGACTTTGTCGGCTAAAGTAGTTCTCTAAGACTATTTGCCAAGTTATAGAGAGGTTGCCTTCTAGGTTAGTCCTGGGAAATCTGAAACCAATGAAAGGATTTGTTGTTCACTTGATCAGTATCCAAATCTATGAGATTCCATAGACTTTGTCCATCGAGGTTTCTTGGCAAAGATACTGGAGTGATTTTCCATTTCCTTCTCCAGTGTGTCCCCATTTCACAGATGAAGAACTGAGCAGTTAAATGTCACAGCTATTACATGTCTGAGGTTGGATTTGAACTCAGGTCTTCCTAATTCTAGTCCCTGGTGCTCCATCCACTGCACCACCTAATGAAAGTCTAGCTTCCCCCAAATACTAAACTGTCTTCAAGAGTAGCATAGAGCATTGTCAATTAAGGCCATGGAAAGAGCACTAGACTAGAGTTCTAGTCTCATCATTTACATTAATTCATTATGAGATTGTGGGCAAGTACTTCCCCTCTCTCCATCTCAGTTTCCTCATAGGGAAGTGTATAGAACATAGGACTTGGTGTCAGGAAGATCTGAATTCAAATCCTGCCTTAGACTCTTCCTATGTGACCTTGGACGAGTCACTTTACCTGTCTCAGCACCTGCCTCAAAGAGTTTCTGAGGATCGAGTTAGACAATATTTTAAATTCTTTGCAAATTGTAAGGTATCGTATATAAATGTTAGCTATTGTTATTATCTGTAAAATGAGGGTATCAGATTAGGTGGTATCTGAGGGTTCTTCCAATTCTTACATTCTGTGATTCTCCCTGGAATAGTTCGTTGAGGGATTGTTCCAACAATCTTGCTAGCAGCTACTGTGGCTGCGTAAAACCAACAACAACCAGCACACAGAAGGCTGCCAACACAGGTTCTTTTGATCTGCTTTGCTAAGGAAAGCAACGTTAAAAGGGGTTAACAATCTTACTTTAATCCAGCCTGCAAATATCATTCACTTAGTTCAGGGGAAAAAGTCAGCACCCTGAACTTCAGAGCAAATACAAACAAATTACAAACATCAATAGACAGACCTTGTCTGATTCAAATCTCAATGCATAGTTACCAGAGTTTAACAAAGTCCGAACATCCAGGTTTACAAGCTGGAGGGCTCTTGACTACAGCTGCCCAGAGTCTCCCCATGAGTACACCACCAAGAGTGAGAGCCCTAAGCAAATAGCTCTGTCTTCCCTTTTTACGCACTCTTTAGCCGTCATCAAATGTCATCTGAGCGACCAGAACTTAAGCTCTTTCTATTGGCTCTGGTCTTAGCAACTCCCCTTAGGACCCTGGGGGCTTCATGCCCACATTGGTTTAGCACCTAGTAGCTAGGGATTTGGGGCCTACTTGGGAGCAAAGATATAATCAGACTTCCCTTCACTGGCCCCATCTTAGTTACCAATGCATGGATATAGTGGGTTTGATATGGAGGGAGGGAATGGTCCTGTCTAGAATATGACTAAAGGGTTTGTTATTAGTCTCTTTTCACAAGCTCTCTCTGCCTCTCCTCTTCTCCCCAGCCCAGTTTCCAAGATGAGTGCAAATTCCGTGAAACCCTCCTGCCCAACAACTACAACGCTTATGAATCGGACCTGTACCGAGGGACCTACATCGCTCTGAGCAAGCATGGACGAATAAAGCGTGGCAATAAGGTATCCCCAGCCATGACTGTCACTCATTTCCTGCCCCGAATATGAAGAAACCAGGAAGAAGGCTCACCTGGAGAGGACAACTTCTCTGTTTGAATTTTGCACACATAATTAGCATCCCTTTCCCATCCCTACCCCCATGGATGTCCCCTGAATCAAGTGTTTTTAGTGTTCATGGATATGTACATATCAGGAAATTGACCAGGAGATTTTGGCCTTCTTAACATTTGGTTGCCTGTTGCTGCTCTTCCTGCCCCAATTCATATGGTTTTCCTGGTGCTTCCTAGAAATGTCACCCTCTAGACACAGGAGGAGTGTCCCCATCTCCCAGAATGGCAATGGAGCCTTTGCTGTAATCTTACACTGTAACAGAAGGTGTAGATGTCTGCCATGGATACAAGTACACGCATGGGGGGTGTGTTCGTGTGCGCATGTTTATGCATACTTATATGTCCTTATATGTACAGAACAGAGACATTTCAAGGCATTGAGTTTCATTTCTCCTGGCTTCATGACTACAGGAATCTACCCACAAGTATGTCACTTGTCAAATAGTCAGAAATGATGGATGCTTGCTGATATGGCCTCTTCCCTCAACTCTACTCAGAGGCCAGTGACTTCACAGCAAGCAGGAAGCAGCTGTCCTGTGAGTCCATGGAGTACAAGGCAAGAGATTTCAGCTATGAATGGGAGGAATGGCGATTAGACACACAAAGATTCTGGACTCTAAGGCACTGGAATGCATTGCCGAGGGGAGCTGGGGGTATCTCCTTAAGAGTAAAAAGAATAGAACAGCTGCCAAGAGTGGTTGAAACAGACCTGCCTGCAGGCAAAGGGTGAAGTGGATGGTCCAAGGAGGTGTCTTTCACTGGAGAAGTTCTCTTCAAAATAAAGGCAGGGACAAGGCTGTCTGCCCATAATTCTTTGTATTGAAGCTTATCATTTGAACCTCGGATGGCAAGGAGCCTCATTTGGTACCCTCCTTTGAAGGGATGAGGAAGGGGGTGGAAAAACGTTAAACATGTATCAGAACACACACAGCAGATATTATCCAGCAGCACCAGTCTCTGGAGTCATTAGCCTGGAGCTGGCAGAATGAATCTCTAGAGGTCCACTCTTCCTACATAGTCCAATGGTTATGTTAATTCTATGAAAAATGAGCTGCTGACATCAGCCAAGCATTAGGTGAGCCCTTGTCTGCTAGATTCCATGACAACCCTCTGCCTTTTTGAAGTGGAGGTCTCCAAGTCAACTATAAATACTGACTGCCTTCAGATTCCCACCCTGCTGGAACACTCTTAAGTCTAAAAGCAGATTGAGCCATGTCAGAGTACAAAACATTCTCTGCATATGTGAACCAGAAAGTTACGGAATGACTTGACATCCCACCCTGCCACCATTTTCTTGCTCCCCACCCCCCAACTACAAGACAATCCCTCATCTGTTGCAAATACCTTCAACCTCAGCATACCTCTCTATTTGCAGATGAACTCATCTATAAATAGACCTGAGCAGTGGGTATGTGGACCAAAGATGGCTCTACAGGACCCAAAGGCAAGAAAGTATTCTAGCTGTAGTCCTGTCTGTCAAATGCCAAAGGCAGCCATGTCTCTGGCCTGTTTGGAGGCAGGGATTTGGGCGGGGTGACTTCCAGAGGCATCTTCCAGATTATTGAGTAGGTGATGGTAGAAAGCATCTTTATTAGATGTGGCTTCAGAATCTGGGGTTCAAGGCGAATTAGAATTCTAGAACAGCAGCAGAATGCCAGATGGAAAGGTGGTGGATGATCTCAGTCAGAGAAAGAAGCAGGGTAGATAAGTCAGAGGATCATTTCCTCTCTCCTCATCTCTTTGCAAAAACTTGGCTTTAGTGGAAGGAAACTCCAGAGAGTGCCACAAGGGCCAAGGTTACTGCTATATCCTCTTGAATACATATTAGATGACTCAAATCCTGACTGGTAGCTGCTTCAGATATCAACTTCCCTTCCCTAACCTAAGAGTGGATAGAAAATGAGGCCAATGAAAAATGTCATCTGTGGGTTGCTGTGGTTAGTTAGGTGTATCTTCCCAGGTACGAGTTAGGCAGAAGTTAATTTAGACCCTACAGTCAAACTTTGATTACCTATGGGAATTATAATAAGTGAAATCTGCAAATAACCCGAACACCTCTTAATAGCCAAAAGTTTACGTCTCCCAGATGACTGAATTTAGTAAAGCAGAAAGCTTGGATTTCAGCCCCTCTTCTTTGCTCTGCCTTCTTTCTGGGGAAGGTGAAAACATGTCATGTGATGACTAAGAGAAAGAAGAGAAGTAAGAAACTCATGTATTTCATAAATTGGAAGTCTCTCACTCTTTGAAACTGACTGTATTGACTTGAAGTCCTTGACCCCACTCTGACTTCCCCAGGACAGATCATTGTAGAGGGTTAAGAATGGGTGGTAACCCAGGAATGGATGAGGGGTGCCTCCCTCCTTCATACTTATCTGCTCTTTATATATATTGTCCTAATTCCACCCTAGCCAGTTCCAAGTGGTTGTTGAAAGGACTGACTCAGCCATGGGTAGGGGAAACCAAGAATGACTTTCCCTCCCTACCTCAAAAGCCCAATCACTTAGGGGAGCTAAGAATGATTTAGACCAGTCTTCTCCTAGGTTCTCAAGAAGTCTTCCAGACTCCTGAAAGCTAGGGCTGATTGGCCTGTCTTCTACCCATGAGGACAGGGAGGTGGCATTAGTGCTTCTCCAGGTTCACAAGGCCAGTATAAAGAATAAAACCATCTGGATGCATGACCCTGAGAGAAGATATACACCTTCCTTAGATGGGAGCTGGGGGAGTTGGTAATCTTACTAGACAATTCAGGAATTGCCTAGGGGCTTTCTGCCTTTGTGAACCTCCTACAGGAGTAACAAGTGACTTTTTAAAAAACATATCTCAGTCATGTTTCATGCACACACACACACACCCTCCCCAATATCCCCCACCAGTTCCCTTACCTTCTTACATGTTTCCTATTGTAGAATCTCTCTTAAGAATTACTTTTTCAAAAATTGTAAGTTCATTATCCCTCAGCATCTCCCAACCTTTGCAATCTGCCTGGGACTGTGATCTAAGAAAGAGATAGTTTCCTCTTCTTTTTTCGGGTCATCATATTATCACATTGAGGAGGGGTGACTTGCTACTCTAGTCTCTAGAAGATCAGGGCACTGGAAAAATTTCCCCTCCGGGGTAGTCCTGTCATGGTCTAATACTACCTCCTTTTCATGATGGCTGATGACACACTTGGCTGCAAGGCCTCCACCTCCATCTCTTCCCAAGATATACGCCAGTGTCTAAGTCCTGTCCCTTTTGTTTGTCTTGGACCCTAGCTCCAGTCATCCTTGCAAATTAATCTTCCAGGCTCTGTTTCTGGCCTCTAGGACCTTAGGATATCAATCTGTCCTCAGGTTACATCTGCCCTTTTCCGTATGGACACAGGTGCTAGTTTTCATTCATCTTTCCATCTTCCTGGAAACTTTTGCTCTTCCCTTGGAACTCTGGGCATTGAGCTCCTGGGGAGATGTTTCCTATCCTATCAGGTGATTTAGGATCATTTGATGGTCTCTCTTCCCAAACCCAGTAGAAAAGTGAAGGAAAATGAGTAGGGGATGAGAAAACCTCAACAGATCATCTAATACTAAAGATATTTAAGTCATTCAGCGGTGTATCCTGGTGTATCCTCATCATCCCCCAAGGAGCGTTCATGCCTCCTTGTCCTCTGGGGGAGTCAAGGAAGAAGGGAGAGGGGTTAGGAGTTTCTTGACATAAGGCAAGTATCAAGTGCCCCTGATCTATGCCAGGTCAAATCAAGTGCAGATATGTCTCTCCTACCACCTGGACACCCTAAACCAACTATTTGTACCCTGACAGGTCAGTGATCTCATCGGTACGGCCACTGCCTCCATTGGTGTCTATCGTGACCAACCCATCCCTTCTCATTCTGTGATTCTTAGTCACTTCCATGAATCTTTGATAGTAGATCTGCCCACCTCAAGCATAAGTTATCGTTCGTAACGTACTACAGCCTGTTCACCTCTATCATGTTCTTGCCCTTTGTGCCTTTGGGTCACTTGTAATTGTGATTCTTTGGAGATCATGGGGTGCCATGATTCACAGCCACATCGCATGACTGGGGAAAATATTGGTGCTAAAAAGATGTGCTTTGGTAGCAGCGAGCATCTTGACAATGCTAAGATGTTTACCAAATGTGATTCTGCCCCCTTTCTACTTCTATTCGGTTCTAGGCCCTCCTCATTTGCCCACCTGCAGCACCTGTCTGAGATATACCTCATTGAACAATCGCATTTTTGGCGTTCCTTCTTGCACAAAGCTGGACAGTGTTGCGTCCTGACATTGTTTTCTCTTCCTGTAAATTAAGATATACCTCATGTTGGGCCTTCACACTTCTAGAGGTTTGTACAACAGGTCAGAAAACAGGAGCTGATAATCAAATGTTAGTAAAAGATGTGATGCTTCTGTATTGTTTCAAATGTATGTGCTGTGCACAAACCATTTCATGTACCAATGGGAAAAATGCGGTCTTTTTATACATTTCTCTAAACTGTTTTGATCCCCAACTTCTCCTCCCCATCTCCATCCTCTGTCTCCCCTTCTCCCTCCCTCTACCCCCATTAAAATTAATGACAAATCTTTGGGTTGCAGTTGTATCTTTCCTTTAAGAAACATGAGATTGTCTTACTGCTGTATCTGTAGAGGACAGGCAGAAAGACACCAGAATTTTCTCCTCATTTTGCAGGTTGAGAGAATCGATCCATTCACAAGTATTCATTAAGTGCCTATTATGCCTGAATTGTACCAGGCACCAGAATACAAAGACAAAAAAATGTTAAAAGTTCTTGCCCTCAAGGAGCTTACATTCTTTTGCTGGAGATAGCATGCATATACGTACATACAAAATAAATGTTGTGTCTGGTGGGTTGCACCAACAGGAAAGTGTCAAGAAATGCCTCATATGAGAAATGGTGCCAGGATAGGATTTGAAGAAAGGTGGGGATTGTAAAAGGCAGGTGAGAGGAAAGAAAGCATTCCAAACATATGTGTCAATATGTGTAAAGGAGAAGGCCAAATGGCCTTGGCTGGACTGTAGAGTATAGGAATGGAAGTAATATATAATAAGCCAGGAGCTTGAAACCACATTGTGAAGTGCTTTAAATGCCAAACAGAGGAGAGAGCAAAGCCCAGAAATCTCCCTAAAACCACATAAAACATCAACTCTGCTTCTCCAGGACCACTCACTCATATGTTTCTGAACTCATTGAATAACTAACTTTATATTTACCACACCTAGAACAGAACAGTGCCTGGAATATTATTCAAGGATCCTTGACTTTATCAATGTTGATTCTTCTTCCACCGACACAGATGGCTACTGTTTTGTGCCTTAGTAGGCAGCTACGTGGTGCAGTGGATAGAGTGCTATGCCTGCAGTTAAGAAGATTCATCTTCCAAATCTGGCCTCAAACACTTAATAGCTGTGTGACCCTGGGCAAGTCACCTAATTTTGTTTGCCTCAGTTTCCTTATCTGAAAAATAAGCCGGAGAAGGAAATGGCAAACCGCTCCAGTATCTTTGCCAAGAAACCCCCAAATGGGGCCATAAAGTGTCAGACACAGCTGAAAACAACTTCTTGAGTTGTTGAGGGAAAAAAAAATCACTTTGTGGTTAACCTTGTGGTAATGAACCTGACTGAATTTATCTTGGCTGATCCTCAGGTGACAGACACACAGTCACTTAGAGAACCTATACTTGAAGTCATTCTGGCTTGGTACTTGATACCACCTGCCAGAGCTTGTGCCCTGCTGGCCTTTAAGACACAGAGTCACTCCATGCCCTGATGAAAGGAATATCAGTGGGTGGCCAGGAAAACAGGAGGTACATGAGAAATATTTACTGAAAGAATGTTTCTAAGTCTTCCAAGAATCTACTCCACCTCCCCTCGCAAATCCTACAACTAAAGGGTATAGGTGGAGACGGGTAAAAATAGTCATTCTCTTAATTGAACAGTCCTGGACTCAATAAACCCTCCCCCTCCTCCTATCCGCTGAAATTATCTTACAGTCGTATTCTCTACATAGCACCGATCCCTGCCTAATGACCATGTAATGTAGGGGAAAGAGTACAGGATAGAGAATATGCAAAAATAAAGAAAATTATCAGAAATGATTCTATTTAACTGTATCTAAACAAAAACGAAAACTCAAATGAAATGGGTGAATATTTAGGAGAATATAAAATACCTAGATTTTAAAAAGCAGGAAACTGAGAATCTAAGGTCAGAAAGAGAAACTGAGTAAGCCAAAGAGGGGGACGGGGGAGATGAGAAAGAGACCAGACAAATTACAAGGGAATTCTACCAAGCAGTTAAAGAGCAATTAGTGCCTAAGAAAAATAAAGTATTCACAAAAACAGAGGAAGAAGGTGCTTTACCAGATTCTGTCTGTAAGACAAATATACCTCATATCTGAATCAGGGAGAAATAAAAGAAAAATAAAACTATAGACCACTATGACTGAATAATATTGGCACAAAATATTAGAATATGAACAAAGAAGCTACAGTGACTTTTAAAAAGTTATTCACTATGATCTGATTGGATTTATGATTGTGAGCATGTTTCAATATTGGGAAATCTACAAATGTCACAAATTATACTAATGTCAAAAATTATACTAATAGCAAAAATAATTTAAAAAACACATAATTATGTAATTAGGCAGCACATTGTAATGGATTGAATACTGTCTTAGGAATCAGGAAGAACCAGTTTCAAGTCCCATCTTTTACACATATTGGCTCTATAATTCCCCTCTCAGTGTCCCAGGCAGCTAGGACTATAAGTGGCAGTGAAGGTATCAACAATATTGGTGAAGGAAGTTCTGATCATCATAAAGTTACAAGGCCAATCCAAAAAGAATAGTAATGTCAATAGATTCAGAAAAAACCTTTGACAAAATGTGGTTCTCCTTTATGTTAGAAACACTTAGCATAGAAATGAAAGGTTCTTTTTTAAAAATGTGATCCGAAGTTTGTACTTAAAGCCAATTATCAGCATTGGCATGGACAGTCCCTAGAAGCTTTCCCAATAAAATCAGGCTAGAGAACAGATGACCATTGTTTCTACTACTGCTGATATGGTGCTTAACATGCTAGCTAATACAAATTTTAAAAGAGTAATTAACTGTGGAATTAGCAGTTAGCATAGGCGGAGAGAAAACATTTCTTTGCACTTCTTTGTGATTTCCTTAAAGAAACAGATTCAACAAAAATGATTAAAAATATAACATGTAAAAAAATAACAAGAGACGAATTCACAAACATCATTGGCCTTTCTGCACATCACTAACAAAACAAAAAGAGCTAGACAGAGGAATTTCATTCAAAACAGCTTTAAAATGCCTAAAACATCTGGTAGTTAGCTTAAGAAAACTCATGTAGATGTAGGTATAACAACAATATACTCTTTGTGGTGCAGTGGTCAGCGTGCCAGGCCCACAGTCAGGAAGACTCATTTTCCTGAGTTCAAATCTGGCCTCAGATACTTACTAGCCTGTATGACCCTGGGCAAGTCACTTAACCTTGTTTGCTTTGGTTTCCTCATCGGTGAAATGAGCTAGAAAAGGAAATGGCAAGCCACTCTAGTATCTATGCCAAGAAAACCCCAAATGGGGTCACAAAGAGTTTGACATGATTAAAAAAAATGATTGAATGACAACGACACTCTTTATTGGAATAAAAGACTTAATCGCAGACCCATTCACTGTTTATGGCAAAAGCTTGCCAATGTAACATTTTTTATACTATTGCATTAATTTTATACTTTTACTATACTGACACTATATGCACTTTTTCAATTATGCTACCTAAGCCTAAAAGGCCTCTTCCTCCTCCTCTTCTTCTTCTTCTATTCCTGGGGAGTCATACCTCTTATATATGGGTGCTTTGTCCAAAGGAATATAAATTTTGATCATTTAAATCTCACAAGATATTTTGGGGTTTGGGAGCTAGATTTTTTTCTTTTTTTCTGTAGTTTTCATTTATGATTTCTTGAAATATAGCTCTGAAAATCCAGGCTTTGATAAAGTTCATTGGGATTCAAATGGAGCTATTTGACTTTGCCTTTAAACCCAAATCGCTCTGGTTCTCACTGATTGGCCAACAATAGGTCCCGGTCCAAGCCTCATTTGCTCATCGTTTGGGTTTCGATGGCTCAGAATGAGTGTAAATAGCAATTGTTTCAGTTCTAGCCAGAAACCTTGAGCATCTTCCCCTCCCAAACTGATTCTTCTTCAGAAGCAAAACAGACTACCTTTTGCCTCAATTTTTACCTAGCCTTAAATCACTGAATGGGTGTTGCCTCAGACAAACTGAGACCTGGGAAAGACCATAGCTTAAAAAGGCCAAAGTCTACCACGGCATCTGGGTTCATCTCCAGTCGTCCTGTCTTGCTGCTGGATTCTAATGACTCTGAAGGAGAGAGGCTGACAGCTTTGCACAGCCCTGCCTCACTTAAATCCAATTCACTTGCAAGTCAAGTCACCATCCTCCTGATGTCACTGATCCTCTTCAAGAAGGAAGGATGAACAACAAAAAAAGAACAACCAAAAGGCTGCTTTGTAGAACTGAACAAATAATAACAAAATTTATTTTGAGAAATAAAAAGTTATTGGCCATTGGATAAGGAGCACATTTAGAGAACCAACATGAGCCAAAAAAGGAAATTTAGCAGTACACCCAAGTCCTTCATGTCATGAGACAATTTACAATGCAAATTACATCCCACCAAAGTGTTTTTCCTTAAGGAGAGACGTGACCATGTCATTCCCCTACTGAATAAATTCCAGTGAGAAAAATAGAAAATGACAAATGCTGGAGGGGCCACAAAACAGATACATTGATGCACTCACTATTGGTGAAGTTGTGAATTGATCCAGCCATTACAGAAATCAGTTTGCATTTCTGTATGCCCCTAAAGTTACTAAACTGTGCACAGCCATTGACCAAGTGATACCACTACTAAGCCTATACCCAAAGAGATAAAAGAAAGTACCCATATGTATGAAAATATTTATAGCAGCTCTTTTTGTAGGGGTAAAAGACTGGAAGTTAAGGGGTACCCATAAGTTGGGGAATGACAACAAATTGTGCTACGCAAATGCAGTGGAATACTATTTTGATGTAAGAAACATCAAAAGGGATCATTTCAGGAAGATGTATGACACGATACAAATCTAGGTGAATAAAACAAGGAAAATAATTTATACAATGACAACATTGTAAGAACACCTTCAAAAGACCTAAGAACTCTGAACAATGCCATAACCAACTGAGATGACATACATAGTCTGGCTGATGAAGGATGTTACTCACCTTCTAACAAAGAAGTAATGGACTTAAGACACTGAATGAAACACACATTTTTCAGACACGGCTAGTACAGGAATTGTTTTATTTGATGACGTATATTGTTGTAAGACTTTTTTTCCCTTTTCTTTTAGGGAGGGAAAGAAAAGAAATACTATTTCATTGAAAACAATGCTTTCAATTTAAAAAAAATCCTGTGGCTTTCTATTGCCTCTAGGACAAAATATAAACTCTTCTGATTGGCTTTGAAAGTCCTTCACAGCTTGACCCCAAAGCTACCTCCCTGTCTCATTAGCTAGGTGGCACAGAGGATAGAGCATTGAGTGTGGAGTCAGGAATGTCTGAGTTCAATGCACTTTCTGGCAGTATGACTTTGGGCAAGTCATTTAACCTCTGCCTCAATTTTCTCAGCTGTACAACACAAATGGGGGTAATAATAGCACCTACCTCACAAGGTTATTGTAAGGATCAAATGAGATAATATTTGTAAAGTGCCTGGCACAGAGTAGGTACTTAGAAAATGCTTGCTTGCTTCTTTCCTTCCTTCCCTCTCAATGGTACAGCCAAATTTGCTGTTTTTCACACACAGCACTCTGCCTTTGCACTGCCCATCTCCTTTGCCTGGAATATATTTCCTCCTTACCCCTGACTCATTGAATCCTTCACTTCCTTTAAGACATGGATATCCTTAATGGAACACTATTGTGCTATAAGAAATGAGGAGCAGATAGACTTCATAATAACCTGGAAGGACTTAACGTGATCTGATGCTGAATGAGGGGAGCAGAACCAGTAGAACATTATACACGATTACAGACACACAGTATCTGTGATGACTAACTTTAACAGCCTTGGCTATTCTCAGCAATACAAGGTTCAAAGACAGGTCCAAAAGACTCATGATGCAAAAAGCTATCCACATCCAGAGAAAGAATTATGTAATCTGAATGTAGATTGAGGCAAACCGCTCTCTTTTTTTTTCCTTCTTTTTTGGTTTTGTTTCTTTTTGCTCATGATTCATTCCACTAGTTATAATTCTTCTTTACAACTTGACTATTGTGTAAATAAGTTTAATGCAAAAGTACATGTAGAACCTATATCAGATTACATGCCATCTTGATGCGGGAGGGGAGGAGAGGGATGGGAGAAAAATTTGGAACTCGAAAACTTGTGGAACCGAGTATTGTAAACTAAAAATAAAAAATAGATTAAAAAAAAGATACGGATATCTTCTACACTAAACTACTTCAGCTGCTGCTACCTTCCTTTTCTTGCATTTAACAACCTTGCATTTATTTTGTTTTTATTCTGCATATATTTTATTTTTATATATTTATGAATGTATGTCATCTCCTCATCTCCCACAATAGAAAATAAGCTTGTTGAGAGCAAGGATTATTTAATTTTCATCTCACTAACTGAATTATCTAGGATAGGGGCTAGCATACAGTAAGTATTAAAAGTAGACAAGCAAGTCCTTGACTTTTCTTAGGATAATTTCACCCTTCAAAAGGTAGAGGTTATAAGGGAAGAATTATTCAATTTTGTATCTGCTTTTTACTAACAGGAAGGAACTGGCTTCTGGGGTGAAAATCTTGGCAACCCTGGGGAGAAGTGACCACTCCATCTGAGAATTTGTGGCCCCTTCCAGTTCTAAACCAGGTATCCTATTTCCTTCTTTTGTTGTGGCCTGTTTCTATGGAGCATTTATTATTTTGTTGACTAGAAACCCATGAGGCATTTTGGGGAAACAGTAGTCCAGGCACAGGTAGTATTTTGGAACTGAGCTCCATGCCATGCATATGGCGGGCTATCAAAAAAAATTCATTGAATGAACAGGAAGGAAAAAATAGAATTGCTATATCACAGACTTTAGAGCAGGAAAGGGGTCTCAGAGGAATAGAGGCCTGTCATTTTATAGATGAGGAAACTGAGGGCCAGAGAATGAAGTGACTTGGCCAAAGTCACATTGGCAGTTGAGCAACAGAGCCCAGTCCTCTGACTCCAAACAGATCCAGTGTTTTTGCTCTTTACTGTGTTCACTGTCTCCTCTGGGTTAGGGGTCACAGACAAAAAGGCAGCAGTGGCTTCCCAAGCAGGAGAGACATCATCCTTCGTTTGGTCTCTACCCTGATGCAGGGATCTGGCCAAATCCCTGGCCCATTGTGCCTTCACTTCCTCATTGCCAATTTATAGTAGTTTTGAGAAATAGCAAAGGAAGTAGAGTAGAGAAAGCCTGGGCAACTGATGAGGTGTTGGCAGACAGACAGCTGTCTCTGGCTAGCCCACAGGATAAACATCAGGCCAAAAACATGATTCCTGTCACCTTTAGTCCCCTACATACAACAATTTATTGTAAGCATTACTCTTCCAGCCAACAATTCTAGGAATCAGAGAATCCCTGAATTCTAAGACTGGAAGGAATCTTCGGAAGTCAATAATTCCATTACCCTACCTTGAGGGCTTTAGTCTTAGACAAATTATTGGGGTTTTTTTGGCTTAATAAAATAATAGAGGTTTTATTTGTTACATATAACTTAGTATTAACTTATAAATTTTAAAAACATAACAAATGGCTTGTTTTAAACCAAAAAATAGTCTTTTACATTTTGGCAGTGTTTATTAAACAAGAATATTGAGGGATGGAGTCCTAGTCAGTAATTACATGTGTGTAGATAGAGAAATAAATATAGATATGTATACACACACATTAAAAGTAGTGTCATTTGAGAAGTCATACTATTTGGCTTAATATTAGCCCAAATTAAAATTATCCAGATTCTATTATGTGGAAATTATGTAGCCTTATATCTTTCTATACATATTGCATTTTGGTCAGGGGACATTGCCAAAGTATGAATTTTTAGTGTACTATGTAAACTCTGAAGCAACTTTCATGGATGCAAAGTTAACGAAGAACTTTAAAGAAGAGGTGGTCATGCTGTCAAAAATGAAGTTGACACAAAGAGCCCAGATGCCCAGGCAGAATGCAAAACAGGAAGTTCACCTTGGTTCCTTTCATGTAGCCTAATTTGACAGCCAGGATATGTTTATCCCAGTGAAGATTCTTATACAGAACATTCTATACAGAAGTGACTCATTTAATTAACACATATACTGATGTGAAGACCTCTAAATGAAGCAGTTTGAGCAAATATTTAGCAGAAAAAAATCATAGAAGTCAACTGAAAACATCTTTTAGTGTTGTGTTTATTAGTGAAGAGATAGTGAAGAGCTTTCATTCAAATTTTTCATCTCCCCCTTCTACATTTTTCAAGATGAGACCTTCCGAAGAACTTTTTCCTTCTGTCTCTGTATTTAGTTCATCAATTTATCTAAAGCAGACAGGGTCAGTTAGACACATGATTTCTTTTCTTTTCTTTTTCTTTTTTTTTTTTGGAAGGGGGAAGGCAGGGCAATTGGGGTTAAGTGACTTGCCCAAGGTCACACAGCTAGTGTGTCAAGTGTCTGAGGCTGGATTGGAACTCAGGTCCTCCTGACTCCAGGGCTGGCACTCTACTCACTGAGCCACCTAGCTGCCCTCCAGACACATGATTCCTAACTGGTCACCAAAGTCTTCACTTTCTATCACCATCAACAGCTTCACAAAAGTTTTTTTTTTAATTTTTCCTCTTCCCTTACAGATAGGATGGATAGAAGTCTCACGTGTGCCCACTCAATGTTCATATTTTCCTATGGCTATCTTATTACTTCCAAGGCCAGATGTTTTGTACTCTTGTTGGATTACACAGAATAGTGGATGTCCTGCATTTCTCTTTGAGTAAGGATGACAGCGTGAGGTTCCTTTGGTTCAGCATCTATGCATTTATCTGCTACAATTATTGGACTATCCAATCTGCTCCAGTGGCGTGTGTCATTCTTTATCTAACACATCCTTCTCTTTTTGTTCAGATCTGCTTAGCTGATTTCAGTCTGGTCATCGGTTCCAAAAAATCTTCCATTTCAGCAACGTAGCCTTTAGAAACATTTGCAAACACAGAGCGGGTCTGTAAAACTTCATTCAAAGTCTTTTTCCATACTGCTGCGCCAGCCTGAGACCTCGCTCTTATAGCCAGGATCTCAGATCTCTTCCTCTGCAAGCTTCATGCTCACCATCACCAAGTTTGTCAGGCCGATCTGGTTGGTGGGCATGAAAATAGACATAGCACCGGCTGGGCCCTACTCCGGGGTTGGGCGTAGGGCAGGCCCCCTAAAGGCCACCGTCTCTTCAGTAAGGCAGCGTGGACCCTTCCTGAGAGGGCTTGAAGCCTAAGCCGCCACTGCTCCCTTAACAACCTCCACTAGGGGCTCTTAGTGCTTCCCTAGCCAATTCTTAACTCTGTGTGGCCATTGGTGTCCTGTTCTGTTTTTCAATAGCAGTTTTAAATGGAGTTTATTTCTATGTATAATTTGAATTCCTTCTTTTAAAACTTGAGTCCATTTCAATTCAATTCACTTCAGTTCATAAAAGCTGTACGCAAGGAGAATTTTGTTATCCTTTTTAGAATTAATTCAGCTTCTTAGGATCCATGGCCATGGCACTATCTAGTTTCTAGGTGTTACATAATAACTTCCAGAATAGCCCTAAGGATCCTAGATAGTAATTCCTAGAATCATAGTGACAGACCGTCCTACTGAGGCTACGCCATGAAATATAAGGGTGACATAATTGATACTTACTACATTGTACACAGAAGGATGATATTGCTAAAGTTAACCCTGTGAGCTTAATGCTGGCAAGATGCCTTCTTTGTCTGTTACCCTGCAAAGCAAGTGAGCACTGGTCAGTGAGTGGGGAAACCATGGAGAATCCATAGGGGAATCTGTGTTGCCTTGATCCCATCAAGGCTTGATGGTACGTAGGGGAGTGCAGAAGCTGCGCCCATCTCAATTGACCCTACTGAGAAGGAGGGGTAGTTGCCCCCCTTCTAACTGGCCCCTATAAGAAGGGTGACTAGGGAATGCTGCAGGAGTTGGTGCCCCCGTTATGAACAACCCTTTTGAGAAGACTAGACTAGAATAAAGTAAGATTATTAACCCCTTCGAAACTGTCCTTCTTGTCTGATTAGATCAAGAGTGAATCTGTTAGAGGCTGGAGTCCAAAAACTCCAGCCTTCTGTGTGTTATCTGTGAAACAGAAGCATAGACTGTTAGCTCCTGGAAGGGACCTTAGAAACTATCCAGTACAACTCCCTCATCATTCTACAGAGCAAGAAACTGAGGCCCAGAAAAGTTAGGTTCATTTAAATTCTGGATGGTAGAGCAGAAAGAGCATTAGATTTTAAAAGAGAAGGCTATGTTTTAATCTGAGTTCTGCCGTTTATTATGTGGCCTAAGGTATGCTGGTTTTCCTCCTTGGGTCTTACTTTCATCCTTTATAAAATAGGATTGACATTGTGAAAAAAAAACAACGTGGAATTTTGAGCAAAAAAAAATTCATAATAGCAGTTTTTATGAGAGCAAAGAACTGGTCATTAGGTGGATATTCCTCACCCAGGGGATGGCTAAGCAGACTATAGCATGTAAATTTAATGGAATTAAGTTGCGTTATAAGAAACAAAGAATTCAGGAAAAAATGGGATGACATATACATATATACATAAATGAGCAGAGTCAGATAAACAATGCACTATACATGGTGACTAGAATAATTATGTAGAAAGAATAATAAAACAAAACTAAGCCCTCTAATTATAATGAGCAATCTTGTCCCTGGAGAAGTTGAGAAATACTCAATCTTCCTCTCATGGTGAGAAAGGAGGGGGCAACTATGAGCCTGGGGTGCTGTATTTGTTTCCAATATAGATGATCTTGGTTGGTTTTGCTGATTTTTAAAAAACCTTTGTACAAAGGAAGGCTTGCTAGGGAGGGAAGGGGAGTGAAATATGTTCAGCAACGAAAAAGGTTTAAAGAGATGAATATGGTGAAAAACCAAAAACCATCAATAAATTTTTAAAAAAAAGGTGGTGGAGGGGAATTGGACTAGATGAAGTGCAATCTTCCTTCTAGCTATGATGGTTTAAGACCTTAACTAAATTCAGTCCAATGCACTGAATGCTTTTGCCAGAGGCAGTTGGGGAAAGTGTTCTCTTTGGGAAGTCAGAAGATGTGAGTTGGAACCTCTGTTCTACTATTTACTACTTTTACTACTGTTGGACCTTAGGCAGGTCATTTCTCCTGCCTGGATTCCAGTTTCCTCCTCTGTAAAATGGGGATAATAATCCTCATTTTATTTATTACACAGAGTTATTGTGCTTTGTAAATCTCAATATATACTAACCATTGAATTGGGAGCTAGCATTGTAGCAAATAGTAAGTCGGCAGGTACTTCACTGATCCTGTGCTGTGGTATGAAACATGGTACGAAAGACACAAAAGAAGTATGAGTCAAGTGCGGTGCAGTGGTGAGAGCGCTGAATTTACCAATTAGAAGAAATGGGTTTGACCTTGGCTCTGCCACTTATTTACTATTTATTTATGTGATCGTGGCTAAGTTATTTAACTTCTTTGAACTTTGATTATTTGTCTGGAAAAAAGGTTATTATATTGAAGACCTCTAAAGTCTCTTGTGGATCTACATCAATGGTCTTGCCCTCATGGAGCTTATAATCTATTTAGGCAGAGAAAGGTAACACCTTTGAAAGAAGAAGACAGTAATAGATGAAAGTGAAAAGCAGAAAGTGACCAGAAAGGACTTTAGAGATCTTCTAGTCCAAGAGTGGGGAACCTGTGGCCTCGAGGATGCATGTGGCCCTCCTAGGTCGTCAAGCACAGCCCTTTGACTGAATCCAAACTTCATTCGTTCTGTGAAATTTGGATTCAGTCAAAGGGCTGCACTTGAGGACCAAGAGGGCCACATGTGGCCTTAAGGGTATAGGTTCCCCACCCCTGTTCTAGTCCAATCCACTCATTTTTCAAACAAGGAAACTGAGACCAAGAGAAATGAAATGACATGTCTAACGTCACTCAAGTAGCTAGTAACCACACTAGAACTAGGTTCCTGCTTTTCTGACACCAGTCAGTCAGTCAATAAACGTTTATTCATTAGTTGGGGAATGGCTGAACAAGCTGTGGTATATAAATGTAATGGAATACTATTGTTCCATAAGAAATGGGGAGCAAACAGATTTCAGAAAAACCTGGAAAGATGAACTGAACTGATGCTGAGTGAAGTGAGCAGATCCAGGAGAACATTGTACACAGTAACAACATTGTGCAATGACTAATTGATAGACTTAGCCCTTCTCAGCAATGCAAGGATTTAAGACAACTCCAAAAGACTCATGATGGAAAATGCTACCCATATCCAGAGAAAGAACTATGGAGTCTCAATGCAGATTGAAGCATACCATTTTCTCTTTTTTTTTCTTTCTCATGGTTTTTCCCTTTTGTTCTAATTCTTCTTTCACAGCATGACTAATATGGAAATATGTTTAACATGATTGTACATGTATATAGCCTATATCAGATTGCATGCCTTCTTGGGAAGGGGGAAGGAGGAAATATAGAACTCAAAATCTTATAAAAGTGAATGTTGAAAACTAATAATAAGTAAATATTTTTTAAAAGAAATAATGTAACAGTGGAAAAAATAAATACTTATTAAATATCTGCTATGTGCCAGGCACTGTGCTCAGCATTGGGGATACAAAGAAAAGTAAAAGATAGTCCCTGACCTCAAAAAGGGTCCCAGTCTAATTTTTCCACTATTTTTTCCATCCTGTTTCCAAGTTGAGGTTAAAAGTGAGAAAACTCATCATTAGAAAGATTAATAACAATAACATTTATGAAAAATTCACTAAACACTTTCCTCACAAACCCCGCCCCCATTAAAAAGGTACAACTCAACTTTTTCCCCAAATAATGAAGGTTCAAAGAAGTGAAGTGATCACACAGGTAATTAGAAACTTAACCTCTTTATTTTCCTCAGTAGTAATATGAGCACTGTCTTGTTATAAGTTGCCATCACTAGATTTCTTGGTCTGTTGTTCAAACCCCTATGAACTCATGTGAGAGACTCTGCTACATTAATGGCCCATCCTACCTTCATGCAGAATCAAATGAAGGTTACACAGGTCATTCCCGACTATCCTTATTTATTTTTTCCCCTAGTTTTCCTTGTTTCATAGATCAGAGGAATGCTATAGTTACGTAATAGTTTATACAGTTTCCTAGATTTTTTTTCACATTTATTCTTCTTTTATGAGAATGTTAGTACTACATCATCATATAGTTCTTTATAATTTTTCAAATAAATTTACCTTTCCAGATTTCTCTGGACCTTTTAATTTGTATTTCAAATTTCCTACTCGTTTTCATCAGAAATGTTTGAAAGTTCTCTGTTCTTTTAAAGGTCAGTTTTTAGCCCTATAAGATTATACTCAGTTTTGCAGGATAAATTATTCTTGGTTGCAGGCTAGCTTTTTGAAATAGTGTATTCCAAGACCTCTGGTTTTCAGTAGAAGCTGCCAGGCAGATCTTGTGATATTGACTATTGTTCCTTGATATGAATTCATTCTTTCTGGATAATTGCAGTAAATGTGTGTGTGTGTCTTTATTTTGGCTTTGACATTCTTAGGTCTTTTCCTTTGGAGATTCCTTTGAGAAGATGATCAGTGGATTCTTCCTATCTTTACTTTGTTCTCTGGTTCTAATATATCTGGATAATTTTCTTTTACGATTTATGATTTCATGAAATATGTCTAGGCTTTTTTTAAAAATCACGGTTCTCAGGGAGTCCAATGTACCTTAATTTATCTAACCTTGACCTATTTTCCAGCCAGTTGTTTTTTATACCAGATCGTACATTTTCTTCTATTCTTTGAATCCTTTGATTTTGTTCTTTGGAGGAATCTCTAGATTTTACAATTTTTTTTGTATTGACCAATGTGATCTTTGATTTTATTCTCCTCTCCAGTTTTAATCCCTGAATTGGAGCTTTGCTCCCTGCTGCAGTTTTGGATGGGGCAGTTTCTTGGTCTTATCCTGAGTCCCCTGAGTTCTTGTGCTTACCTCTACCTCCCAAGGTTAGGCCCAAGAACATTTAGGTCCAGAAGACCGAATCTTCAAAGCCCTCTCTGGCATCATGGGACAGAGTTTTAGGGATAGAGGCCCTGGGCCTGCCTGGACTATTCTTGTCTGAGTATAGCAACTCTCTCCATGCTGGTCACTGCTACTGCTCTCTTGGGCTTTTTGGGTCCCCACTTTCTGACGACCCTGGATTTTCTCAGAGGCACATTCCGTTCTTGTGGCCTTCAGATCAGTCTTATAGGTTACATGTGTCATGTCTCTGGTAGTACAAGATCCCTGCACCTGAGCTGGCTTTGTTGTAGGGGCCCTCTTTCCTTTTGCCCTTAAGGCTTCTTTCTGGCTGACCTCTTATACAGACAGTTCTGGGGTGGAAAAAGTCACTTATTATAGTTTCTCATTGGATTTCTTCTTTATTAAATCTTGTGTGAACTTCAGGGTTTTGTTGGCACACGTATATGGGAGCTCAGTGGTCTGCCTTCTGTTCAGTTAGTCATCTTGGCAGGAAATCCCTATGACACTTTTCTTTTTTTTAATATTTAATTTATTTATTTTCAGTTTTCAACATTCATTTCCATAAGTTTTAAATTTTCTGCCCCTTCCTCCCCTCTCCCTCCCCAAGACAGTATGCATTGTGATATGGGCTCTACACATACATTCCTATTAAACACCTTTTCCCATTAGTCATATTGCATGGGAGAATTATAATGAATGGGAGAAACTTTGAGAAAGAGAATAAAACAAAACAAAAGAGAAGAATCTGCTTCACTCTGCATTCAGACTCCATAGTTCTTTCTCTGGATATGCATGGCATTTTCCATCATGAGTCCTTTGGAAAAGTTTTAGGTCCTTGCATTGCTGAGAAGGGCTAAGTCTATCAAAATCAGTCATCGCACAGTGTGGCTGTTGCTGTGTACAATGTTCTCCTAGTTCTGCTCACTTCACTCAGCATCAGTTTATTCAAGTCTTTCCAGGTTTTCCTGAAGTCCTCCTGTTCATCATTTCTTATAGCACAATAGTATTCCATTACATTCATATACCACAACTTGTTCAGCCATTCCCCAATTTATGGGCATCCCCTTGATTTCCAGTTCTTGTCCACCACAAAAAGAGCTGCTATAAATATTTTTGTACGTGTGGCTTCTTTTCCCATTTTTATGATCTCTTTGGGATACAGCCCTAGAAGTGGCATTGCTGGGTCAAAGGGTATGCACATTTGTATAGCCCTTTGGGCATAGTTCCAAATTGCTCTCCAGAATGCTTGGATCAGCTCACAGCTTCACCAACAATGATTTAGTGTTCCAACTTTCCCACATTTTCTCCAATATTTATCATTTTCCTGTTTTGTCATGTTAGCCAATCTGATAGGTGTGATGTGGTACCTCAGAGTTATTTTGATTTGCATCTTTCTAATCAATAGTGATTTAGAGCATTTTTTCATATGACTATAGATAGCTTTAATTTCTTCCTCTGAAAACTGCCTGTTCATATCCTTTGACCATTTATTAACTGGGGAAT
>CM053623.1:164726653-164767271 GCA_028646595.1 Phalanger gymnotis
GTGTTATTTTCTTCAGTATTTTTTTGGGTCTCCTTTAGAAGTCATTGACTTGTTTTTCATGATTTTCACACTGGGCTATCCTTCATTCCACTCCCAGCGCCTTGCGATAGACCCTTCCCAGTGACCATCCAGGCTTTCCTGGGCTGGAGCCATGCTTCCCTCTGCTATTTTGTGGGTTGTGCAACTCTAGAATTTGTTCAGAGCCATTTTTTGCAGATGTTTGGAGGGACCTGGGGGAGAGTTTAAGCAAATCCTTGCTTTCCAGCCACCATCTTGGCTCACATTTATTCCTCCTGAATGCTCTACAATAACTTTAAATGGAATTTCTCTATCTCTTGCTATTGGGCTTTGTTAGCAATATATAGAAATTCAGATGATTTATGTGGGTTTATTACTATGACGCTTTTCAACATGCATTTTGTCATGCTGAAATTTCTAAATATTGTGGAAGAAGTGGATTTCATTGATTTTGGACTGGTCAAGGAATTTTCATTCGAGCACCTGCAGGAGAACATTCATCATAGATGCAGAATCTTAGTGTTGTAAAAAAGTTCTTCTCTAAATTGAGAAGAAGCTGATCGTTTTACAGTATTTTATACTGCCCAGAAGGAGGGTGCTGGGGGCCATGAGTTGCTGCAGGATCTTTGGGGCTACCCTGAGCCAGCCATGTTTCACTGCCTTACAGACTAATTTCCTCAATTTTTAGCAGAGCATTAGACAGTTTGATATTTTTGTGGACAAGATGGAGAGATATGGACTAGATAATATCAGGTAACTTTAGAACCAGTTGAATAACTAGCCCTAAAGAGTAGTCATTAAAAGTTTGTTATCAACTTAGATATGGTCTCCACTGGCGTATCCCAGGGATCTGTCCTCAGTCCTATACTATTTAACATTTTTGTCAGGGACTTGGATGAAGACATAAATAGCATATGATCAAATTTGCTTGTGGCACAAAGCTAGGAAGTGTAGCTAACATGTAGGATGGCAGAAGAAGGATTGAAAAAGATCTTGACAGACTATAATACCAGGATGAATTTAATGTGAACAGAATAAATATTGAGATGTGTCCTGAATAAAAGAGGTGATAATCCTGCTGTACCTTGAAAACAATACCTAGAGTATTGGATTTCATTTCCAAGAAGGACATTGCTAAGCTTGAAAACATCTTGAGGAAGGTGGCAAAGAGATTGAGGGAACTCCAAATCATGCTTTATGAGAATAACTGAAAGGAAGTGAAGAAGTTTAGTCTAGATGAGTTAGGGGGTATGCCTATAATGTATTTAAAAGGCTTTCATGCTAGAAGATGAATTAAACTTATTTTACTTGGCCCTGAAGGGCAGAACTAAGGGTAATGAAAGTTGCAGAGAGGCAGATTTAGGCTCCAGATAAAGAAAAGTTTCTTAACAATTAAAGCTATTCGAGAGTAGAATGAAAGGCACCAGGAGACAGGGAGTTCCCCTCTTCTGGTGGGCTTTAAGAGGATGCTGGATGACCACTTGTTAATGATGCTATAAAAGGTATAGGTCCTATTCAGGACTGGAAGACTTTTGTATTTCTTTCTAACTCTGAGAGTCAGTGATTCTGACTTCCCTGTCTGACTCTGGACATTCTATGATGTAGATCACAAGTTCCATGAGAACAGAGGCTGTAAATCCATGGTTGTTAGTAAGGTAATGTGCCTTTTTTGAATGCTCAGTGCATGATCAGTTTGAGAATGGTATTGTGGTGTAGTGGAAAGAACACAACTCTATTGCTGTTGACAATTTCCCATCCTGTAGAGCCCAACTTAAGTATCATTTCCTACATAAAACCTTCCCTCATCTTCTTGGTTACTAACGACCTTCTCCCACAAACCTTATATAACATCTTCTTTTATAGTTCTCAGTTGCTCTTGTCATATAATGTTATATAGGATCATTATCTGTGTTTTCATCTTAATTCACTCCTTGCTTGGAAATGTCATGATGGGAATAAACTGTCTTTTATAAATTTTGTATCAACCCCATGTCTTAGCCCCATACTATGCATACAGTAGATACTTAACAATAAATTTATGAAATACATTTTTAGCTAAATTGAAAAAATGAATGAATGACTTTCCAGCAGGAGACTTGGGTTCTAGTTCCAATTTTGTCACTTACTAGCTGTGAGACCTTGATGAAGTCACTTGGCCTCAGTTTCCTCATATGTAAAATCAAGGATTGGGACTTGATGATCTCTAAGATCCTATATAGCTCTAGAACTTTATGAAGAGTTAGGAGAAAGTGCATTATTATGTGCGAAAAATTCAATAAATTATTTGTTGAGTGAATATTTTTGGTTTCTTTTTCATCTTTCTCTCAAGGCAAAAATAAAAAATAGGCATCATTAATTCACTGATTCATCCACAAAATTTAGTATTTAATAAGCATCTTTTGTGCCCAACCCCTGGGCTGAGTTCTGCAGGTCCTACCAACACTTATAAACATGGGCACCTGCACACATGAACTGTTAAATAACAAAAAAAAGTTCAATAACAATCAGAAGAAATTTTATAAAGCCAACTATTAATGTCAAATTGTGATACAGATAGTAATGGTCATTCAAGCTTAGAAGAATAAACAGTCCTTGTAGGTTGAGTTGATCAGGAACAACTTGAAGTAGGTCTTCAAGGATGGATGGAATTTGGATACAGGGGAAGACACTCTAGGGAAGGGAACAATGTTGATCAAAAGAATCAAGATGGGAATGCACAAGTCACAGTGAGCAGATCAGGTATATCATTATTGTACTTGCCCTGTGAAAAGAAGATTAATCAAGATGCCCATCATGGTCCAGTGGAAAGAGTGTAAAGTCAGGAGAGATGAAATTTGGATTCATATCCTGACTCTGACATTACGTTAAATTCTCTATTTCCTCAAAGAGTATTTGATATAAGGTCATGAGACCTGGTTCCTTGCTCTGCCACTTGCTATTAAAACCAGGACATTGTACTAGATCAGATCTCTAAGGTCCCTTCAAAGTCTAAAGCTATGGCATGGCTAATATGGAAGTACATCAAATGATTTAACATGTGCAATTGATGTCATATTGCTTGCCTTCTCAATGGGTGGGGGAGAGGCTGAAGGAAGGGAGAGAATTCGAAACTCAAAATTTTAAAAAAAAGGATGTTAACAATAAATAGTTTCTTAAAAAAATTATCTTAAGAATACAACTGCAAAAAAAAATCTAAAACTATACTGTTTTTATAGCATGCATCTCCAGCAATGCTGGCATTCTATGTGTTTCTGGATTCAATTAGAGACAGTACATGTCTTGAACGTTGATCAAGTGCTTACTCTACTAACTTACCAGGAAGGAACCACAAATAAAAGAAAGTAATTAACTGGAGGAAAATCGCAAATTACAGGGAAAAGTCAAACAATACAATCATTCTCCCCTCCTTACAGAAATGAATAAATCTCATAGAGACACACAAACTGGTTGGTATATAGCCTTCTCTCTAACCTAATACACAGGAAAATCATGCTCTCACTCAAAGGATCATTTGGACTTCAGAGCTATCATGGCTCTCCTGCCTGAGCTCTCGCAGCTCCATCTCCCTGTGATTGACTGTGGCTTCTTGCTACTTTTCTAACCCAACTTTTACAGTATCCTGGCATGATTCGAGAAGTCCCTGGCTGCTTCTACTTCATATAATCTATCGAATCATGGATACGCTCCATTCTACTGCTGCATTCTGCTTCCATAACTGTCATCCACCGAAGCTTCACCATCCTGCTGATGCTTCTGATGCAAGGAAGCGCAATCACTCTTTTAGAGGAAGACTACTTGGGTCAACATGCCATTTAATGCATTTTTTAGCTCTTTTGTTAACAAAACTTGGACTCACAGCCTACCCTGGCTAGCACACAAAAGGGCTACCTAAGTGGTTGTAACCATAATAATTTGACTTCTAAGTGTAAGATATCTAGTCCTTGCACCTAGTTAAGTTAGGGCCATTTAATTCTGTTCCCTTCTCCCCTACCTCAGGATACAGACCATCTTGTTAAATCTGGGAACATTTGTACCCATTTTCAGTTTTCATTCTGATTCTTAAAAACTCTCTTGAAATTCCAGAAATCTTAGGAAAGAATTGGGAATACTGAAGGGGTGGCAAGAGGCAAGTTGTGTCATTGCTGCCATTAAGTCAAAGACCAAGGAGATCTTTGATTCCTTGCAACAGATAGCCACCCACCCATGCCTTTTCATCCTGTGCTATACTTGCCCATCCTTAGCTTCCTGGAAACTCTCCATGGAAGATCTGTGCAACATGCCAAAGGCCATCACCTAGGTCTTTTACATTTCATGTTTACCAGTGTAACATTCAGGCTAACCCTTACACTTGCTTCATGATGGGTCCATATTCTTTTCCATTCATGAATTTTCTGGATGATACATTTCCTGCAAGCCCAACATTAGTCAATAGTGTGATGTAGCAGCCAAAAAAGCTAGTGCAATATTAGGTTGCAATGAAAAAAACACTAAGTGTCCAATACTAGGAGGTGAGAGACCCACTCTGTTCTGCCCTGGAAAGACCACTTCTGGAGTGGTGTGTTCAGTCCTGGGCAACATATTATTTCTTAAAATTTTATTTGTTTCATTAAATATTTCTCGATTACATATAAAAAATTTCTAACATTCATTTAAAAAATTTTGAGTTCCAAATTTTCTTCTTCCTTCTTGCCCCGTCACACCCTTTGAGAAGGCAAGCAATATATCGATTATACATGTAAAGTTATACAAAACTTAATTCCATATGAACCACGTTACAAAAGAAAACACATACATAAAACAAGAAAAACAAGGAAAGTTTAAAAAAGTATGCTTCAATTTGCACTCAGAGTTTATCAGTTTTCCCTCTGGAGGTAGATAGCATTTTTCATCATGGGCCCTTTGGAATTGTCTTGGATCATTGTCTTGATAAGAGTAGCCAAGTTTTTCACAGTTGATCATCCTGAAAATATTACTGTTTTACTGTGCACATGTTCTCCCGGTTCTGCTCACTTACTTTGCATCAGTTCATACGTTTTCCCAGGTTTTTCTGAAACTATCCAGCCCATCATTTCTTATAAAATACTAGTACTCCAATGCAATCTTGTTCAGCTTTTCCTCAATTAATGAGCATCCCCTCAATTTCCAATTCTTTTCTGGGCAACACATTATTAAAGGAGGACTTAGATGAGCTAGACAATGTCTAGAAGAGGGTAAGTGAGATGGTGAAGAGCCTTGAGCTCATGTCATAATAAAATCAACTAAAGAAATTGGGGATGTTTAGCCACAAGCAGAGAAAACCTAGAAGGGAAACAATAGCTGTCTTCAAACGTTTGAAGGGCTATCACATGGAAAACAGTTTAGACTTTTCGGCTTTGTCCCTCAACAGCAGAACAAGAAGCAATGGCTAGAAGTTACACAGGCAAAATTAGGCTTGATATAAGAAAAACCTTCCTAACAGTTAGAGCTATCCAAAAGTGGAAGAGGTGGCCTTGAGAGATAGTGAATTGTCTTTCACTAGAGGTCTTCAATTAAAGACTGGATGACCACTTGTTGGTAGTAATGATGATAACGATGATGATGGTGATGATGATGATGATGATGATGATGATGATGATGATGATGGTGACGGTGACAGTGACAGTGATAATATAATGGAAAGGAAAATTTTGTTCAGGTGTAGATTGTACTAGGTGCCTCCTAAGTCCCTTCCGTTGCTGAGACTCCATGACATCTTGGATGGCACTTCTTGTTGTTTAAGTCATTGCTGATAATAATCTGCAGCCTAATTATATCCCCTATACATCTTTCCATTGCCCTTGGGTTAACCACAATTTGTATTCTTGATATATTGTGGCATTTTATGATTAGCAATTATATAGCACTACTGAAAAAATATTGGTGTTTAGAAGGTGAATTTTTTTTCCTAACTCCCTTGGAATCATTGAAGGAGCTACACAATTAGCCAAATGCATTCATCTTATTTTGATCAAGTCTAGGTCAAAGTCAATGTCCATCTGCAGTTCCTCTCCAAGATACACGTATAGATTTTTGGCCTCGAGCTTCCTGTCCAATTGATCATCATTGTCTGTAAGTTTTCATATTTGGTTTTCCTGAGTAACCTCTTCTCAGTGGCCCTGTTTCTCAAAGAGAAGTATCCATAATGCCCTGGGACTTATTGCAATGAGCATAATACCACCTGTGAACAGGAAAATTTAGACAACTTCACTATCTATAGAGAATCATCTTCTCTTTGGACTCAGTGAAGAATTTCCTCCATGAATGGCAAGTACTTTTAATCAAAACATCTCATTCTTTTTCACAAGCAAAATCAAGAGGGTAAAGTGTTAGGAAGCAGCACAACTGAGCTTCCCTTCCTAAAACTCCCCTAAATAGACCTAGAAAATGCATCAGACTAAATCCCGCTGGAGAAATCCAGAAAAAAATCAGTGAGTCATTTGTCCAGCCCAGCTCAGTATAGAAAGATGGTTAGGGAGGTCTGTGGATACTGGAAATAGGATCAGACCGGGAACACTCTGCATACACTCTGCATAGAGCACTTAGGCACCCAAGAAAAGGTCAAAAAGGCAAGTGGAGGTCCCAAACTCATGCTGTGACATACTATGACAGTTATATCTGCAAACTAGCAGCTGTGTTGTCTTCTACCCTAGATCCAGGGGAGACTGAAAAGGGTACTTGTGCACAGAGGTGGCCATTCCTGGGTAGGGAAGTCCTAAATGGTAAGAAGGGAGGAGCAAGTTCAGAAGCCAAATAGCAGTCTTGTACCCTGAATGTGCAATTCCAGCATCTAGGCCAGCCTACAGAGAAGTAGCCAGTACAGCAATCACAGACCAAAGGGAAGCCTACAATTCTGCCACTTTGGAGCAAAAGAGCTTTCTACCTGACTGATAGGGGCTAAGTCCAGCAGCATTCTACTCTTACACAGACCAAAACCCAGGTCAGGAACTTTCAGAGTTCAGATCAGAGGAGCAGCCATCAGATGTTGCCCTGGATTGCACCACTTCGAAAGCACTGAAAGCTTGTAGTTCTACAATCTGTTCCTGAGATCTTGAATTAACACACTAAATAATGCAAGAAAGCAGAAACAGAGAACCAGTCTAGACCTTCTCCCCAGGAAGTGTGTCATAGGCCTAATATCAATTCCAAAGTCAGGATACAGCCTAGAAAAATGAGTAAACAAACAAACAAAAAAAAGAACCCTACCATCATAAAGTATTATGGTGGTAAAGAAGCTTAAGACACAAACCCAGAAGAAGAGAATGACTCAAAAACATGTACTAGCAAAACCTCGGATAAAAACACAAGTTGGACAAAAATTCAACTAGAATTCTTGGAAGAAATGAAGCATGAGGGTTTTTTTAAATATTAAAGAATGAAAATGAGAACACTTGAGTAAAAAAAATGGAAAAGAAATGATAACTATGGAAGAAAAAGTTGTAAAGGAATTTAACAGTTTGGCACAAGAAGTACAAAACCTTGCCCAAGCCACAAACTCCTTGAAAATCCAAATGGACCAAATAGGAGCCAATAACTCCATAAGACAACAAGAAATATTAAAATGAAGTCCAAAGCCTGGAAAAATAGAAGAAAATCTAAGGTATCTCATAGGAAAAGCAACTGACCAAGAAAACAGATCAAGGAGAAAAAAATTTAAGAATCATTGAACCATCTGAAAGCTATGATCAAAAAAGAACCTGCACGTCATATTTCAAAACATCATAAAAGAAAACTATCCAATGTCCTAAAATCAGAGGGCAAAGTAGAAATAGAATCTGTTACCTCCTGAAAGAAATTCTCAAATGAATACTGTGAGGAGCAGCGTAGCTAAAACCTGGAGTTTCTAAGTCAAAGAAGAAGTACTGCAAATAACCAGAAAAAAGAATTCATGTACTAAGGAGCCACAGTCAGAATCCTACATGATTTAGTAGCCACCACTATAATGGAGTAGAGACTCTGGAATATAGTATTCCAGAAGGCAAAGGATATTGGCATACAGACAAGAATAACTTTCCCAGCAAAACTCAGTATAATGTTACAGGGGGAAAAAATAGACCTTCAATGAAATGGAGAACTTCCAAACATACCTGATAAAAAGATCAGAACTGCAGAGGAAATCTGAAGTTCAAACATAGAAATGAAAAGAAACATAAAGTTAAACATGAATAACAATGATAAAAGACCACAAAAAAGATAAACTGTTTACATTCAACTTAGGAGGGAGTCAACTAATAAACATTTATTAGATATCTACTATGTGCCAGGCATTGTGCTAAGTGCTAGGGATGCAAATACAAAAAAGGAAGACAATCTTGCCCTCAAGAAGCTCATAATCTAATGAGGCAAAATAACATAAAAGAGGAAGCTGAGAAATGATGGTGGGGAGCACAGAGAGAAAGAAAGGAGAAGAAAAAGTACCCAGTATGGAGACATGATTATTATGGAGTCTAGTCCAAAGGACTTTAGTTGAGTGGGAAATGAAGAGCTGGAAGGCCTAGGAGCCCTCTATAAATTGAGACTTTGAGAGGAATTCTTTGCTCTGCCCTCCAATCAGGGGGGGCAGAGAGTAGTAGTCAGCTATTAATATGTCAGAATAGAATAGGTTATCAGAGTACCTAACTATCATTTAGAAAGTAAAGACCATCGTCCTGAGAAAATGGGATCTCAGGCCAATATATTTGATGTTGGAAAAGAAGTTGTTGTTTGTCCTTTGTTCTTGAAGAGGGGAATGACATCAGGAAGGTGATGCCATGACTTGCATATGAAATTGGATTTAAGTGAGGAAGGCCTGTGCAAAGTCACCAGCCTCCTTTCTCCTCCGGGACCATCTGGGTCCAGTGGCAAGATATAGATCAGGATGACTAGAGATGGCCCCTGGAGAAAAGGTAAGGAAAGGAATGGAGCCTGGATGGTTGACTATAAAGAAGAAATCTGTAGTGGACCATAGTAAGAGGTTCTGAATAACGCGAGGGTTCTTGTTACTTGGTGGGAGTAGAGGAAGAGAAAAAGAGAAGAAGGGCATTGAAACAAAAGCAGACTCTTACTAGTATAGGACATACTCTTTCTCACTATCTTTTTCTTCATAAAGAAGGGCTAAAAAGAGAAAAAAAAATAATAAGAGGGTAGGATGGAGGGGAAAACAATTAATAATCATTGCTGTGAACATGAATGGGATTAGCTTACCTATGAAATGGAAAAGAATAGCAGAATGAATTAGAAAGTATAATCCAACAAAATGTTATTTGCAAGAAAAACATTTAAATTGGAAGGATTCATACCAAGTTAAAATAAGATCATGATGTTGAGGGGATAAACATTTATATAACATCCACTATGTGCTAGTCACTGTGCTAAGCTCTTTACAAATTTCATCCTCACAACAATCTTGTGAGGTAAGTGTTGTTATTATCCTCACTTTACAGTTGAGGAAATTGAGCAAATAGAGGTTAAGTGACTTGCCCAGGGTCACATAGCTAGTATGTACCTGAAAAAAATTTGAATGCAGGTCTTCTTGATTCCAGGCCTAGTGCTCTATCCACTGTGCCACCTAGCAGCCTCTAGCTGCTGGAGTAGAACTTACATTTCAAGTGAACCTGAAAAAGTAGGAGTAGCAATTATGATTTCAGTCAAGTTCTTACCCATGCTGTGAGTGTACAGGAAGAAAGAATGACTAAAAGAGAACAACTTTCTTAGTCTCAGTAGTTTTAAAGACAGAGACAGTTCTACCTACCTGCATGGTAGGGTAGGATACTCAGAGGTCTCTGTATTAGGCAATCTAGACATTCTCCAAAGGCCTCTCCATGTTAGCTGACCTGGACGTATCCAGATAAGCCTGAGTTACTGTTTAAAGATATTTTAATTAATATTTCCATTAATATAAATACTTAATATGGATGCACTGGGTCATATAACATTTAAAAACTTAAAGGAAAACAATCGATTTACAGAGAGAAATAGTAAAAATATGAGTTAGGGACCTCAGTTTACCATTTTTGAATGTAGAAAAATTTTACAAAAAGATAAATATGAAAGAAGTTAAGGACCTGAATCAAATCTTAGAAATCTTCAATATTAAGTAATGGGAATAGGAAGGGGAGTTCATATATATCAATTGCTCATGATATCTTTACAGATATTGATCGTGTATTAGGACGTAAATCCTCACAAACAAATGCAAAAAAATAGAAATATGAAACATATCCTTGGGTGATCACAAGGCAATAAAATTATTTTCATTAAAAAATCTTTGAATAAAGGATTAAAATTATTTGGAGAATAAATAATTTCATACTAAAGAATTGGTGAGTGAAAGAAGAAATCATAAAAACAATAGAAAATTCATCAAAGAAAATGGCAACAGTGAAACAACACGACTAAATTTGGTCTTCAAAGAAGGCCTGAGAGTTAAATTGGTTATGCTTTAACTCTTTCACCTGCAAAAAAGAGAACAGATCGATGGTTAAGCATAACACAAAAACAAAACAAAACAAAAACCATAGAAACCCAACAAATTAAAAATCCCTAACTAAACACAACAATAGAAATTCTGAGAACCAAAGAAAAGACTTAACAAAATTTAAAGTCAAAAACAGAGTCGATAAATAGGAAAAAAGCTATTTTTAAAAAATAAACTGTTGGCTAGTCTGATATTTAAGAGAGAAGAAAAGCAAATATCAAGAATAAAAAAGATAAATCACAACATGAAGAAGAAATAAAAGAAATTATTAGAAACTATTTTGTCTAGTTATATTCTAACAGAATTGACAATTTAAATGAAGCAGATAAATATCTTAAAAAATACAAAATACCCAAATTTGTAGAAAAAGAAGTAAAGAATATAAATAACCCGATCTCAGAAAAGGAAACTGAACAGGACATAAATGAGCTCCTAAAGGAAAAAATAATCTCTATAATAAGTGGATTTACAGTTTATTTCAATAAAACATTCAAAGAACAATTAATCCCAATATTAAATGAAGTGTTTACAAAAATTTGAAAAAGGGATCATATGAAATCCTTTTCTAAGATCTTAATACCTAGAGAGAAACAAGTTAGATAAAGAAATCAATAGGTCAATAACCCTAACGAATGAAGATGCATAAAAAAAGTTAAATAAAATATTAGCAAAGAAGACACAACACATCAAAAAGAATATACATCATGACCAAGAGTCATAATTAGGAGTCAAACTAGGAATGCAAGGTTGCTTCAATATTATTAAAACTATAAATACAATAGCCCATATTAATAAGAAAAACAATTAAACACATGACTATACCAACTACATGTAGAAAAAAAATACAATATCTATTTCTCCTAAAAACACTAAAAAGCATAGAACTAAATAGACCTTTCCTTAATAGGTAAATGGAATCTATTTAAACCAAGAGCCAGACTTGTATGTAATTGGGATGAGGTAAAGGACTTTCCAGTAACATCAGGGTAAAGTAAGTATAACCATTGTCACCATTATTACTTGATATAGTGCTGCTGTAAAGCTGGGAATTGATTGAATCACTCCAAAATACTTAGAGCAACTAACAAAAATTCTATGCCCTCGTATCTTGGCCAGCTGAGAACATTTGTATTGATGGAAGCAAACATTCAAGGCCTTAGACTAAATTTTAAAAGTTCTTGGTCAATTTAGAAGTCTTCAAAAGCCATGTATAAAATGGAATGACATTGCGCTAGAATATTTGGATTGGTTAAGGAAACTTGGTTGTGCCTTTTGGATTTTGGATTTTTTTTTTTGCAGGGGAAGGCAGGGCAATTGGGGTTAAGTGACTTTCCCAAGGTCACACAGCTAGTAAGTGTGTCAAGTGTCTGAGGCCAGATTTGAACTCAGGTCCTCCTGACTCCAGGGCTGGTGCTCTAATCACTGTGCCACCTAGCTACCCTAACCTTTGGGTTTTTTTTTAATGAAATATCAGACCATTTCAAAGCCCAGGAGATTCCAGAACAGTACATTAAGGAGACTGAGGATTTTGCACAGCTCTGCCTCAGTTAAATTCAATTCACAGGTAAGTCAAGCCATCAGCCTCATGATGTCATTGGTCCTCTTCAAAAACAACAAAGGAGAGCCAAGTCTTCTATCCAAGCCCCTGAGAGGAAATCCCTTGGGGCAACGGGAAAGAAAAGACCAAGCTTCAGCCTCCTCTCTGAGTCTCTTTACCAGAGAAGGCTCTTTACAAGTAAGCTTATCGCCATTTGGGGATGAATTCTTTGGCTACAGCAACTCATGAAACAGAAATATCTAGATTGGTCCTCAGTCTGATATATTTCTCTTTGGTTTCTGTAGTAATTGTGGTAGAAATGCAGGAAAAGGATTAGAAGATGCTGAAAATCACAGCTTTTAGATTACCTACAAACATTAATTTGATTGTTTGTACTATAAGTCTGAGATCCTTAACCAGTGAGCAGTTAAAATATTGAATCATAGCAAATAGTATCACTATAAATGAAATAATAAGACAAAATGAGGCTAAATGGAAGGATGGTTCCTCAGCTCCCTTTGGAGAGGTAGATAAAGGAATTAGCAAAGCTGGTTTTTACCATACATCCAAAAGCAACAAAAAACATAATATCACTAACCACTTAGTCAATTTTCCTTTGCAGTGCTCACAACAAGCATCGAAAAGAGAATACCAGGAAAATGACTGTCACTTATCCAACATCTGTTGCAGCAGATGGAGAGGTAAGACAATTTTACCAAAAACTACATAAGAGACTTCCAAATTAAATCCACATATGCTTTAATATTTGGTCAATCAACAAATATGTATTTAACACTTACTAGGCGTAAGGCAATCTTTTAGTTATTGAAGATATAGATGCAAAGAAAGAAATGATCCCTACTTGCAATGAGTTTATATTTTAATGAGGGAGACAAACACAAAAAGGTATATAGCATAAATATAAAGTTAGTAAATACAAATGTACAAAGTAGTCAAATACAAAGTTATTTTGGAAGTTAGAATCAAGAAAGGCTTAATGTAAGACATGGTTCTAGAACTGACTCTTAAAGGAAGAAAGGGCCTGTATAAGGCAGAGGTAAGGAGGGAGTACATGTTGGACAGCCAGTGCAAAGTACAGAAATGGGAGCTGAAGCGTGGCTTGTGAGGGAAAGAGAGAAAGCCAGTTCGGCTGGATCTCCAAGTGAAGGAAGGGAATGTCCAATGAGACTGCAAAGATAGTTTGGGGCAAGCGACATCAAGTCAAGACAACCAAGTGTGTGGTACGGTGGAAGGAGTGATGAGTCAGAGTATCTGGGTTCAAATCCAAGCTGTGTGACCTTGGGTCAAGTGCTTTGCCTCTCTTGACCTTGGCTTTTTCATCTGAAAAAGTGTCTATCTTACAGAGGAGGGGTTGGGCTTAAAAATCTCTAAGGTTCCTTCCAGATCTAAATCTATAATCTTAGGAACCTAAATGTGGGCAGAGGGTGAAAAGTATGTTGGAATATGAGGCTCCGGAGTAAAAAAGAAAAACGAAGAGGGTAGATAACGCAGAAACCTCTTGCTTCTGTGAAGTAATAATGAATACATTATATGGTAAGTGATTTGGGAGCCCATCTCTTGGCAAGTAGATAACTAGTTGTACTGTAGGCACAGAATGAGTACATTATCAGACACAGCCAATGTGGTTTTTTGCTTTGTTTAACTTTGTAACCAGGGAAAGTTCTATTAGGGATGGAAGTATTACAACATTCTTATATATGTATATATATATATATATGTATATACATAAACATATATAGAGAGAGAGATGCATATGTGTGTATTTATGTATATACAAATATGTGTATTTAAACAGCATCAGAAAATACTTACATATTAGATCAAATATTTTGTTGAGTCGTTTCAGTCATATCCAACTCTTCATGACAAAGATACTAGAGTGGTTTGTCATTTCCTTCTCCAGCTCATTTTACAGATGAAGAAACTGAGGCAAACAGGGTTGCGTGACTTGCCAAAGGCCACACAGCAAATGTCTGAGACTGGATTTGAACTCAGGTCCTCCTAACGCGAGGCCCAGCACACTATCTACTGTGCCACCTAACTGCCCCCCAAATTTATACATTTATATATAAATCTGCCCAAAGCTGAAAGGGGATAGGAGAAAAAGACATAGAGAGAGACACAGAACAACAAACACACAAAGAAACAGAGAAAGATAAAGAGACACAGAGAGGTGAGACATGAGCTCCAGATAATAACATTAAAAATTATATAAATTATATTTTATCAGGTAAGAAATGACTGGTTACCACAATAGGAGTCATTTCTCATTCAGTTGTCAGTGTCTAGTCATATCATTGACTTTTTAAAGAAAAGGCCAAAATCAAAATCAAACTAGAAGAGTAAAATAAAATGTGAATGAGAAGATAGTATGTTCAATTCTGATCCTGCAAAACTCACTTAAGCCCTCTCCGTTTTTTCCATCTGTAAAATGGGGATAATAATACCCTCTACCTCACAGTGTTGTTGTTAGGATCAAACGGCACAGACTTTGAAGTGCTATATCAATGCTTCGATAAGTGATGTGTTCCTTTTTGTTGGAAATCTTCAAGGAGAGCCTAAAGAACTACTTGCCCTAGATTTTATAGAGAAGTCTCATGCTAGAGGTTAGGACCAGATGAGGTAAGATCTAAAGCAGGTCTACACAACATACACCCTGGGACCGCTTGCAGCCCACCAAAGGATCTCCACGGCCATGATCTACAGCAACCAACCATGGTCAGTCTTAGTTACCTTTACTTGGAGAGTGAGCTGCTAAAGACCTATCTGCAGCCTGAAGAAGGTTAGCCTATTTTAATTTTGGCCCCTACCTATTGCCAAGTTATGTAGGTCTGATCTAAAATAACATGAATATTCAGTCAAGAAAAGGTATACTTATACAATCCATCTTGCATTTACAAAAACAAAACAAAACAAAACAAAACAAACAAACCAGCACAAGAATAAAGATGTCACAAATCTGAAAGCTAAAGCTTGTTTTTTAGAGTATATATGTATATAAATATATATAGATATGATGGTGGCAGTGTTAGAGGATAGAAGGGGATGTATTAGAGATATGTTATGAAGGTAGAATTGACAGGGCTTGGATAGCTAGGTGGCACAGTGAGTAGAGCACCAGCCTTGGAGTGAGGAGGACCTGAAATCAAATCTGGCCTCAGACACTTAACACACTTACTGTGTGACCTTGGGCAAGTCACTTAACCCCAATTGCCCTGCCTTTCGCCCTCCAAAACAAAACAAACAAACAAAAAAGAATTGACAGGGCTTGGTGATTGACTGAATGTAGAAAGAGAGAGAGTGAGGAGTCAAGCATGAGACACCTCGTTTCAAACCTGATCAGCTGGGAGGATGATGGTGCCCTGGATAGTAATAGGAAAATTAGGAAGAGTGGCTTGGGGGATGGAGAGGGAAAACAATGAGTTCAGTTTTGGATTATTGAATTTAAGATACCCAAAGGACACTCAATTCAGGATGCCCATGAGGCAATTGGAGAAACAAGACTAGAGGTCAGGAAAGGGTTATGTCTGGATAAGTAGCTCTGGGAATCATCTGCATAGAAGTGATAATTGAACTCATGGGAGCTGATGAGATTGCTAATCATAATATTACAGAGAATAAAGAAAAGAGAGCCTAGAGAGACCTTTGGGGGCACACCTATAGTTAACAGACAAGACCTGGATGAAAACCCAGAAAAGAAGGCTGAGGAGTGGTCAGAGAAGTGGGAGGAAAACCAGGAGAGGGCAATGTCAGGAGAACTAGAAATTAATATCAGGGGCATGATCTGCAACAGAAGTATCAAATACACAGACATGTGACTTGCAAGACTCCCCTGCAGCTAAACCAGACAGAAATGGAGTTGGGAAATGTTTAACAAAATAAATAAAAAGACAATATAACTAATGTTAGTGTGTGGTTTTCTAAGTCAATATATGCTGCTTGCAGGGATTGTTTCTATTTGTATAACACCACTGATCTACAGCATCGAAGGCTGCAGAAATCTAGAAGGATGAGGAGTGGAGAAAAAGTTGTTAGATTTGGCAATTAAGAAATCATTGGTTACTTTGGAAAGAGGAGTTTCATTTGAATAATGAGGTTGGACCCAACCAGACTGCAGAGAGTTAAGAGAGTAAGTGGAGAGAAGGTGGAGGTGAAGATTATAGAAGCATCATCAATCTTCTTGGTCTTGATTGGTTGTTGTACTGGTAAGTGTTTCAAAGTTGTTTTTCTTTGCAATGTCGCAATCATTGTATAATTCCTTTGGCTCACTCATTTAATACCCGTTGTCCCCGGTTTCTCTGAATGTATCCCTTTCTTTATTTCTTATAGTACACTAATATTTCAATATATTCATACACAATCATTTGTTCAGCCATTCCCTTAGTAATGGGCATCCCCACAGTTTCTAATTCTTCACAACAAAAAGTGCTTCCGTGAACATTTTTGTACATGTGTTCTTTCTTTTATTTCTTTGGAGTATATGCCTGGTAGTGGCATCACCCAGTCAAAGGGTATTCTAGCTCAGTGATTTTGAGGGAATAGTTCCAAATTGCTTTCCAGAATGACTAATCAATTCACCTCTCCATGAACAATGCATCAGTGTACCTATTCTCCCACAACCCCTCTTACAATTGTCATTTTTCATTTTTTTGTCATCTTTGCCAATCTGATATGTGTGAATAGACCCTCAGAGGTGTGGTTTTGTTTTTTAAATATTTTTTTTCTCCCCAATTACTTGTAAAAACAGAGTTGTTTTGATTTTTCATGTCTCTTAGTGATTTGGAGCATTTTTTTCATAATGTTATTGATATTTTGTCTTTCTTCCTTTAGGAACTTCCTGTTTATTTCTATTAGAGAATGAATCTTGTTGTGTGTGTGTGTGTGTGTGTGTGTGTGTGTGTGTGTGTGTGTATCTACATATCTATATATAATATAGATATATATGTATCAGTTCTCTACTGATTTTGAATATTAGAAATTTATCAGAACGGGCAGCTAGGTGGCGCCGTGGATAGAGCACTGGCCCTGAAGTCAGGAGGACCTGAGTTTAAATATGACCTCAGACACTTACTAGCTGTGTGACCCTGAGTAAGTCACTTAACCCCAATTGCCTTGCAATTTTTTTTAAATTTCAAAATAACTGTGTTCTTTCTGATTTTAGCTTCACAAAGATTTTTTGGGTTTACACTAAACCTTTTCAGTTTTACATAATTAAAATTGTTCATTTTATCTTCTGTGATTCTCTCTGTTTTCTAGTCAAGAACTCTTTCTCTGTCCATAGTTGTAAAAGGCATCTCCTTCTGTGTTCTTATAATTTGTTTTTGACATGATCTTTTATATTTAGGTGATATATCTATTTTGAGTTTAAGATATGTAAAATGAGACATCCCCCCAAACCTAGTTTTTGCCAAATTTCCTTTCCAATTTTCCTTGAATAATGAGTCATCTTCCAAGGACTTGGGATCTTTGATTTTATTGAGTACCACACTATTATATTTGTTTGCCTCTGACTATTATGTTACTAATTTGTCTCACTGATCAACTTTTCTATTAAAAAAAATAGTACTAAATAGTTTTGATGATTGTTGTTTTGCCCGATACTTTTGAATTCTGGTAATGCTAGGTTGCTTCCCAATTCTTTTCTTTTTTTTAAATTTCTTTTATGATTCTTGATGTTTTGGTCCTCCAGATCCATTTTGTTATTTTTTTCAGGCTTTATAAAGTAACTCTTCAGTAATTTGGTTGATATGTCACTAAACAAATTATTTAATTTAGGTGATCATTTTTATTATTGGCATGTTTCAACCACGAGTAATTAGTATCTTTCCAATTAATTAGTTCTTTATTTCTGTTAAGTGTTTTAGAGCTATATTTATATAGTTCCTGTGTGTGTCTTTAGTAGACGGACTCCTCTTTCTATTTCTTCCTACTGTGTTTTATTCAGTAATATATAGAAAAAATAAATTATTTGTATGGGTCTCATATCTTTTAGCTGTTTGATAAAATTATTATTTAACTAATTTTAAATTTGAATTTATAGAGTTCTCTAAATAGGTTATCATATCATCTGGAAAAGGAAAACTCCAAATTTGCCTATGCTTATTCCCCCAATTTCTTTTGTTTGTCTTATTGCAATATCTAACATTCAAATTATAATGATGATGTTAGAAATCTTTGCTTTACTCTTGATTGTATTGAAAAGACCTCTAGCATTCCTTCATTTCAGTTAATACTAGCTCTTGTCCAAATAGACACTAATTATCTTGAAACTATTACTATCTTTTTTAACTGTTTTAATAGAAATAGATGTAGTTTATCAAAAGCTTTTAATGTATCTATTAATAAAGTCATGTGATTTTTATTGCTTCTGTTATTAACATGGTCTATTATGTTTATAGTTTTCATAATATTGAACCAACCTTGGATTCTTGATATAAATCAAGCCTGGTGATCGCATATAATCTTTTAAATATGTTGCTTAACCTCTTTGCAAATATTTATTAAATATTTTTGTGTTGATATTTGTTAGATATATTAGCCTGTACTTTCATCTCTCTTATTTTTGACTTCCTATTTTAAATATCAAGATATTCATACCATGGAAGTAACTTGGTAGCATCTCTTCTTTTTCTATTTTTTCCAACATTTTAATGTAATATTGGCATTGATTGGTCTTTGAATATTTTTAGAATTAAATTATTAATTCATAAGACCCTGAAGGGGCTGGATTTTATTATTTGGGTAATCATTTCTGACTTTTTTAGTGTCTTCTTCTGAGACTGAATTTTAATTCTCTCTTTCTTGTTCTGTTAATCTGGGTATTTTATTTTCAAGTTTTTGTATTTTTCATTTGTTATTAATTATATTGGACTATAATTGGGCAAAAGAGTTTCTAATAATTTTTTATTTATTCTTCATTTGTTTGTGAATTCTTTTGTATTTCTGATATTGGAAATTTGGATTTCCTTTCTTTTTAAAAATCAGATTAGCTAATGGTTTAAATATTTAAAAAGATTTGATGTTTTTGCTGCAGTGGTTTCAAAAGATTAGCTCCTAGTTTTATTTGTAAATCATGACCTTTTGGCCTTCAGTTTTGTTTCTTTGATTTTCAGGATTTCCATTTACTGTTTTGTTTGGTTTTCTAATTTGTTGCTTTTCTAGTTCTTTTAGTTGCATGCCCAATTCATTGATGTGTTTATTTTTCTCTTTGTTTTAAGGATATCGATTTCCCCTGAAAGTCTTCTTTGGTTGCATGCCAAAAGATTTGACATGTTGCCTTATTATTGTCGTTTTCTTTCATGAAATCACCTATTATTTCTTTGCCTTGCTCAATTTACCAATTCTTTAGGCTTAAATTAATTGGTCTATATTTTAGTTTGAATCCTTTTTTCAAAGGCACTTTGCTTATTTTAATTTTGATTTTGTTGTGGTAAGTAAAGGATGTCTAACATTTCTGTTTTTCTGCACTTGCTTGTTGTTGTTGTTCAGTCATTGAGTTGTGTCTGATTCTTTGTGACCCCATGGACCACAGCAAGCCAGGCCCTTCTATCCTTCGCTCTCTCCCAAAGTCTGTCCAAACTCACATCCACTGCTTCTATTACACTATCTATCCATTTCATCCTCTGCTGTCCCCTTCTCCTTTTGCCTTCAATCTTTCCCAACCTCAGTCTTTGCCAATGAGTCTTTTCATTATGTAGCCATTTAAGCTTCAGCTTCAGTATTTGACCTTCTAATGAATAATTTGAATTAATTTCTTTAAGTTTTGACTGATTTGATCTCACTGCTGTCTAAGCGACTCTTGAAGGTCTTCTAAAGAACCACAGCTTGAAAGCACTGTTTCTGCAGCACTCAGCTTTCCTTGAAGTCCAATTCTTACAGCAACATATTGCTACTGGAAAAACCACAACTTTTACTTTTGTCGGCAAGGTGAGATCTCTGCTTTTTGAACATGCTGTCCAGATTTGCCATACTTTTCCTTCTAAGGAGCAAGCACCTGCATTTGCTTATCAGGTTTTTATACTCTAATACATGGATAGTTTTTATAAAAGTGTTATCCACAACTTAAAAAAATACATATAACCCTTTATATTACCATTCTGTAATTAGCAGTGATATGTTATATTTAACATTTCTGAAGCTCTATTTAGGTCATTAATCTCATTCTTGTTATTGTCTCACCAGGATACATTAAAATACCCAACCAAACTTAAAAAATAAATAAAATAAAATCCACAACTATTATAATTTTAATTTCTATGTTTTCCTGAAAATCAGTTAACTTTTCCTTTCAATGTTTAGATGCTATGTCATTCAATGCAGATATATTAAGTGTTGATATTATTTCTTTGTGAATTGAGCCTTAAAGCATAATGTAGCTTCCATTTTCATATCTTTAGATCAGGTTTATCTTTACTGTTTCCTTGTCTAAAATCATGATTAGTACCCCTGTTGTTATTGTTGTTTTAAGTTCACTTGAAGCGTGATAAATTCTGATGCAATCCCTTATTTTAGGTCTATGGATTTTTCATATTTTAAAATGTATTTCTTGTGAATAACATATTGTTCAATTCTGCTTTTTAATCCATTATGCTATCCACTTCCATCTTATGGATGAGTTCATCCTATTCATATTCATGGTTATGATTGTTAATTGTATATTTCCCTCCATTGTATCCCCTTATTTTTCCTCTTTTTTTGGTCCCATGACCCTCCCTCACAAGAAAAGGAATAGAAGAAAAGGAATATGATCTACACCACTGATCTGAAATTTAAATGATCTGTTTCCACTCCATTGACCCTCTTCTCTTCATCTCATCTAAACCTGCAATCACTGCTTTTCTTTGTTTTTTTCTTTTAATCCTCTCTTCTACCCTGTAAGGTAGAAGTTAGCTTTGTGATTATTCCCTCCCCAACTTTACCCTCCATCTTAAATTCTTTTCCCCTTTCCCTTTTGAGTTTAATATCTTACCCTGTGCATGTTTATGTGTGGTGTTCAACCCTCCTTTGACCAGCTTAGATAAGATTTTGATTCCTGTGACAGTTGCTCCTCCAACTCTTCCTTTATGCATACTCTTTTTCTCATGTACTCTGATTATTAGATATAGTAAGCTCCACTCTTTTCTTTTTCATTTTTCCCTAGTATATTCCTTTTTACCTTTCTTTTCTTTCCTCTCAAGACCGTGAAAACTGAACAAAACCACCCACAGGGCCTCTGCTTGTCTTATTAATTCCTTCTATGATCCTTGAGGACATTAGGATTTCAAAGGGACATCTTTTCTTCTAATTAGATTATAAATATTTCATCATCATTTAGTGCCTTCCAGTTCTTCGAATGTAATTTGCCTTTCTTGGGGTAGCTAGATGGCACTACTAGATAGAGTATCAGGCCTAAAGTTAGGAAGACTCATCTTCCTGAGTTCAAATCCAGCCTCAGATACTTACTAGGTGTGTAATACTGGGCAAGTCATTTAATTCCTTTTGCCTTAGTTTTCTCATCTACAATGAGCCATTTCAGTATCTTTGCCAAGAAAACCCCAAATGGAGTCATGAAGAGTCAGACACAAAACTGAAACTGAACAGCAATAAATTTACCTTTCTAAGTATCTCTTGATTCTTATATCTGTAATTCAAAGTTCCTATAATTTCTCCTGGGTCACTCTCTGGTCTCCTGTATATCAAACTCAGCTGCATTGTCAGCTCCCTTCCCCTCCCCCAGCACTTGAAGATGAGGCCACCTTGTGGCTTTCCTGATGCTCCTTGAGAGTAAGGACAATCTTTTTTTCTTTGGTTCTGGTTTTTGGTCTTCATACTTAGAAATTAGCAAAGTGCTGAGCATACAATAAGTGTGTATGACGCTTTATCTTTCTATCTATCTGTTTGTCTACCTACTCAGTTTTGGTTTTTTCCTCACAAGTACAGGAAAGTTCTCTATTCTAACAAAGATCTATATTTTCTCCTATGAGATTATATTAGTCTTATTCTTGATTATATGCTTTTATGTTTTGCTTTCTGAAATAGTGTATTCTAAGACTTTCTCTCCTTTACAGTGGTTGTTGCCAAATCTTGTATGATTCTAATAGTGACTCTTTGGTACTTGAACTCTTTCTTTCTGGCTGCCTCTGGTATTTTTGCTTGGATCCATAAACTCTAGATTTTGGCTATGATGTTCGTAGAAGTTTTCATTTGGGGGTTTCTTTCAAGAGGTAACCAGTGGATTTTTTTTTAACTTTGCTTTCTGGTTCTAGTAAATCTATACAATTTTTCTGAATTCTTGAAATACACTATCTGTTTCCTATTGGCCTATTTCCCAGGTAAGTTGTTTTTGATCATACCTTACATTTGTTTCTCCCCATCCCCGTTTTGATTTGGTTTTAATATTCCTTATTATATCATGGAGACACTGAATTTCTTTTGTTTCTATTCTAATTTTCTAGGAGTTTCCTACTTATGTAAGATTTTATATCTTCTGTTATAAGCTATTTATCCTCTGTATAATTTTTGCTACAGAGTTATTTTTTTTTATCTCTTGCTCCACTTCTCCCAGGTACTCCTCATGGCCAAGCCATTTAATTTTTCCTAAGACTCAAAACTCGTGACTTTACTTTCTTCTCCTGGGAGGTATCTCTTGATCCATAGTATTTCTTTATAATGCTTGGTGATAGTTTTTTTTTCTATTTTCTAATATCTCCAACCTTAGTTTCTAGATTAGAACTTTATGCCTTGGTCAGACTCTTCCCTTTCCCCTCCCAGATGGGACAATCAGACCACATTTGGTCCTGACCTTTGTAACAAGTATCTCTCTGAACTACTATCCTAGAGTAAGCAAAGCTGCCTATATCTCCCCCTCAGGGTGCTAGGGGTTCTCTAGAGGGATTGGGTGTCTTTTCTCCAGTATTATTTTCTTTACCTCATTCTGGTTAGATGCTATTGACTAGTGCCCCAGTTACATTTAACTGATTAACAAGACTCAGCCTTTACAAAGGGACATTCATATTAAAGATACAGCAAGAACAAATGCATAAACTTTCCCTTGCCAGCATTTCAGGGGCATCCTCTCCCTTTGCCTCTGAGGACAGTGGGATCAAATCCAGTGGTTTTTACGTAGCATTTGGTACCATCAAGTTCATGTCCAAATATAACATCACTGCCAGATGAATCCTTGTCTCAGCTACCACCGGGCTGGATCTCCAAGGTTGTTCTGCATTCCTCAAAGGACTAATGCTGGGTTGTCTGGCTGGATGCAAACCCCAGCTTTTTAGCTTGTCTTTTTTGTTCAGCCTTGCGATGGACTTAACTCTTAGACTCTTAGATGGCTTACTCTTCTTACCTTTTGAGAACTCACGAAGTCATCACTTCCAGACCCTTCACTCAAAATGAAAGAATAAAAATGGAGACCTATATTCATTCATGGGGCCACATAACAGTGCTTAGGGGGGAGAGGGTCCACCGCCTGTTCCCTTACGACATTGTCTCTGACTGGACACCCTCAATGAAGAAGTCAAATCATGGTAAGATGTCCAATCAAGAGAGGATTGGGTTGAATAAAGCCTTTTAAAATCACCTCCCCACGCCTACACTGTAGCTAATCAAAGAAGCTGCTGTCCACCTCTTGGTTAGCAGATCAGAAACAGTTGCAGAATGTCTATATGTAATCCAAAGTCTCTCCAAGACACTTCCATTACATACCATCACTACTTTCCATCTTCTTCCATATAGAAAATTGCATCGGCACCATGTTTATGGGGATTAAGCTCAGGAGCCAGTCCCTTGTTATACCTTGATTTCCTGGGCTCCTACTACAGGCTTCTGTATCCACTTTTGTTTTTGCACTCAGACCTATGTTAAGTTTCTATGTCTCCTGTCAGGCACTTGTGACCAACTATACCTGATCAGGGAACTGCTCTGGGCTTCTATCCCTCTGTGGCCTCCCCAGTTCAGGCAATGCTCCTGGCTTCTATTCCACCCCACCCCTAGGCCTTTCCAGTCTGAGTGATGCTTTGGGCTTCTAACCCACACACTTCAGTTCATGCTGGCTTTCCTAGTGGGACACTTTCTAGCTTGTCTTTTTTGTGCAGCCCTGAGATGAGTGAAGACAATTACTTATGTTTCTCTTTGGATGCATTATTCAATTTGGTGATTTTTTTTTTTATCATTGCTGGAATGCAGGAGAGAAGTCTAGCCCATACTCAAAAGGTGTTTAAAGGGAATGAGAAGCATAGAAGACGTGCTGAGGGAAGGAGAGGAAATACATAGAAGAATAAGGAAGATAATTGTTCTTTTTGGAATACTTCACACATAATACTCTTTTCCCTTTCTACCTACCTTTGCACTGACTGCCTTTGTACCTGGAGTGCCCTCTATCTTCACCTTCCTATTTCTTCAAAACTCAGCTCAACTGCCACCTTCTACTTAGTCCTTTCCTGATGCCCCTGACAGCACCCTCTCCACAACATTATCTTGTAATTATGTTGTATATATTTCTCATGTACTTATACAGGTACATGTTGTCTCCCCTGACAGACTATACATTCTTTAAGAGCCAGGATGGTTTCATTTTTGTCTTTGCATATTCATCAAAAAGCACAGTGGCTGGCATGTAGTCGGTGTTTAATAAATGACTATCTTCTGACTGAGTGATTGATTGAGGAGGAGAGGGCAAGAGAGGAAACATGGTAAGTACAAAGGCAAAAATGCTGTAAAGCATAACCTATAAATACAAGTTTTTGAGTTGGGCACCACGTTGTGGTGGAAAGCATTTGGCCTTGACACATGGTTTTAGATCCCTGCACTGACATTAAGTAGCTATGGCACTCCATGTAGTCTCTTTGTCTCAAGTTCCTCTTTGTAAGATAAGTTAAAATACTCACACTACCTCCCTCACAGGGTCATTTGGGAAAGTGTTCTATAATAAACCTTTCTTTATGTGCTACAGAAATGTGAGTTGTTATTATTATTTGCATACTTACCCAAAGTTATCATAAAACATGCTGTCTTTCTGCCCCTACTCTCCTCCTAGGGAAATTGGATCTAAGAGTAAGTTTTTACATCTATACAATGAGGTGATAAAACTCAACAGGGTAACCTCAAAGGCCCCTACCAGCTTTAAATTCATGATTTTATGATTCATACCCAGCCCAAAGAAAAACAGAGTGAGGACTCAGTCTCTTTATCCGCAAAATGAAAAGATTAAAGTAGAAGAACTCTAACATCCCTTCCAAGACCTAACTAACCTTCTATGATACAGGTAAATTTGCTTAGCCGGAAGGCTCCCCTCCTCTCTAAAACCTTAACTGATCTAACCAGCTAAAAATGACTTATTTATTATTTTATCTCATAGAACTTTATACTTTTCATGCACTTCTCCTAGTCTGACTTAAAGTTATTTGTGTACATGTCTTACTGTATCACATTCTCCTCCTCCGGTGTATTGTGAGCTCTTTAAAGGCAGGGACCTGTTATTTACTTTTGTATCTCTCTAGGTGCCTAGCCTGGTGCTCTGTACAATGGCAGGCATTTAATAAATGCTCGTGGGATGAATGGAGAGACTGCTATTTATTAGTGTTATGACCTTGGGCAGATGACCTTCACTTTCTTCAGCTGTCAAATAATAATATAGTAGCTAAGGACTGCCCACGCTCATAAAGCACTTTCTTTACTCCAGCCCTGGGAAATAAGTAGGTCAAGTATTATTACCTTCATTGTACAGAGGAGGAGAACAAGGCTCAGAAAGGTGTGACTTGCTGAAGGTAAGCTCTAGGCCCAAGACTTGAACTCACATTTTCTGACTGCAAGACAAGTACTTTCCGCTAGACAGCACAAGACCCTCCCTCTTCTATGAGTCAGTGCGGAGTGGCATTGAGGGGAGATAATTTGGTGTAGCTATCAATTCAGACATCTGATAGTGTGGAAGAGGCGATCAGAATGATCAGAATTCACTTCCGATTTGGGGGGGAGGGCTATGATGGGATTTAACACCCCTTGAGAAAAGAATTATTGCTCTGTAGCCTGAGGGGTGGGGTGGAGGGATGGGAGCAGTCACTGAAGGTATAAAGAGGCTGCTTTAAGGATCCCACTGCTGCCATTCTTGACCTCTTGAAAGCATCGAGATAGATGTGGATGTCCTGCTTATCCCCATCCTGACAGTAACCCTGAACTCTAACAAAAGCCAAGGGGATGCCTGCCCCCGGAAGCCCTGACATCCTGCATTCTGCTGAACCCACAACGTGTCAAGTCTCCCGTCCCAGGCAAGCACATAGGCGGGGGCTGAGTTACCGGCCCCACAGCTGAAAATAGCCCTCCCCTCCGAGAAGGCTGCATGGGCTACGTGTCCACAGGGAGGGGAGGTGGGAGGGAAAGGGAGCTAAAAAGACCCAGAATCCAGAGATAAAGGGCTTGGGCGGCCACAAATCCGGATGTGTCGGCAGGCTCCAGGAGCCCCAAACACGGTGGGCTGATCTGTGTTGTTGGCTTCATGGAGGTGAGTGGGAACCAGGATGTTTTCTGTACAATGTGGGCTGCGTGACAAGCCCCAGTCATCCTGAAAGGGAGGGCCTGGGATGCTCCAGACAATGCCCGAGCTCCAAACCCAGCCGTGTCCTCCCCAAGCACATCGTTCCTGGAATCCCAGAACTCTTGGCAGCTCTGCCTCTTCATCATCCATAGGCAAACTCCCAGCATGGCCTGAAAAGACAAAGTTCCACCCAGAAGGCTAGGAAAAATTCCAGAATGCCAAACCTCTACTTTCTAGGGGCTAGGGCTGGTGCGGCGCTCTCTCTCACACACACGTGGTAAAAAACAAAAAATTACCTCCCCCCACCCCCAGTTCAGTGAATATTAATCAATTAACTTCCAGGGTAGCACCAAGCTGAGGAGGATGGGGTCCAATTGTACCTTACCTCTCTATTTTCTATCCATTAATCAACCAGTAAGCATTTATTTTGTTGTTTAGTCATTTTCAGTCATGTCTGATTCTTGTTGACCCCTTTTGGGGCTTTCCTGGCAAAGATACTGGAGTGGTTTTTTTTTTTCCATTTCTTTCTCTAGCTCATTTTACAGATAAGGAAACTAAGGCAAACAGGGTTAAATGACTTGCCTAAGGTCACATAGCTAAAGTCTGAAACTGGATTTGAATTCAGGTTTTCCTGACTCCAGGCAGGGCCCTCTATCCACTGTGCCACCTCGCTGCCTAAGCATTTATTAAGTCTCCACTCTATGCCTGGCAATGTTTTAGGAACTGGAGATAACAAAGATGAAGCAATGCCTGCCCCGAGAAACATATTTTATGTGGGAGACGATGCAGACACATGTAAGTAGATGTTAAATAAATATAAACCAAAAAATACACGTATTTTACCATGCACTTGGCTTCACTGGTATAGAGAGCTCCCAATGAGGAAATTTCCTCTAGCAGTGTAGATTGGCACTTGCTCTAGCAGTATTAGCTGTCTGGGGCACTGAGAGGTTATGACTTGCCCAGGGTCATAGGAACAATATGGATCTAAAGCAAGACATGAAGCCAGGCTTTCCTGGCTCCTAGACCAGCTCTCTATCCACTATATGTCTCCAAACCAAATATGTGGAAAGTAAATACAATACAAGGTAGTGGGGGGCGGGGGAAGCCTTGGACAGGAAGTGGTGCTTGAGTTGAGCCCTGAAAGAGCTAGGGATGGTAAGAAATGGGAGCAAGGTGCATTCCCACTGTGGCAGACGACTCATGCAAGATTCCAGGTGGAATGTCCTTGAAATGAACAGCAAGATCAGTTTGGCTGGACAATAAAATGTGTGACAGGGAGTGATGTACAATATGACCAGAAAGGCAGGTTGCAGAAGGTTGTGAAGACTATCTCACCTCGCGCATTTCCCTCCCCCTGTTATGTGCATATCCTTAGTTTATGCCAGTGGCATTTCAGTTGAAAGTACTCTGTACCCAGATAGAGCACTGGGCTTGGAATCAGGAAGACTCATTTTCCTAAGTTCGAATCTGGCCTCCTACACTTGCTAGCCGTGTGACCCTGGGTAAGTCATTTAACCCCGTTTGCCTCAGTTTCCTCAGCTGTAAGATGAGCTGGAGAAGGAAATGGTAAACTATTCCAGTATCTTTGCCAAGAAAACCCCAAAATGAGGTCATCGGAAAAAACCTCCTCAAACTGCAAACACCCTGTTTGCACTCCTTTGTCACATTCTACTTCATATCGTAGTTACTTGTGTGCCTAGCTTCTCACTAGACTGTAAGATTCTTGCAGGAAGGGACTATATCATTTTTCAGTTTTGAATCTCTAGCACCTAGCCCAGTGCTACACAAATTAGGGTGCTTAATGTTTGTTGAATCGTGCACATATAGGCATTTTAGTAACTGGGGTGTTCATCCTGCATAAGCTGCATGGTCTTGAGCAAATCACTTAGCCATGCTGTGTCATCAGCAAATAAGAATAATAATGCCTTTCTTCCCTACCTTACAAGGCTATTGTGAAAACACTGAGATATTTGGGGGCAATGAGACCTTAACTGAAAACTCCCCAACCAGTTCAACCTTTTCCCAATTCCCAGTGACATACAAGGCAAATACTCACCTTGCCATGGGTGACCTGTGAAATTTTATGAATTCACATTTAGATAGGTACTGTGAGTATTATTATCCCCATTTTACAAATGGGGAAATTTCTAGTAAGTGAACGAAGCTGGAATGCCAAGCCAAATCTCCACTGTACTTATATACGTCACTTCAATGTAACTTGTACAAAGGTAGCTTTATTATCGTGACACTTGCTCCCAAGACTTGTGTCATGAAGGGTCTGAGTCTACTTTGGGGGAATTTTTTTTAAACTTCTCTGGGCATGTAGTTGCAATTCAAGAAACCTAGGGAAATAAGCTATACATCATGCCAAGAATGATACCCTACTTGCATGTATGCAATTCAAAATATTACAAAAGAAAGTTTGATTAAAGAAGGGAAAAAATCTTGAATGGGTAACCATATGAAACCCTCCAGTTACATATAGTTCTCCTATCTTGTACATAAAGGGAAAGGGGAACATGATGTTTTCTCTTCCTCCTCCTCCTCCTTCTCTCTGTCTCTCTGACTGTGTCTCTCCCTGTCTCTGTGTCTCTGTCTCTATCTGTCTATCTCTCTGTCAGTCTCTCTCTCCTTTCTATTCCTGATGATTTCCTCCCATCCAAGCAATTTATCAGGCAAGGCGAGAATGAGCCGTGGTAAAGCAAAGTAGCAAACATGCTCCACACCTAACTGCCCCTCCCCTTTCAGCTTCCTTTAACGTGTTGTCTTCTCCCATTAATAGGCAATAAAAGCTAGTATTTATATAGTTCTTTTAGGTTTGCAACATGTTTTAGAAATACTATGTCATCTGATCCTTACAGTTCTGGGAGGTGCTATTATTAGTCTCATTTTATCTATGACAAAACTTGGGGCAGCTGAAGAACGAGTAGGTTGCCCAGGGTCAACCAGCAAGGACATCTGAGGTCATAAATGAACTCACGTCTTCCTGACTCCTGACATCAACTATGACACTTAGCTGCCTAAAATTAAATTCAATCAGTCAATAAACATTTATTAAGCACCTGCTATGGACAAGGCATTATGCTAACCACTGGGGATGTAAATTTTAAAAAAAGAAAGTCTCTGGACTTCAAGGAATTTATAATCTAATGGGGAAAGACAACAAACAGAAGGAATATAAAGCCCTTTGAGGGCAGGGGCTATCTTTCTTTTTGACTTGCACAAGATGGCTCTTGCTTTACAGAAATTTTCATCACACAAATTTGACTCCCCAGTGGACAGGCCACCCAGCCAGAGCTGTTGCCTTGCCTTACCCCATCTCTCTCTATCTTGAAGCCCTGCTGAGAAAACCCATTTATTCCCAACAGCCCTGTAATGGCTCCACTTGTTAGGAATTTTTCCATTAAACCAAAATCATACATAACCCTGATTCCAGAGACTTATTCAGGAAGGGTCTGAGCCCTTTGTGCAACTTCTATCTATTGTTCCTAGACCTGACCTGAAGGGCCAAGCAGAGGAAGACTAAAATTTCTTCCAGATGACAACTATCTACCCCATAATTCTTCCCTTCTCCTGACTAAACATCTCCAGGTCTTTCAAATTATCTTTCCATGGAATTATTTTAAGGCCATTCACCATCCTGATGACCTGCTTTTAAATTCTCTCCAATTTGGTACTATTGCCTCTGTTGCTTCATATTGAACTTAGAGTTTTCCAGCAACCTCAGATCAGATGAACTGTTTTTTAGCCACACCTAACCCCATCTTGCACTCCTAATGTTGATTTTTTTAAAACCTACTTGTAAACTTTTAGAGTTATTCTATTTAAAAAGATTGTGGGGATAGGTACAAAAATATTTATAACAGATCTTTTTGTAGCGGCCAAGAACTGGAAATCGAGGGGATACCCATCAGTTGGGGAATGGCTGAACAAGTTGTAGTATATGAATGTAATGGAATACTATTGTGCTATAAGAAATGATGAGCAGGCAGACTTCAGAAAAACCTGGAAAGACTTATACAAACTGATGCTGAGTGAAGTGAGCAGAACCAGGAGAACATGGTACACAGTAACAGCCACATTGTACAAGGACTAACTTCGATAGACTCAGCAATGCAAGGATCTAAGACAACTCCAAAAGAATGATGGAAAATGCTATCCACATCAAGAGAAAGAACTGTGGAGTCTGAATGCAGATGGAGGCATGCTATTTTCCCTCTCTTTTTTTGTTGTTTTGTTTCTTCTTTCACACGCTTCCTCCCATTGATTCTAATTCTCCTTTACAACATGACCAATGTGAAAATATGTTTAATATGAATGATATGTAGAGCTTATATCAGACTCCATGCCATCTTGGGGAGGAGGAGAAAATTTAAAACTCGAAATCTTATGGAAGTGAATGTTGAAAACTAAGAATAAATAAATTTTTTTATAAAGATTTTGGGGAATGCGAGAGGCACTGCAGAATTAGAGAAGGCAAATGTTGTCTATGTTTTATGATCCCCACTTGCAAGTACATAATTCAAAATATTATAAAAGAAAATATTAAGTATAAAAAGAAAAATTCATTGAAAGGAGAGAGAAGATCTTGACTGGCAATCATTGGTTCCAAAGATAAGTGCAAACTTCCAGAGTTCTGCATAGTTCAACTAGTAGTAACCTTTTTCAGAAAAAGCAAGTGAACATTTTCAAATTGTAGGTCAGTGAACTTGATTTCAATTCCTGGAAAAGTTCTAGAATAGGTCACAAAAACAATGATTAATGAACATCTAGAAAAGGAGACATTGATTACAAAGAGCCTGTAGGGCTTCATCAAAATGAGGTCATTCCAGACTAGCCTTATTTACTTTTCTGCTAAACTGATACATCAGCTTTACCTCCTATTACTTTCCCTGTGGGAAAGATGGAGAGAAGTGGGCAAGATGGCTTGCGCCCAGCCCCACAGATGACATGGACTTGAAGCCTGTCAGGGTCACAGCGAAGGATGGACCCAACTCTGAATTTGAGATTTTTCAAGAAAAAAGGAAGGTGAGAAGGAACCAAATTGAACATCTAAATCGAACTACCAGGATGATTAGTGAAAACCCAGCAACTTCTGCAAAGGGTGAATCTTATGGGCTGAGAATTGGGGATGTGAGTTAATTAATCTCCCACATCCCCACCATAGCTACAGCCAGAGCTGTCGCAAACAAGGAGGGCTTGGTGTAGACCAGGGGCATTTAGGGTTAACATTGCCCTCAGATAGGTTGATCTGGGACCCTTGGAGCAAGAGGAAAATAAAAATAGTTTTCGACAGTTTGGTGGGAGCTTCTGAGAGTCCAGGCAACCTCCTTGTTGGCTACTTTTTTTTTAAACTTTCTTGATGGTTTTTATTTGTAGTTATCCTCTGAGGGTATTGGAATATTTTAGAAAAACGGCTTTTTAAATAAATCCTCTTGCAATGGGTTACAATGGTAGACACCTATACAAGATGCAGGATAACAAGTCTCATAGTGGGGTTTATTCTTGTCCATCATATCCAGAAAGGAGCAGGGAAGGCCCACTCATTCAAGCATGTAAGGAGAGAACAGAGTCAGAAATTGTTGCAACAATTCGGCTAGCAGCTGTTGTGGGGGTGAAAGACCAATACAAGCCCAACAACAAGGATGCTGCCAGCACAGGTTCTTTTGATCTGCTTTACTAAGGAAAGCAATGTGGAGGAGTTAACAATCTTATTTCAATCCAACATACAAATATCATTCACTTAGTTCAGGGGGAAAAGCTAGCACCCTGAACTTCAGAGCAAATACAAACAAATTACAACATACACTATAAACAGACAAAATACAATTCATAGTTACCAAGAAACCATCAACATCTGAGTGAGCCAGGGGCCTCTTACAGCCACTGCCCAGAGTCCCATGACAACACTCCTCCAGGAGTGAGAGCCTCCAGCTCTGTTCTCTTTTTATACATTCATCTGAGCCACCAAAACTTAGGCTCCTACTATTGGCTCTGGTCTTAGCAACTCCTCTTAGGACCCTGAGGGCTTCACACCCACATAGGCTTAGCACCTAGCAATTAGGTGTTTGGGCCTGGGGTTTTGCACCTAGTAGTAAAAGGGTGTGGGCCTGGGGTTTAGCACCTAGGAAGACTCAATCAAAGAGACTTAATTTATCATTCTAAAACAGTAAGAAAGTCCCACCTTAGTTACCAACAAAGACAAGACTACATATGCTGATAACTGAACAACAAAAAGTATAGTCTCACAGAAAAGAATGTCCTAGCCATCCAGATAGTAGAGAAAGAGGTACAAGATGTGATAGTAAATTAAATGAGAGCTATGGAGGAGTGAATGAGGAGAATTAAGAGCTTAGAACAGAAAGTGTTAAAACTAATCCAGGAAATTAACTCCTTGAAAATTAAAATGGACTTAACAGAAAGCAATGACTTCATGAAACAGCAAGAAATAGGAAAACGAAATCAAAAGATTAAGAAAAGAAGAAAATAAAAAAGCTGTATAATATCAAATACAACTCTCCTGTTAAATAGTTAGTTAGCCTCATTTGAAAAGAGGGGAAAAAACCAAATTGTCAGAATCAAAGATTTTTAAAAAGTCATAAAATTGAAGATGAAATAAACTATCAGAAGCTATTTTGCCTAATTATATGCCAAAATGGATGAATGGATGAATATTTACAAAAATATAAAACACCTGGGTCAAAAGAAGTATTTGATCATTTAAATGACCCAATTTCAGAAAAAGAAATTGAATAAGGCATTAATGAACTCCAAAGAAATAACTCATAGGGCCAGATGGATTGACATGTGAAATCTATCAGACGTTCAAAGAACAATTAACTCCAATATTCACCTAAACCAGGCAGACCCAAAGCAGAAATGAAAACCAATATTCCTAATGAACACTAAAGCAAAAACATTAAATAAAATGTTAGCAGACCACAATAATATAGTAAGGTAATAACCTATGACTAAGTTAGACATACCAGAAAGAAAAGCAACGTTAAAAACCATTATTGTATCAATAGCTTCTGTAAAAGCTTTTGACGAAATTCAACACCCATTTCTATTAAAAACATGAAAAAACACAGAAACAAGGTACAACTTTCCTTACTATGGTAAGTACTATCTCTCTAAAATCAAAAACCAACATTATATTTAATGGAGAAGGGCTAGCATCTTTTCCAATAAAATCAGAAGTAATGCAAGGATGTCCTTTATCACCACTATTATCTGATATGTTTCTAGAAATGCTAGCTATGACACTTATAAGATAAGAAAAATAAATTGAGGGAATAAGCATAGGTAAGGAGGAAACAAAATAATTACTTTTAATGCATGATATGATGAGTAATTTAGAAAACTCTCTTCTAATTGAAATAACTTAAGCAAAATAACATCCTGAAAAATAAACCCAAATAAATAATCCAAATAAGTAAACCAATAAATAATCCAAATAAAACCCAAATAAATTTTCTATATAACACCACAAAAATCTAACAAGAAGAGATAGAAAGAGAAATTCCTTCAAAATAAGTACAGAATTAGGGTTCCAGAGTTGGTAAACTCTTACCAAGATACACACAGGAACTACAATACAACTACAAATCACCTTAATCAGAAATACAGATCTCAGTATTTGGAAAACATTAATTTCTCATGGGTAAGCTAAGCCAACATATAATTAGAATATTCTATATTCTATCTAAATCAATTTACTTATTCAGTGCCATATCAATCAAAGTAATAAAGAATTACTTTGTAGAGCTAGAAAAAAAAATTCATCTAGAATACCAAAAGTTCAAGAAGGGAAATAATGGAAAAAATATGAAAAACGAAAAGGTCTAGTAGTACCAGATAACAAACTATATTATAAACCAGCAATCATCAAAACAATTTGGTACTGGTTAAAAAATAAAGAGATTCATAAGTAGAACAGATTAGTTAAATAATATATGGAAGGAAATAAACATAGTGGCCTATTGTTTAATAAACCCCAGGCCTCAGCTACTAAAGAAAGGATTCACTCTTTGAAAAAATCTTCTGGGAAAATTGGAAAGCAGTCTGGCAGAAACTTGGCTTAGACCAATACCTCACATCATATGTCAAGATAAGCTCCAAACAGACACAGGGCTTTGATATAAAAGGTTATGGCATAAATAAATTAGAAGAGTGAAGAAAAATTATCTTTCACAGCTATGGAGAAAGCAAGAGTTTATGACCAAACAAAAGATAAAATAGATAATTTTGATTACATTAAAATAAAAAGGTTTTGCATGAACAAAACCAATGCGGTTAAAAATTAGAAACTAAATGGGGGAAAATCTTTAAAGTAAGTTTTTCTGATAAAGGTCTGCTAACTAAAGTATATAATCATATGTAATATGATTCAAATTTCTAGGAATGAGAGCCATTCTCCAATAAATAACAGGTCAAAGAATATGAACAGGCAACTTGTCAAGGAAAAGATCCAAACCGTGAACAGCCAAATTGAAAAAAAAATGCTTTCTACCTCTAAAAATTAGAGAAATGCAAATTAAATTCCAAGGTTCCACTTCATACTCGTTGGATTGATGATGAAAAAAAGGAGGGGCTGTAGGGAACATACCGATCCAGTATTGTTGGAGCTATGAATTATTCTTTGTCATTCTAGAAAGGAATTTGGAACTATGCCCCCAAAGTTACTAAATTATACACATACCCTTTGACCTTGTGATAGATACCACTAGTCCTACAACCTAAAGAGATCAAAAGAAAGAGAAAAAGGACTCATATGTAAATATTAGTGTATGTATACACATACATATATGTATGTATATGCATATACATACACTTATACACACATATAAATATACATACACACAGACAGCTCCTTTGGTTGTGTCAAAAAGCTAGAAACTAAGGGGGGGTGCCCATCACTTTAGGAATAGCTGAATAAGTGGTATATGAATGTAACGGAATTTTATTGCAGCATTAAAAATATGATGAAAGAGATAAGTTCAGAGAAACATGGAAAGACGTATAAACTGATGCAGAATGAAAAGAGTAGAACTGAAAGAACAATTATACCATAACAATAATGTAAACTAAAACAATTTTTAAAGATTTAAGAACTCTGATTAATTCAATGAACAATTAGGATCCCAGAAGGCTAATGATAAAGCATGACACCCATTTTTTGGTAAAGGGATGATTCACTCAAGGTGCAGAATGAGACATATATTTTTTGACTCAGCCCAAATAGGAATTTTTTTTTGTTTGACTAGGCAAATTTGTTACAAGATTTTGTTTTTCTTTATATTTGGTGGGGGTGGGAGTGAGGAGACTTGGCCATAAGTTGCCTCCCAAAAAGGAAAAAAAAAAATATAGTCCTTCCTCCAGAGCCCTTCCCCATTGGTAGGCTTTTCCATTTCCCAGAAGGTGACTACTATTCTTATCCAGAGTTCTAGGGATAACCTTGAGGAGCAGGGGTTTCTAGTACCCTTGCTCATAAGCCCCTACCAGTATATTTCCCTTTCATTATTAGCCAGTAGACTCAATTAACTTTTAGCAAAGATATATACTTAGTTGGTGTAATAAGAACGGTTAGTTTGAAACATTTCCTAGGGGGTGGGGGTGGGGGTGGGAATGGCAAAAACATGGGACACACTATCCCACAAGGACACACATAATACAGCAGGTAAAACACAAAGGACAAAGGTAATGAGCCATGTGTGTAGGGAACACGTGTGGCAAACCTTGCAAGTCTCGACACTGGGAGTTCTTTTCTCTTTGTAGAGTCCTCGTGATGTTCACCTCAAGTCTAGCAATTTGTTACCCTCTGAATATCAGCGCTCCTATAGAGCATGCAACTGACACTTCTTTCTGTCACACTTCCTAAAGGTGTCTTTCTTCAATATCTAGTTTGACACTGCTACAGACTCAGAGTGGACATTGGAAGTAACAATGATAGGAACTCCAAATCATCCAACTTTTTGAAGTTTGTAAGGCCATCACTTGGTCAAATGTGGGGAGGGGGGCCTAGAGGTGGGGAGAAAGAGAAAGAAGCTTTTTCCCCCACCCCCAAAGATAATAACCTCTTAGGAATCTTTCAACAGGGTTCAAAATCCTCTTGACTGACTGATTTTTTGTTTAATACCTGAGTTTGATTTTTTGCATCCAATTACAGTATTTCCTGTGTGGCATCATTTGCCTTTATCCAAAAATCAAAACAATTCCTTTCAAATCGACTGTAGACTTGTTTGTACCTGATTTATACTTTTCATTGATTGATTCGATCAAGCTGCATGGAGGAAGTAAAGTACACAGGCTGTTCTAAAGCTAAGCTACATCATCAAATATTTAAAGCACATCGAAAAGCTAAAAGTCCTATGCAAACATAAGGGAGAATTGATATGTAGCCACATTTATTTAATAACAGTAAATGTTAGAACTCTAATATTTTATAGTGAGGTGTAATAGGTCTCTGTTGTAGGCCAGGTCTGGTTCAGGAGCAGCATCATGCTTTCCTCTTTCTGTTAAATACTTGGTCAAACTTATTGTCCTATTAGAATGTCTGCCAGTACATATACCAAAGGATTTTTCTTCTGATAACAGAACACATTCTTTTGAGCAGTTTTCCATCAATGTTCTTGGGCTTCAAGCAATTGGCACAAAATCAACCAAACAGGAAACATCTAGAGGACTTCACTACCTATAGGGAATCCCTCTTCACCTTGGACTCTGTAATGGAGCTTCTTCGTGACCTCGATGAACATTTTGGGTAAGACAACTACCTCTCCCTCCTCACCCCCTCAACCCCCACCCTCTTACAAGGAGAAACAATATACATAGGGTAGTATGGAATAGGGAGGGGCACTTTGGTATGGAAAATTGCAGGGCTGATGAGTAGAGACATGGGGAGGCACGTATATCAACCAGGAACAATGGAAGAATTGATATGATCAAGGTTAAAGAATTTTAGGAAGGTGGGGGCAAGGATAGAGTAGGAAAGGCAAGAAGGTATAGAGGAGTTGGCTAGAGACTAGGGAGTAGAGTGAAACATGTCTAGAGCTTTCCTGAAATAGTGTCCCAAGAGAGGCAGTTATCATAAGGAGAAATGAGGTCCAGGATTCTTTCAGGGCATGGTTACACCATGTGACTGGTAAGGCAGGTGGTGAGCAAGCTGTGGAAGAGATGGCCATAGGTGGTGCTTTAAAGGACCTAGCCCATGAAGGAACATTAACTTTCCAATAGCGGAAGAGTCACTATAATTATGGAGCTATTGGAAGATTGATGAACCATACTATGTCCCAGAACCTTTAAGGTACAGCATGGTTCAGTGAAAAGAGCATTGGATTTGGAATTAGAGGAATTAGGTTCAAATCCCAATGCTTCCACTTGATGTTTTCGTGGTCTTAGGAAAATCATTTAACCACTTTGAGCCTCAGCTTCCTCATTTGCAAATGAAGTTGTAATGACAGGGTTGTAAAAAATAGTAGAAATATTAATTGTTCACAGTAGCTCATTGGTAGGCCAAGTGATAAAAATTACAAAACTACCTAAATTCATTTATTTATTCAGTGCCATACTAATAAAACTACCAAAAGGTTACTTTATGAAACAAGAAAAAAATAATTCATTGGGAGGAATAAACAGTTAAAAATCTCAAAGGAAATAGTGAAAAAAAAGTGGAAAGTAAGGGGCACCAGCAGTACCAGATCTCCAACTACACTAGAAAGTGTATAATCATCCAAATGACTTGCTACTGGTTAAAAAGATTTATGTGGAACAGATTAGTGATGCAACATACAGAAGAAAATGACCACAGTGGCACAGTGTTCAGTAACCCCAAAGACCCCAACTACTGGGGTAACTATTCACTATTTGACAAAAACGGCTGGGAAAACTGGAAATCAATCTAACAGAAATTAGGTTGTGATGTAACATATCACAAACAAATTAGAGGAGAACAGAAGAAATTACCATTCACAATTATGGATAAGGGAAGAATTTATGATCAGATAAGCAACAGAGAGATCACAAATGATAAAAGGGAAAATTTTAATTGGAAACAGTTAATTAGAGAAAAATCTTTGCATCAATATAAACATCTCATTTACAAGGCACATAAAGAACTAATTCAAATTTATAACAATAAGAGTCATTCCCCAATTGACAAATGGTCAAAGGATATAAACAAGCAGTTTTCAAAGAAAAAACTACAGCCACGAGAAAATGCTCCAAATCATTAATAATTAAAGAAACACACATTGGAGTAACTGTGAGGGTGTTTCTTTTACCCATCGATTGCTAAAGATGACAAAAAATGAGAATGGAGACAGGTAAAACTGTGGAAAGTAAATTGAAACTATTCCCCAAAAGTTATTAAAATATGTATGCCCTTTGATGCAGCAATACCATCACTAGGCCTGTCAAAGAAAGAGGAAAGGGATCCACACATACAAAAACATAGCAATTCTTTTTGTAGTTGCAAGGAACTAGAAACAAAAGCGATGCCCATCGGTTGGGGAAAGGCCGGACAAATTATGCTATATAAATAAATACTTTTGTGCCTCTAGAAATGACAGCAAGGACAGTTTCTGAGAAAACTGGGGAAACAGATGAACTGAGGTATGTCAGCAGAACAAGGAGATCAGCTTATAAAATAATAACATTGGGGGGAGGGGGTGGATCCAAGATGACAGCAGGAAAACAGGGACTTGCTTAAGCTCCCCACCAAATCCCTCCAAACACCTGCAAAAAATGGCTCTGAACAAATTCTAGAACTGCGGAACCCATAAAATAGCAGAGGGAAACAGATCTCCAGTCCAGGAAAGCCTGGATGGTTGCTGGGAAGGGTCTATCACACTGTGCTGAAAGCGGAGGGCAGCCCAACATGGGCCGCTCTGGGACAGACCAGACCCAGAGTCAGCCAGCTGGAAGAGGCCTTGGGGCCATGAAACAGTGAGCTGAGGCAGTTACCACACATCTTAACCTACAAATGCCAAAGAGCAGGTTAGGGGAAAACTGCGGGATTGAGTTCAGAGCAGTCTGGCAGCCAGCTCTGGGGATGGAGGAGGTCATGCAGCATGGCAGTAGCAGCACCAGGAAGCCCCTGAGGCTGCCTCCAGAGAGCCAGCGTCAGTGGCTTCCCAAGTCCTTGGCTCACATGGTGGGAGGAATCTAGCAGCAGATCAGAGCAGGAATGCAAGGAGTGCTTTGTGGGCACAAAGGCAGATTCTCTTGCTGTGCCCTGCTTGGATATGAATTGTGGTCCTGGTTGGTGGTTTTGGGGGGAGGATGAGCACTGCTGTGACAGAGTCTGGGGTGATGGTGGAGTAGAAGTAGCTCTGAAAACAGCAGCGCTTGGACCCTAAAGCTTGGGACAAAGTACTCTCTACAAGCAGTCATATCCTGACAAAAAGCTCAAGGGTCAAGTAGTTGGCTGGGAACATAAACAGGCAGTGAAAATGGACTCAGACTCAAACTCAAACTCAAACTCTAGATTCTCTTTTTTGGTGACAAAGAATATCAAATCATAGAGCCAGAAGAAGTCAACAAAGTCAAAGAGCCTACATCAAAAGCCTCCAAGAAAGATATGAATTGGGCTCAGGCCGTGGAAAAGCTCAAAAAGCATTTGGAAAAGCAAGTAAGAAAAGTAGAGGAAAAATTGGGAAGAGAAATGAGAGTGATGCAAGAAAACCATGTAAAACAAGTTAATGACTTGCTAAAGGAGACCTGAAAAAATACTGAAGAAAATAACACCTTAAAAAATAGACTAACTCAAATGGCAAAAGAGCTCCAAAAAGCCAACAAAGAGAAGAATGCGTTGAAAGGCAGAATTAGCCAAATGGAAAAGGTCCAAAAGACCACTGAAGAAAATACCACCTTAAAAATTATATTGGAGCAAGTGGCAGCTAGTGACTTTATGAGAAACCAAGATATTATGAAATAGAACCAAAGGAATGAAAAAAAAATGGAAGACAATGTGAAATATCTCATTGGAAAAACCACTGACCTGGAGAATAGATCCAGGAGAGATAATTTAAAAATTACTGGACTACCTGAAAGCCATGAT
>CM053623.1:164767771-164892238 GCA_028646595.1 Phalanger gymnotis
GGACAAAGGGGATGGGGGTGGGGAATGGGGTGAAAGAGGGGAGGGCTGAATGGGGAATGAGGCAATCAGTATATATGCCAGCTTGGAATGGGGAGGAGGGTAAAAATGGAGAGAAAATTTGTAACTCAAAATCTTGTGGAAATCAATGTTGAAAACTAAAATATTGAATAAAATATATACAAACAGAAAAAAATAAATAAAATAACAACATTGTAAAGACAAAGGACTTGGAAAGGCTTCAGAATCCTGATCGATGTAGTGATCAACCAGAATCTCAAAGAAAACTTCTGCCAGTATAACAGGAAGTGGAGGAGGAGAAAATAAACATTAACTAAAAATATAAAATTGAAAAAAAAAATTTTAAGAAAGAATTAAACTAAGTGATTTCTAATATGTCTCCAAGGTCTAAATCTATTATCTTATGATCCACTCTTGGGTACTCACGAACCATTGTTGACTCATTTAGCCATATAACAGCCCTGCCAGACTATACTAGAAAGAAACATAGGACATAAGAGCAAAAAAGATTTTATTCAAAACAAGGTTGCTAGGTTAACCAGACAAATCAACTGAAGTAGCGGCATCCTCAGCACCTAGGAAATATTCCCCTGTGGCTGAGGCTCCCAGAAACCTGCGACTGGGGGATCCAGAATGAAAACACTAGCACCCACCTCTCAGTATGCACCTGGCATCTCCAGGGTACTTTTGGCAGTTTGCTGACTCCTGGGATAGGAGAACATTCATTAATCTAATCTAACCAGATTAGAATGTGAGTTCCTTGCTTTTTTATTCATATCTTCAATACTTTGTACAAAGTATGACATGTAGTAAGCCCTTAAATGTTTTTTCATACATTCAATCGTTCTGATCTTCAAATTAAAATGCATGCTAGAAATTGAAAATATTTATAGGGGAAATAGCGCTGTATTTGGGGTCAGAGGACCTGGCTTTGAATCTTAACGTTGCTACTTATTTCTCTTATGATCTCAGGTAAGTCAAGTCACTTTTGTGCATCTCAGTTTCCACATTTGTAAAACAATAGGGCTGGGGGCAGTTAGATGGCACACTGAGTAGAGCACTGGCCCTGGAGTCAGGAGGACACGAGTTCAAATCCGGCCTCAGACACTTGACACACCAGCTGTGTGACCTTGGGCAAGTCACTTAACTCCAATTGCCCTGCTTACCTCCCTCAAAAAAAATGATAGGGTTAAGCTATATGAACTCTTAAATTCCCTTATATTTGAGATCCTATGATTCTCTTCTAATGAATAAAACAGAGACTATTTTTTGCCTTTCTTTATATCCCCAACACTTGGCACAGTGCCTAGCACATAGTAAGTGGTTAATAAATGCTTGCTGACTGACTGACTGACTGACGTGCTCCACATAGCAAACCAGGCAGACTCCTAGGATGCCAGGCCACCGGGCAGCGTTCCCAGAACAGGCGAGCTGCCATTACTCTCTTTCTTCTCCCACTCCGTAAAAGGTCAGACTCCCTTATAATCCACTAGACTTTAGTGCCCTCTTGAGGAATCCCACCCTGAACCCAGGAGGTTCTGGTATCAAGTCTCCCTATGCTTACCTCATGGTTGTAGTTGGAATACGTTCCAGCAACTCCTGAATAGGAACAAATCCGACAGTTTGCTTCTTGCTGTCTTCAGAACTTCCAGCTGGATGCACCCCTTGGAGGTCAGTAATTGGTTCCCATCATCACACTGAGTAGCTGACCTGAACTCTGAAAGATGAGTGCCCTCTAGATGCAAAAAGCAGGAATAGACGTGCACCTTTGGCCCATAACTTCATAAGATTGGAGAATTTCAGACTGGGAGGGCCTTTAGACTTCATTTAGACCAGCTCCTTTTTACAAATGGAGAAATGAGGCCCAGCAAAAGGATGAACTGTACGTGATCATAAAGCAGGCACTAAACGATTGTGCTTTCCGGAGAGCCAGAGGCTCTTGAAAATTGGTCTGGGCTTCCCTGAGACCTTTTCAGGGGGTCCATGAGATCAAAACTAATTCCATGATAATTCTAGGATATCTTAATATGATAATACATTTAACATGATAACTGCGGGTAGTTATACCCACATAAGCACAAACTCTTTGAGGGATTTTTAAGAGCTCAAAGGGGTGCCAAGACCAAAGAATCTGCTGACTCCTGAACTATACTACCTTATGCCACCTCTGGGGACTCAAGGAACAGGTTTATTATATTTATTATACATCATATATTATTATTTATATTATATATACGTATATATTATACTAGGTACAGGTGTACCCAAAGGAATAGTATGCTGTCAAATTCAGTCATGAGAAGGAAACCAAAGTTTCTACAAAGGTCCATCTACATATTAATCTGTGCAATTGAATGAAAAGAGTCCTCATGGCGGGAAAGAACAAAAAAAAAGGCAGAATGTCATTTTACACTATGCAATGCTCATTCCAGTGCAGTACTGGTCTTCTATTTGCGTTATGAGACTAAGACAACAATGTTGCTAATTACAAGAGACTCGTTGGCATTGGGCCCCTGTCTAATGATTCAAGGGATGGCCCCTTGGATTCACCTCTTAAAGAGGCCTATTCACTGAATGGGCGTTACTTCACTCTGAGTGAGTACCTGAAAAGGCCTTAGCCTAAAAGGTCCAGGGTCTCCCATTGCATCCTGGGACATCTCCAGTCATCCTGATGAATATCAGGCCACTGGGCCCAGATGGTTTTGGAGGAGAAGGTGAGGCTGGTGACCTTGCACAATCCTCCCTCACTCAAATCAAAGTCAACTGCATGTCATGTCATCATTTCTCTGATGTCATGGTCCTCTTTGAAAACGAAGGACAAACACAACAACCTGTCTAATAATTATATCTAGGGCCCAGAGCTTGGAGACCTGGAGCTATCTTCACATTGTGCCCCTTATAAACCATCTAACCACAGACAAAAACCTCAATTTTTATAGTTATCTGATGTATAAATATCAATATCTCATCCACCTGAAATCAAGGAGCTGTGCCAGATAATGATGTTGATGAAGAGGATAACGCCCCTCATATAGCTCTCTAAGGCAGAGATGTAATATGCAGCCTGCTGCTGCAACAGTCTGTGTTGCCCAAACCACATTAAAATATAATTGGGAAATATTTAATAAAATAAAAATACAATTTTTTGTTGTTCAGTTGTGTCTGACTCTTTGTGACCTCATGGACCATAGTGTCCATAGGGCTTTCTTAGCAAAGATAGTGGAGTGGTTTTTCATTTTCTTTTCCAGTGAATTAAGGCAAACAGAAGTTAAGTGGCTAGTCCAGGGTCACACAGCTAGTAAATGGGCAAAACCTGAATTAAAAACTCGTGTTTCCTAACTTCTGCATTGATCCTTTTCTATTTGGCCATGCTACAGGGAAGTTTCCCACTGGAAACTAGTAAACCTGGGCAGCTAGGTGACACAGTGGATAGAATACCAGCCTTGGAATCAGTAGGACCTGAGTTCAGTCTGTCCTCTGCAACATCTTAGCTGTGAGACCTTGGACAAGTCATTTAACCCTGATTGCCTCTAAAAGAAACTAGTATACCAAATTTCTACCTGAAATTACCAATGAGTTGGGGTAGCATGAGCTAGTTTTTTCAGAGTCTGATCACTTCTTGTTGAGAATCTGGAGAGTTTAAATGGGTGGGACTAAGAGAATACATCTTGGAGTTTAGAATGGTAGCATAACCTTTGGGCTTCATAGGGACAGGGTTTATGCCTTTTCTAAATCTTGCATCCACCCTAGAACTCAGTTCAGTGCTATGAACACAGAAGGTATTTAAAACATGTTTGTATTACATTCTCCCATACTTGGATTAATCATTCATTAAACATTCAGCAAACATTTTTAAAGCACCTACTTTATGCACACTGAATTCTGCCAGGTGCTGGGAGAGATCTAAAGTTGAGTAAGACTGCATGATGTGATGGATAGAAAGCTAGTCTCTCAGCCAGGAAGCCTTGGGCTCTGAAGCAGACTGCTTGAGTGACCCTGGGCAAGTTATCGGTGCCCCAGACAATTATCTAAGATAAGTCGAAGAGTCGGGACCAATCTACATTGGTAAGTAGAGTCCCTCTCTGGTAGCTCCCCACATAGATGACATCTCAAGTCTGGTTTAAAAAAAGTATAGTTTAGTCCCTGCCTTCAAGAAACTTAGAGTAGCGGAAGGTAAGTCTGGGACAATCACTCAGATAAGGCCACAAACATTTATGAAGTGTCTATGTGCCAGGAACTGTGCCAAGTGCTGAGGATACAAAAAAACAAACCAAAACAACAACCAAAAAAACCAAACCCATACAATGCTTGCTCTCCAGGAGTTAGTCTAAGACAAAATGAAAACAACTCTCCAAAAACAAGTTAAATGTAAGTTAAATTGGAGAGAATTAGATCAGTGGGGGGAAGGCACTAGCATGAAGGGGGATCAGGAGAGGCTTCCTGTAGAAGGTGAATTTGTAGCTGTGATTTGAAGGAAGCCAGGAGGTAAGGATGGGGAGGAGGAGTACTCCAGACCCAGGAGAACAGCCAGTGAAAATGCCCAGTCAGGAGGCGACAGAACAGCAAAGGGGCCAGTGGCATTGTATCACGGAGTATGTGCGGGCAAGTTAAGGGTAAGAAAATTGGAAAGGTAAGGTAGGAGGAAGCCAGATTATGAAAGGCTCTGGATGTTAAGAAAGAACTTTATAGCTGATCCCACAAGTGAAAAGGAGCCAACAGAGTTTACTGAATGAGGGTGAGGGGTGTGAGTGACATGGTCAGACCTGTACCTTAGGAAGAATGGTTTGACAACTGAGTGGAGGATGGACTGGGGTAGGGAGAGAAGGGAGGCAAAGTCAACCCAGAGGGCTACAGTACAGGAGTGAGGAGATCAGGGCTGGACCACAGGAGTGGCAGTGTCAGAGCAGGCATATAGAAGAAATATTCCAGAGGTAAAACAGACAGGACTTTGACAACAGGTTGGATATGGGGGAAAGGAGGGAAACAAGAACGAAGAGTCAAGAAGAAGGCTGAGGTTATGAACCCAAGAGATTAGAACAACAGAAATAGGGAAGTTTGACAGAAGAGATTTGGAGGAAACACAAGTTGTTTTGGACATGTTGACTTTGAGACGTCTACCCAATTTGTCTACTGGACTAAGTGTTCAGGCTGGATAGGTGCATCAGGGAATCATCTCTACATAGATGTTAATTGAATCATGGGACCAAATGAGGGTGCAGAGAGAAGAGACAAATGCTCAGGTACATTCACACGTAGGGGGCATTGGATGGATGGTCATCCAGCAAAGGAAAGTCATCAGACAGGTGGGAGGAAAGAATCGGAAGAGTGTCACAAAAACCTAGAAGGAGAAAATATCCAGGAAGAGAAGGCATTGAATACATCAGAGAGGCCAAGAAGGATGAGAACTCAGAAAAGCCCGTCAGATTGGCCAAGAGAACACTGGTGTTTTGGAGGGAGCAGTTTCAATTGAGTGATGAGGTCGGAAGCCAGACTGCAAAGGGCTGCGGAGTGAGAGGGAGGAGAGGATGTGGAAGCAACCAATATAGATAGGGTTTGGTTATTTTCCTACGAGTTTGGCTGAGAAAAGTCAGTGAGAGAAATGACAATAACTTGAGGGGATCTAGTGAAGGTTTTTTAAGGATCCGGGAGACTTAAGGGTATTTGAAGGAATTAGGGAAAGAAAACAGAGTCTGAAGATTAGAGATGATGACAGAGAGAGTAATGTGCTGGAGGAGAGGAGAGGGGGTGGGATCGAGGGCATGGGTAGATAAAAATTAATATGATATAAATTAGAATACATATGTAAAAGTACAGTAAAGTACAACAGGGACCAACGAGGGGCAGCCAGGAAAGTGAAATGTCTGCTGGACTCAGAGTCTGGTGACCTGTATTTCAATTCTGACTCAATGACTTTATGCCAGTGTGTCCATAAACGAGTCACTTTACTTCTCTGAGTCTCAGTTTCCTCGTCTGTCAAATGGAGACAGTGTTTGATCAACCTTAAACTGGTGGGATTAACCTGGACCTTGACATTTAGCTAGGATATCAACAGGTAGAGATGGCATGGGGCTCTGAACCTCCCCAGAGTGCCCCAGGAAAGGCCTTTTCACACTGGTGGGGGCTCTCATTGGGTCCACTGTGTTACACTTCCATATTCTCCATAGCATCTTGCTGGGCATAAAGAAGATACTCAATACATCCTGGCTCAATACATTCTGTGAGAGAATCATAGGATATCCAAGCTGAATGGGAACTCTTAGAGATCATCTAGTCCACACCCCATTTTATAGATGAGAAAACTGAGGACCAGAGAGATGACGTGATTCCACTAAGGAGACACAGTGGAAAAGCTTAGGCCAAGTCTCCTGATTCTGGAATACAGGCATAAAAGAAGGAAAATGAGGAACCAAATATTTTTAAAAATACTTGTTGCATGTTTAATATGTAACAAAAATCAAAACAAAACAAAACAAAAACAAAAAACCCGAAGTCTCCAATTCACCACTAGTTAAAAAAAAAAGCCTCTTGCTCTGCTGGGGCCTAGACTCAGGCCTTTGTGTCTCATTCCCACAAAGGAAGAAGCTCCCTGACCCAGAAGCAGGCTAGTGCAAGCATATTGGCTCTGGAGTCAGAAGGACTAGATTCAAATCCTGGCTTTTCTCTTTATTAATAGTAGCTATAATAGTATGTATGTGTATGTATGTATGTATTCATGTATGTATGTATATATTTATATATAATAGCTATAATAGTATATAATAGTAGCTATAAAGTGCCTTAAATTTTGCAAAGGGGGCCTCTACGTGGCACAGTGAGTAGAGCACCGGCCCTGCAGTCAGGAGGACCTGCGCTCAAATCCAGCCTCACACACTTGACACACTCACTAACTGTGTGACCTTGGGCAAGTCACTTAACCCCAATTGTCCTGCCTTCCCCCCTCAAAAAAAAATTTTTTTGCAAAGAACCTTTACAAATCCAATCTTTTTAATCCTCGTGACAACCCTGGAAGGTAGGTCTGTTATTTTTCTCATTTTATAGATAAGAAAACTGAAGCTAAGTTAAATGACTTGCCCAGAGTCACACAGCTAGTTAGCTGGATTTGAACTCAGATTTTGTGCTCTATCCACTTTGCCACCTGGTTGCTTCATCATTACTTATATGTTCTTAGGTAAGCTACTTAATCCTGCTGGGCCTCAGTTTCCTCAGCCTTTCCGATATTAAATGCTCTGTTCTTACTTTCTTGATCCTGTAGTAAAGGCTACCCCTCTGTTGGACTCATCCCCTTTTGTCCTCATCCTGCCCTGACCGAAAAAGAGGCCAAAGCAAGTTATTTTTGTTTTAATAAAAAGATAAATTCATTTTTTTAAAATTCAGTTTTATTTCAGAGCACCCTGTTTTCGAACCCACAACAATTCTAGTTTTTATTTAATTATTTATTGCTGAATAGGATTACAATAGGATTTCAGGCGCCTGTCTGAAGCTGGGTCACTCGGGAGGCTGCTGCTTTCTCTTTTCCTGGTGGAGGTGGGTGGAGCAGGTCAACAGACATTCCAGAATTGCAGATAATTTTTGCCCACACATCCACTTTTTGGAAAGCTGGCTTGAAATTGAGGGGTGTGTGTGTGTGTGTGTGTGTGTGTGTGTGTGTGTGTGTGTGTGTGTGTGTGTGTACACAACTGTTTCTCTCTCTAGGGAAACCAACATGCTTTCCGTGTGCCTTTGAGGTCTTTGCACTTTCTTCAAATGGACCGATGACAGCACAGAGGATGTGGACAGCAGAGGTTTTCCTGTTTGATGTCACACTGCTGCCCTTTAAAAGTCCATGTAAGAAAAGGAGGGAGACTCAACAGAATTCCCAGTCTTAAGCACCCCTGGGAGGAAGAAGAGAGCTCTAATCAGGCAGAAGTGAGGGAAAGTGTCTGATTTCAACCCCTCTGCCTCAGCCATTCAGAGAACACCAGGATGTCAGTGGGTTGCTTCAGACTCCTATTCTGTACCCTGTGCAGCTTGCAGGCCATCCAAGCGTTCCCCAATGCTTCCCCCCTACTCAGCCTTGGCTGGGGGGGGCTGACTCACCTATACACGGCCACAGCCAGGAACAGCTACCACCTGCAGATCCACAAAGATGGCCACGTGGATGGGTCTCCTCATCAAACCATCTATAGTAAGTAAAGGGTTAGAACTCAAGAAAGAAATGGGAACTCATCAGTCTGACTGCCATTGAAGGGGAAAAAAAACCTGAGTTATGATGGCCAGAAGGCATCTCTAACAGATCCTTTGGCCACCAAGTAGGGCTGTGTCTAATCCGTCTGCATTACTGTCACATCTTTAGTCAAAAGGAAGCAGCGGGGTGGTAGGACAGCCACATGAAGGACTAGGAGGGCTGAGGAGATGAGATGAGGCAGGTTCCTATTGGACTGTGGACTTTGGAACAATTTAGTTAGGGAGCAAGATTGTAGAACTGTCTTCTTTGAAAATCTTGACAGGTCAAATTGTACAGATAAACTGGGTTATCTAGTCCCTGAAAAGTTCCTTTCTGACTGTCTTCCTCTTTTCTCCCTTCACCTCTTTCCTTCCCTTCCTTTACTCATTCATTCATTAAAGTAGGGATGGTAGGTGGTATAGATAAGAGTAGCAGTTTTTGAGTCAGAGGAGCTGGGTTCAAATCCCACATCCTCTAGTTGGTGTCACTGTAATCTTTGCCAAATTATTTCACCTCCCTGTGCTGCATCTTCCTTCTCTGTAACGTAATAGCTGGTATTTATAAAGTCTGAGTCCTTGGGGACACTCTAAGATTTGCAAAGCATTTTTTTCTAAATGATCTCATGAGAGTCTTACAATAACCGTAAAAGGCAGCCTCATTTTACAGATGAGGAAATTAAGGCATGGAGCGGGGTTGTCAGCTGAGCAATGTCAGGGGCTGCATTCTAACCCAGATCCTTCTTGCCTGGGAGCCCAGCAGTGTCTCCACTAACCTCTGCTGCTTCTCTGGAGCTGTTAATGTTTTCTGTCTCATGGACCCCTTTGGCAGTCTGTAAAGCTTATGGATCCCTTCTCAGAGCAATTCAGAAAATAAAATACATACAATTACAAAAAAACCCAATTATATTGAAAACAATTCTCAATTTTTTTTAAAAAAAAACCAAGCTCATAGATCAAAAACTAGACTAAATGATCTACAAGTGTCCTTCTAGTTACAGCACTTCAAGTTTTGTAAAGTGCTTTACAAATACTATTTTACCCTCATGATCACCCTAGGAGGTAGGTAATGTTATTATCCTCATTTTACTGATGAGAAGACTGAGGCAAACAGGTTAAGTGACTTGCCCGGGGTCACACAGCTACTTAGCATCTGAGACTGCATTTGAACTCAGGGCTTCCTGACAAGGCTAGCTCCACTGCACCACCAACCTGCCCAAGAAAAACTTATATTGCTGTAGTTAATGCAAGAATTAAGGATAGGGACTAAATCTATGATTTGGGTGTTATCCTGAACTCCCAAGTGAGGAAAGTCTTTTCACCAATGCAGATTGGCACCTTCTCTACAAATTAAAGTGTTAGGAAATTGCCTAAAACACTTTGAAGTTAAGTAACTTAGCTAGCATCACACAGCCAGGAAGTATGGAAAGCAGAACGTGAATCTAGATCTTCCTGGCTGCAGGGTCAGGTCTCTATCCACTCTACTACCATTCTGCCTTATTATCTCTATTTGACAAATGAGGAAACTGAGGCACAGAGAGACAGACGTTTGTTCACGGTTATATAACTAATATGTGACACAGCTGCGTAGGGCTCAAACTTGGTCCTTTTGCTCCCTAGAGTACAGACAAGGGAGGCAGTTTGTTGTAGTAACAGATGTAACAGTTCAGTGAAAAGAGCATTAGAAAGAGAATCAGATCATAGGGTTTAAAATGGGAAAGGATGATAAAGATAATTCCTCCACCTTACTCAGCTGAAATGAGGATTAAATGAGATGACAGGGCAGGTAAACTGCCGTTGTAAACCCTAAGGTATGATACAAATGTCAGCTATGAGTATCATTAGTTTAGTCCATACCTTTCATTTTGCTCATGAGGAAACAGAAACAGTGGTGTGTTGGGAAATGTTTAATAACCAGCTTTTTTTGGGGGGAGGGGGGAAGATGAGTGGGAAATGTATGGGACAATACTTTTAAGTTTAACTTGACTTATTCATATTTTCCCCATCACTTTCTTAAGTCTAGACAATCCACAAAATGATAAATAGAACTCTGATTCGTAGCAATTTCTGAGGTGTAAACGTTCACACTGAAAATCTAACAATTAGTATATTAACAGGTAGATTAATAGATTAACAATCTTCAGTTGCTAGGAGCTGACTCTGACCCACCCACGCCTGACAAAGGCCCTAATAGGTATAGTGGCAGGGCCAGGGGGAGGTGTGGGCTGTTGTGGGGTAGAAAGGAGGTGGTTTCAGGGCCTCCATAATTAGTGTCTTCATAACTCTATAGTTACCATAGATGATAAATTCCTCCCACCCCAATAGATCTGTTTCTTCTCATCCTACCCCAAGCAGTCAACTAGTGTATGATATTGAGAGCCCTGCAGGGAATGAAGGAGACTAAATGCCGTAAACAGACATATTTAGACTATGGACTTTAGGACAGCTTACTGAGGCAGGGTGTGGAATTGTCTTCTTTGAAAATCTCTATAGTCCTAGCTCCACCGCTCTCTATGTCCTATTGGACATGTCATTATTTTTTAAAGCCCAAGAACGGAATCATTTTTAGAGCTGAAAGGGATTTTTAGTCCCATTGCATACAAGGCGCTATCGGCAATACAAAGAGACAGAATGTCCCAAAAGTTTTAGGGCAATTGTGAGCTTTAATAGCTTAAAAAACATTAATTAGCTGTAATAGTTTAAATTCCTATTCATTAGAGCAGTTGCCTTACAGTTGCCTTGTCTGCTTGGCTACTGGGACACGCTAGGTTTTTGCTGTTGTCATTTTTTTTTGTTTGTTTTTGGGAGGGAAGAAGGCAAGGCAATGGGGGTTCAGTGACTTGCCCAAGGTCACACAGCTAGTAAGTGTCAATTATCTGAGACCAGATTTGAAATCAGGTCCTCCTGACTCCAAGGCCGACGTGCTATTCACAGTGCCACCTAGATGCCCCGACACACTAGCTTTAATAGCTTAAAACTGCACTAAGACATTTGGGATACCCAATTGGGGAGAGAAAATACACATACAAAGCTAGCTAATAAAACTATGCAGTATGTGATAAACAAGTAGTATAGATAAGTTAACCAACTAGAATAGACAAGAAGTGCCAAAGGAGGACAGAAGAGGAAGAGAAGAGAAGAGAAGATACCAAGAGAGTCAGAGAAACTAAGGAACACAACAGAAATTTAGAAATAATTATTTTTTAAATTAAGGATTGAGTCTAATGGCAAATATACAGTGTAGGAGAAATCTGAGCAAATGAATGGGTTTGGGTCATTTCCAGCCCAACCCCCCATCCCCACTCTGTTATATTTTAGTACAAAGGTATGTAACACACACACTCTGGCATGTGGCCCACAACTTTCTCAAGTGTGCTGCACCAGATTATAATGTAATTAGGAAATATTTACATATGTAATTAAAAATACAACAAAACATAGATAACATTACATTTTAAAACAAAATCAAAATCAATAATGCCACCTGTAAGGATCCCCATGTATGGATTAACATTCCTCTTCTTATTTGCGTTTGACACCATTCTCCTAGGAAACAAATCTTTCATATTCCAAGATACAATTTAAAAATAATTTTATTGATATCTATTATATTAGTATTACTTTTGTTTCCTAATATATCCCCCACTGGAAGCCATTCTTTATTAAAAAAGAGAAAGGGAGGAAGGAAGGAAGGAAGGAAGGAAGGAAGGAAGGAAGGAAGGAAGGAAGGAAGGAAGGAAGGAAGGAAGGAAGGAAGGAAGGAAGGAAGGAAGGAAGGAAGGAAGGAAGGAAGGAAGGAAGGAAGAAAGAAGATAGAGTAGTTCAGCAAAACTAAAAAATTAGCTAAGTCTTCCAGTATATTTGATGTCCCATATTTTCTGCCACCTCTGCAAAGAAACTATGGAGGTGTGTTTTAGGAGGAAAACTTTTCACAAATATGTCAAAACTGAAAAAGCAAAATAAAAATTGGAGGTAGAAATGCGGCATGTGTGGTATGTTGTAGGAAGCATGCTCAACTTATGTACCTGGGAGAGCTGGTTAAAATGCCAGCTCTGACATTTCCTAAAGCTGTGTGACCTAGACATATAGCCTGCTCTCTCTGAGCCAGTTGCTTCTATAAAATGGTGACAATGGGGTTGTTATGTGGAAAAGTGCTTTGTAAACTTTGTAAAGTATAACATAAATTCAGGGTTATTATTTTCATTGCCTATCCCTGGCTGGTTAAATGATGTTAAAATACATTATCTTGGATTATCATAAAAAAACAGGGTAAGAGTTCTATATAGATCAGCAGTTTAAACTTAGAATCTCACCAAGAGGTCAGCTAGTCCAGGGATCTCAAACTCAGGGCTTTCTGCTTCCCTTTCCCAGCCCAACTCTATCATGCAGTCTTTTGCTCTTTGGATATTCCAGGTCAATGTGAGCTCCGTGAGGCAGAGATTTTAGTTTTGTCTTTTGTATACAGAAAGGTTTAATAAATCATTATTGAATTGAATATGTAATAATAGTAATCAATTGATTAGTAGATACAGAAAACAAAAATGAACAGTCTCTCCCCTCAAAGGGCTTACATTTTAACAAGGGAGGAGACAACATGCATGTTATGAACATATGCAGAATATACATAAAATTGCTGGAGGGAAGTGGGTAGTCGTACATTTTAAGTTTGAAGTTTCATTTGTCCCTTTCTTTGGGCAAAATAAAATCTAATATTCTTGAAATACACGAAAACATCATTGATTCAAAGGAGCTGGGGTGGGTGGAGAGGTCAACCTGAATAAGTTGAAATGAGGGCTGTAGGGGGAGGATTACTTTTAAGCAAGGCATTTTTATTATAGAGAAAAAACCAAGCCTCTTAGTGAGCAAGACCTAGGTTCAAGTCCCACATCTGATATGTACTGTCTTTGTGGCACCAGACAATTCTCCTAACCTGTCACTGCTACCAGGCAATTCTGTGTGACTATAAATAAACCAGTTCCTGATCTGTACTGGCAGAGGGAATTTCCTCACTTCGAGTTCCCTACATAGATTAGTCACAAAACTGGACCAAAACCAAAAGAAGAAACCAAAAAACCAAGACAAACTAGTTTATCCAAGCAGTTAAGCAGACCCCAAAAATGGAATCGCTTAAATGAATAAAAAATTGTAATTAACATAATAATGGCCAGCTTGAAAGCTTCTCTTAAGAAAACATTCCCCATGAGATCTTGTTTACATGGTTTATTTGTTTTATTTCAGTATTTTAAGGACCTCATTGGTACGATATGTATGGTCTTCATAAGTTGCCATGGTGAAAAATTAATCGATCGTCCTGGCTAACCTCTGTGCTCTTTGGCATCTTAGACCTACAATGAGAGAAGTACAGCCTGTCATTGGGATGGTACTTAACACCTTTTCAGTTTGGCAGGACTGGCAGAGGCAGAGCCGTCGAGAGGCATGGCATAGTGAAACATGAAGGAAGGTCTTGAGCAAAGGGATTTGCTTTGTAAAGCTTCCTTCAAAGTCCACCCCATTCCCCATATGTAGTATGCGTGTGTGTGTTTATGTATGTGTGTGTATGCACACACTTGTATGTGTGCATATAATTTGGATAATTGAAAATTCTTGGGAGATAGGATTGAAATTAATGAAGATTTACTGGACCTGCTACTTTAAAAAAAAAAAAAACATCCACAGGAAATCCTATTAAGTCTTCTTTGGTAGTGTATTGTCTCAAAACCACTGAAGTTAGTCCTTCCTAAAACCTGAGCTATATATCCCTTCCTCTCATTCCCCATTCTCCTGTTCTTCACAAAAAGGACAGAATTCTTTTGTGGATTCAAAGACCTTTCATTACTAATGTTCTCTCCTCCTTCCTATTTCTTTTCTCCCCCTCTCATTTCCTCCTTTTTCTCTCTCCTCTACCCGTTTTCTTTCTTCGATGCTGAATTTCCCTAGTCTCTTTTATCTTTCATCATGGCATTTTCTTTCTCCTGAGAATCCTTTCACATGTATCATTCATCCCTGCCAGGCTCTCTGGGAGGTAAAGAAAGACAAGGCATTTCCAACCCCTTTTACAGGTGAGCATTAGAAATTCAGAAGAGATAAATACTTGGCTGAGGATCAGCAGCACTGAGTCATTTGAACTTGCTTAAACGGACAGGGTCTCTTAAGAAATTGCAGCACTGGTATTTGTTGAGTGAGATCCTCTTCTCTTCGGACAGACACCCAAACTGCTTTTCCAATTATCCTTTATCTGTTTTGTAAGACAAAAATACACGACCCCTCTTTGGAATCTTCTTAGTTTAGCATAGTGCCTGGCACAAGTAAGAACTAAATAAGGGTTTGTTGAATGACATTCTGCTGGCTCTTGGGGCTTCACATTGGACAGTACTTGATAGAATTTGTTGGTGCTTTATTTCGGGAGCTTATCTCACTTCCTTATGGTATATAGTGTTATAGCCTTTTTTTACTGGACCCATGATTTCACTGGTATAGGTAACCCTCAGTGTGGACACATCTACTGATACAGATTTGGCAACTCTTCTGTAATTCATAGTTTTCACTGCCCAGCACACCACGAGGTTAAGCTACTTGTTCAAGAGACTTTGGTTGCCATTGCCAGATGGAGCTTTCTAAAATTCTGTGGAGCTCACAGGAGGAGGTATCAGGTGAGCCCCTCCAAATCTGCCTGACTCCAAGGCTCACTCTCTTTCTCTTGTACCATATTGTCTGCCTCTCTAGTGGGCTTTTACACAGGATGAAACAAGACATGGAATGGATCTTGCCACATCTGGTCAAACTTCCAAAAGAGGCCTTCTGGTCCTAAAAGCATCAGTGCACACATTTCAACAACCCTAGGGAACCATAGTCCTGGCCCTTTGAGGCATCTTCCACTTTTCAAAGCTCATTCATGCCTATGACCTCATTTGATCTTCATGACAACTCTGTACGGGGGGCACCATGCCATCTCCATTTTACAGATGAGGAAGTTAAAGATCAGAAAAGGTGAATACCTTGTTAAAAGTGACATATTCGGGGCAGCTAGGTGGCACAATGAGTAGAGCACCGGCCCTGGAGTCAGGAGGACCTGTGTTCAAATGCAGTCTCAGACACTTAACACACTTACTAGCTGTGTGATCTTGGGCAAGTCACTTAACCCCAATTGCCCTGCCTTCCCCCCGCAAAAATCTACATATTCAGTTTCTTTTCTTGTGTGAACTCATTCTAAAGGCATTTTATTATATGCTTTAGTCCAGGGGGCTGACAGGTTTAGTGTGTTGCTCCCATGGTATCTGGGTTCAAGTCCCCCATGCCTTGAGGGCCTCAAGTATACTTTAAGATTTTCTCCCTACAATAGGCTTTAACGCAGAAACCTGAAAAAATCTTGGCCTGATATGATGATGATGACGGTGATGACGATGGTTAATAATAACAGTAGCAGTGGCAGCTAGCATTTATATACTGCATTACCAAATTATCTCTTTTTACCTTCACAACAACCCTAAGAGATAGGTGGTGTCATGATCCCCATTTTATAGAAGAGGAAACTGAGGCAGACATGTTAAGTGACTTGTCTAGGGTCACACAGTAAATCTGTGAAGGGAGAATTGAACTCAGGTCTTCCTAACTCAGAGTCTAGCATATCCCAAGAGCATACGCCACACTAGCAAGGGCATAGGCCACAGAATTAAAGGAGAAAGGAAACAAAATGTAAATCACGACAGAATTATTGGAAGATAATGGCAGCCTCCTCTAAGTGACCCTCTCCCAAGGGCCTACACGGGACTTTGGTCACAAGTGACTCCCTTTTTCTTGCCCTACTCCTCCCAGCTGCGGCTGCCAGGTGGATCTTCCTGCAGTTCTTACAGAAGATGGCGTCAGGTACTGCTCTCCTTGTCTTAGCTAGCAGGGTCCTTGTAAGGGCCTCATGCAGAGCCCCGTCACTCCCAGTAGGTGGCACCAGATATTGCTCATAGATACTCTGAGAAGTACCACACTCTGCCAAAGCCAGTCTACACTACCAAAAAGGGGAGTTTTTCAGATTATTCCCTGTCTGGCAGGGATCACAGTTTCAGAGCTGGAAAAGACTTCAGCGGGCATTGCATCTAACCCATGTGCGAACAAGAATCCCTTCTCCAACATGCCAGACAAGTGATGATCTAGCTTTTGTATGATACCCTTTAATGAACAAGAATTGAGTGGTTTGCCCAAGGTAACCATGAGTACTGGTTGAAGCATAGCGGAATCTTAATCCTCTCTCGATATACGTCTGAGATATAATGCGATACAATGGATTACAAATACTTTGCAAACTGAAAAGCTTTATATGATGAATGCCAGCCACTGGCTAAACCTGGACATATAAATATAAAAGTGAGAATGTTCTTGACCTCAAGGAGCTTACATTCTAATAGGGACAGACAAAACATATGGGGAAGTGGTGACATCGGAAGGGAATTTTGATCCTGGGAGTCACAGTGATGGTGAATTGATCCATAAGGCAGTCAACTGACACAGCTGACTTTAGTACCTTTCCATTAGGAACAAATTCAAGCCTCAAAGGGCTAGAACTCTGGTTCGCTAGCATTGTTGAAATGTGTGCACTGATGCTTTTAGGATGAGAGGAACTTTTAGGACTAGAATTCACTTAGTACCTTTCCAGAAGGAACAAATTCATTTGATAAGTATGCTCACAATAAGAGGTAGAAAGAGGGGCAAGGCAGGGTACGTACACTGTGGCAAGAAGATGGCCAGGCTGCCTGGATAGATGACCGGCTGAAATATAAGGCTGGGCTGGGGTCTGGGGCCATCGAACTAAAGTTAGCTCTGTAAGTTTTCATTCACTTAGTCATCAATCAAGATGGCCAGACCCCAGAATAAGCAGTTCACCAATGAGTGTATTAACTTTCTAGCGCTGGTGAAATGGATTCTGTAAGTCTGGTTCGGAGGTCCAGCATGGAGAGTGCTAGTCCATGTGGAGAGATGTGGGCCAGCAGCTTCAGAGAGATGGCAAGATGACTTGGTAGACAGAATGACTGGAATTATGAAACATGGTCTAGTCTGGGGCCAGATAGATAAAGTTAGCAACTGGCAACAGTGTAAACTACTATTTACATAAATTACATTTACTAAATTACAATTGTCATTACCATAAATGTGAAAAGTCTAAGCAAGTGAGCAGAAAAACAGTAATGTGTAGGAGAAAGGTTTTTGAAAGTCAGGAGTTATTAAAGTTCTGGCTTTGATATTTGCAGTGTGTTTACTGGTAAGTCTCTTGAGGCTGCTTCGCTTTAACTTCCTTATCCATAAAATGAGGACAATAGTACTTCTGGAAAACCCTCTTTGGACCATTTCTCCCTCCCACCCCTGCCCCCAGCTCACACTTGCAGGTCAAGCTCTTCTACTGTGGGTTCCTACTTCTAAAACTATGGATCATGAGCTCCACCGGTGTATTTACTTAATGTGCCTCTAGTCAGGCAGAGGAAACAATTAGCTCAAAACCAGGGAATAGTAAATAATTTTCATAGTAATTAAAGTGTATAGTAAAGGACAGTAACAACAAAACAACTCCTCCACAACAATGGGGCACTGTTCCACAAATATACCTCCTGTTGATGGGGAAAATGCACAACATAAGGTTCATTAGTGAAGAGACATACATGTAGAGAAGACATGTGACCAAGGTAACTTATAACTCCATTACTACCAGGCCCTTGGGGCATGGCAACATACCTTTGGAAAGAATTGGAACCCATAGCTAGGATCACAGTAGCCTACACAGTTCTGTTCTCTTGGAGTCTTAACTCTGGAGCCTACCATCCCCTGAGCAACAGGGTCCCAGCTCCAGGAACCAGACTGTGGTAGAAGCAATGATCTTGAGGCTCCAATTCACAGGTTGGTTAGTTTTCCCTTAGAAGGTACTGATATAGTCCTGTGGATTTAATTAGCTTAAAGGACCAAAGACCAAAGCCACTAACAAATACAAAAACCAGGGCACAAATCATCTGGCTTCTCTTTCATGCTTTTGACTGTGTGCCATCATAGGCAATACGGAGACAGGGAAGCTTTACCCAACTGATCAATGCTGTATGTCTGTTTAATATCTTTCCCCTGCTGTGACTAAGCAAACCTTCTTTTGCTAAGTATCAGATATTCTAAGAGTATCTCATTTCATTCCAATCTCCAACCTAAATTATTGGACTGGGCTCTATATAATTGGACACTGAAGATGGGCTCCTTTGGACACTTGTATGTGTTTCTGCTGTAAGACAGAAATGCTGGAGGGGGACAAAGGGAGGAAGAGAAGAAATTCCCATTTCCCTTTTCCTACATAAGAGGGAAAGGGAAAAGGTGGAAAATGAACTTTCTTCAGTGTAAACAACTCCCAAGCTGCTCACTGGCTTTTTAAAGACCATCAAAGGTGTGGCTATTCTGTAGTCAGTTATTTTCATTTAGTGGCCAAGGCCTTATAATTCCATCAGGCTGACTGATGACTCTTTGAACTGCGATTTCCTCCTCTGTAAAAATAAATGTGTTGAACTAGATGACCTCTGAGGTCCCTTCCAGCTCCAAATCTATGTTCTTAGGTCTTACTGCTCTATAGAAACCTGAGCCCATCTTTCAGGACAGAGCTCCTAAGAGAGCCCTCGTTCCTTAAAAATCTCCTCCTTTTGAAGGAGAGATAAGCTGCAAAAATGCCGACAAAGAAACACAAACTACCAGAAACCCTCGAAGAAAATTGTTTTTAGGGAAAAAATCTATCCCAAATAAAGGAGACTTCCAAAAAAATTCAAAGTGAAAAAAATATCGCTAAGACAATGGAGGCAGAAATGACGGAAGAAAAATATACTAAAAGAACACCAAGAGAAGCACTGGAAATGAAGCTGGAATTGCCTTGGATTATTCATAATTAAAAAACAACAACAAAAAAACAACCCTGGAAGCAATCCATGAATCCAATGATTGAGGAAAAGCTAAGCAAAACTGTAATAGACATGTGTGCAGTGCGTTTCATTCCATCCTGTCTCCATTGCTCTATTTGAAATCAGCCTGGGGCAGCTGGGTGGTACAGTGAGTAGAGCACCAGCCCTGGAGTCAGGAGGACCTGAGCTCAACTCCGGCCTCAGACACTTGACACGCTTACTAGCTGTGTGACCTTGGAAAAGTCACTTAACCAACTGCACTGCCTTCCCCCCTCCAATAAAAAAATTGGCCAGAACACATAAATAACGAAACTGTGTTTATCAATAAAACTCATTTATTGAAATAGCATGGCTCAAAGAATGTGACAAAGGGGCAACTAAGTGGCGCAATGAATAGAGCACCAGCCCTGGGGTCAGGAGGATCTGAGTTCAAATCCACCTCAGATACTCAACATTTACTTAGCTGTGTGACCTTATGCAAGTCACTTAACCCCAGCTGCCTTGCCTTCCCCCCTTAAAAATAAAAAGTAGTGACAATAGACTGTTCCAATAAGCCCATCAACACACACAGTGGCAGTGGAAAGAGTAGACATACACTCAGAGTATATACTAATAATGGTGGAGCACAGAAAGCCAAAGCGCCATACATTACCTCTGGTGTTGCATCATCCTGCTATCTTTTTTCTTCTGGTGGTGTCAATCTGCTTCCCCTGGGCATATCTCTGCTGAGTAGTATGTCACCCCCCAGGTCTGCTGCCTGCCACAGTTCAAGCTGACTCAAAGCCAGACTCTCTGGATGAGCCTTCTGCTTAGCGTGATGTCTGCTACTGACTGAGGTGCTATATTGCAAGATGCCACTACTGAGAGTGAGAGTGGGGAATGTATAGAAGAGAGGAGTCCTATGTCATTCCCAGCCCCACCCCATACACACACACACACACACACACACACACACACACACACACACACACTTTGGAAAAGGCAGAACGAACAGAGAACGTACTAGAAGAGTCCCTCTTAAGAGCTGAGTTCTTCCTCCATAGCTAGATATCTTCTTTCCTGACTCTTCTGAATTGCTCAAACTTTTAAAAAGCCACTAGGTGTGTAACTGATCCTTCCATCAGCCCATCACTAGCCACCCTAATTTTTTTGGAGAACTTTTTCCTCGTCTTTTAAAGGAGTATATTTCCTTAACGCTGGCTAAAGTCTGAAAGGAATAGGCTACTCCAAAATCTGAAAAGGGTGGAATCCTTATGGTGAAATATCTTGCGAACGGTCAATAAACATTTGTTAAGGGCTATTATGTGCCAGGCACAGTGGTAAGTGCTGGGGGTAAAATGAAAGGCAAAAGATAGCCTCTGATCTCAAGGATCTCACAATCTAATGGGATGATACACAAACAACTATGTATAATGAGATGAACACAGAAAAAAATGGAGACAACCATCAGAAGGAAGGAAATCAAGGGAGACTGGGGAAAGTCCCTTATATCCAATGATTTTACCAGGTGTACTGTAGGGCTCAAATTGATCAGGCAACAACCTTCTACAAATGGAGTATTATGAAAAATAACAAATACAAAGAAATATAGGAAGGCACAGAAAATAAAGCAAAATGAAGAAAAATGAACTGAAACAATAATATAAACACTAATTATTATTTAATAATGATAACAGTAACAAGAGAATAATTGTAACTCATATAACAGCAACAAAATAGGAATAACACAGGGAAAATGCAGAAGGGGACGTGGGAAGAGGACGATTTAACTTCCTCATTAACATTTAAAAACCAAAAAATTTAAATGGAAGGTCATGTTTTTCTGTATAATCTTGGCTACACTATGAGTGTCTCTCCCAATAACCGTGTGTGTGTGTGTGTGTGTGTGTCTTGCGTGTATGTTTTTTCTCCTCACCGGAGTATGTTATTTGAAGGCAAGGACTCTTCATTTTTGTGATTATAACCTCAGTGTCTAACACAGTACCTGGCATATAGTTGGTACTAAATGTTTTCTGTGATTTTTTTGGGGGGGGGAGGGAGAGAAGTTAGGGCTAGTTAATGGGTTAGAATGTGTGTATTGATGGTTACTAAATTTAAAATAGATTGACAATTCTTTTTTTTTGGAGGGGGGAAGGTAAGGCAATCGGGGTTAAGTGACTTGCCCAAGGTCACATGGCTAGTAAGTGTCAATTATCTGAGGCTGGATTTGAATTCAGGTCCTCCCTACCTGCCCCTAGATGGACAATTCTTAAAATATGAGCTATTGTAACTATTCTTCATTAAAAGGCAATTTATTTAGCCTGTCTGAGCCTGTTTCCTTATTTCTATAATGAGAGGGTTAGATTAGTCCGCCTCTAAGGTACTTTACAATTCTGGGATTCTATTCCACATAATTAATTCCATTTGTAAGATGATAAGTTGTGAAGGAAGGAAGCTGGAGCAGCATACTTGTATAATATAGTATTGGAATAGTTTATTTTCTTTTTATTAATCACCAAGGAAAGCTGCATAAAAGAGAAAGCATTTTAGGGCTTGTGTGAAGGCAGGAATAAGACAATGTGTGAAGTTTTTGATCTCAGATGGTTTTCTCAACAGGTGCCTTAATGATCAGATCAGAGGATGCTGGGCTAGTCATAATAACTGGTGTGATGAGCAGAAGGTATCTCTGTATGGACCTCAGGGGCAACATCTTCGGCTCGGTGAGTCTTTGGACTCTGCTTGTGGCTTGCAGGTCACTGGCTGTTAATAGAGAATCATAGAATTCTAGAATGGAATAATTCCATCTGGCTTATATTCTCATGGCCTGCTTTCTCCCTTGGTACCTTTTCCCAGACCAAGGTACTAATACCATTAAAATGTGGTGAATCTACCTGAATTATCTCAATGCTCCATTTTCCTTTGTTGAAGAGCAAGCCTCAGGGGGAATCACTAGCATCTTTGGTTTGCCCAGGGTCTGTCTGCCTTCATACCTGAAGTTCAACAGAACAAAGGATTCTGGATCCAAATTCATCCTTTTAAAAGGAATCTGGTCCATTGCTACTATTCCTCCTAAGCCTACCTGAGCCTCACTTTTCTTATCTGTTAAGTGAGAGGGATATTTTGCGACTCTGGCATCCTATTCCACATAATTAAGTACACTTGTAGGACGCTTGACTGTGGGGGAACGTAGCCAGCTAGGCACATCTGAAGAGCAAGCTGCAAGCTTGGTATCTGGCATCCCACAGAACAAATGGAATGAAAACCATAACCAATATGCGGGAGTTGCAAGTGACAGATTCAGTTATGCAGGCTTGTTTTTTCAACCAAAGGATTTGTGCAAGTGCAAGAAACTAATTATTGAATGATTTAAACTCAGAAGTTACACCACCACTAGATTATATTACCTGGGGGCAAGAACTGTTAGTTGTGAAACTGGTACTGGTGCCGTTTCTATTTCCTGTCTCCTTGATGGTATGGCATGCATGGGGTAAAGCATGCTAGATTTGAATCATGTTTTTGCTACATATAACTTCTGGGTCAGTATATCTCCCTGTCCAGCAGTTAGTTATTTAAGCAGACGCCACTTTTAAGATGCAAATACTTCTAAGAGGATGTGTCTAGATGTCCTAGGATGATTTAACTGCCTTGAAGGAATGGGAATTTTAACATAAGTGTTAGCATTGGAAAGGGGAAGTGGGAATAGGGAGAGGCAATTTTAGAGCATGGGCGAGTTCTGAGCATAGCAGCCCTAAATGGGGTTCTGTAGGTGGGTGGGAGAGGAGGGGTTGTGGGCAGCCAGATGAAGCATGAGGACACTGACGGCCTGGGAGTTGAGTGAAAGGAGGTGCCAGGAGGTAGAAAAGGGACATAGAAAAGTAGAAAGGTTATCAAGTACAACCTCTGCCTAGAGAACTGACCTTTCTTTCCAAAGATCTAGTGCAAAGTTCCTCCTTTGGCTTGGTGGGTTATCTTCACGTTATTACTTCAAGCTCCTTAACTAGAATCTTGTCCCATGTTTCCTTCTCTCCCTAACCCCCAACCTTTCCCTGGGTGGGGAGGGCCATGAGGGCAGAACTCTTTTGCTCAGTCCCTGCAGTCTAATGCTACTTTACAAGCTTCCCCTCCGGGTCTCCTCCTCCATCACCTGCTTTGGTGAGCCGGCTCTGTTGTAGAGTGGACGGCAAAAACCTGAGGGATGACCAGTGTTAGCTTTTACAACTAAGTACGCGATGAGCTTGGGGGAAGGAGGACACATTTACCCAGACACTCAAACACCTTAGAGAGAATTGTCTTGTGGATCCAAGGTAATTACTCCCTTGATCTTGGCAAATAAACCATTCTGAATACATGCCTGAGATATGGTTAAACCTATGGCAGATCCTAAAGTGGAAGGAGGAGGCCATGGAGCTCTGTGGCCCTTGCCTTCATGACTACCTGCAACTTGGATTTGAGTAGTTCTTTCTTGTTTATAAATCCAAATGGCCTGATGTGATGGGAATATATCACAAGGTCTCAAGCCTATCTTGCAAAGAGGAGGTGCCTTGCATTTGGAAGACTGCTCCTCTTGGGAATTAGGAAGCTTAGATTAGCTCCAACCCTAACAGTTTTTCGACCATGGGTGAGTCACCTAACAGCTCTGAGCCTCCATTTCCTCATCTATAAAATGGGTCTAATGCTGATACTAACTACCTCACAGGAGTGAAGAGAAAGTGCTTGGTAGACTTTAAGGAGATACATAAAATGTGACACTCTTTCTATGTTGACCCTGAAGCTGGAAAAGGAGTTACTAAACCAGCCTTCACCTGGTCCCTTCTCTGTCCTTTCAGCATTTCTTCAGCCCAGACAACTGCAAGTTCAAACACCGGACACTAGAAAATGGGTATGACGTCTATCACTCTCCACAGAACAACCTCCTGATCAGCCTTGGCAAGGCGAAGAGGGCCTTCTTGCCAGGCATGAACCCCCCTCCTTACTCCCAGTTCCTGTCTCGGAGGAATGAGATCCCCATAATCCACTTCAACACACCTGAACCCCACCGGCACACCAGGAGTGCTGAGAACAGCCCTGACTTGGACCCAATGAATGTGCTGAAACCCCGACCAAGGGTGACCCCTTGCTCCCAGGAACTCCACAGTGCTGAAGAGAACAGCGTAGTAGATGATGACCCTTTGGAAGTACTCAGAAATAGTAATCGACTGAAGCCCTACCCTGGTAGGATGAGTTTGGAAAGATGCCTCCCTGTCCCCAATGCTGCTTAAGTGGACTACAATAAAATCCCCTTTAACCATCCCTGATTCTTGTTAGCAGCTAGCCCATCTTTAAAGGGCCCAGAACTCTTTAAACCTTAAAGAACAAGAGAGAAATCAACTTTTTCCTCCCCTTTCCTATCTTAGGACCTCCATGGGAATTAAGCCTGGAATACTGTGCTAAGACCTAGGACCTCATCCCTAGGCTGAGGGGTAGAGTTCTGCTCTTTCGCATCCCTGCACCTGACATTCCAATCAAGACTCTAATGTGGATGGTCCCCCTTCATCTTCAATCAACTGTTAGAGGCTTTGCCATGCTAACAGTATCATTCCTGTGGCTTCCTCTAGTTTAAGATGAAGGACAGAAGATGCTGGGTGGTGGGGGAGCACGCTGGCTGAAAAGCAAATAAGACTTGACCCTAGAGTGGACAGCCAAACTCTGCCCAACTTGAAGCCAATTTCTCCTCTTCTGTGTTTATAACCCTTTCATCAAGCTCCCCCTCCTTTGCAAATCAGGATGAGACCTGTAAGCCTAAGAATCCTTTGGTTTCCCAGCCCCATAGATAATCTTGAGATACCACCTTATAAACAGCCATTTCTCCATTTGCTTATTCCTAGTTACTATCCTGATAAGGTAAACCTTAAATTCACTTATCTTACTCCTTGAGCCCCTTCTAAGAAGCTCCCCCTGGGAGGGGTTGTTTTTAAAAAATGAGTAGAAGTTGGTTAATATCAAAAAATCATATTCATGGTTGGTACCAAGAAGGTACCAGGAAACATTCCAGAGTTCCCTAACAGGGTAACATACATTGCTGTTCACTCCTTTATTACATCATGGGCTAGGCCAGGGGGTGACTTCCAAGCTTACTAAGTCAAGTCAAAACAGAAGGCTAAGACATTTCCAGTCTTGAAAATCAAAACACTCTATGCACTTTTTAGAGGAACACTGGACCTTTGTATTTTACCAGTCTACTAAATTGTTTTTAAGCTGGCCTTAATTTGAGACCATTCAGCTAAATCTGCAGCTTCCCTTTGCCACAGAAATAAATTTGAACTCTTCAGAGAAGTCTTTAAGAAACTTTCTTATCCAGGGTTAGCAATACTATTCTGCGTGGCCATAAAAATGCCAACGTGTGCTGAGGGGAGCTGTTCCAGGGTCTCCGTGGCTCAGCAGATTTCTGAGGCTCTTTCTCAATGGCGAATTTCTGTCTTGAGGTTGTTCTCTGAATGCAGACCAGGCTGTTTACCTCGGATTCAATTTAATTCAACAAAAATGTATTAAATGACTCCTATTTACAAGGCATTGTACTAAGCCTCAGGGACAGGAAAGCAAAAAGGAAACCCTCTCCCTTCAAAGAGTTTAAATTCTATTGGTAATCAGTGGGAAATCTGGAAAATGAGTCAGAGGACAAGGGAATAGAAGACAGTGAGATCCGTATCTTTTTTCTTCTTAATGGGCTAGGAACATGTGCTTTCTCCCCTCTTTCTGCACTGGCTTAAGCATTCCCTTAAAGGTGGATTTCTTAAAACGCCACCCACTACCTTCCATTAAGTCCAAGTTTGCTGAACTGCTTCACACTAAAAGCATCACTTCTGTGGCTCCCCTGAGCTTAAGATGAAGAACGGAGGACGGTGGGAAGGGGCACACTAGCTGTGAAACAACTATAGTAGACAAACTCTAACCCACCCAGGGGCCAATCTTTGCTTTTCTGTTGGATCCATCCTATTTCATCCTTCCCCTCCTCCTCTGCAAATCAGGATGAGATCTATAAAACTAGAATCTTATGATTTTCCAACTCCAAAGGTAATCCTGAGAAACCATCTGGCAAACAGTCTTGAGGCCTTCACTGTCTAGAAACAGTAAATAAAGGACCAGTCTAAGTAAGGACAACCATTAGCCTTCACTTCCCCAAGGCTACCCTGATTTCTGGACATGACGCCGGAGAAAACTCAGTACAGGACACAAAATATGGACATTGTAGAAGTCTTGGATTTTGGGGCTTAACCCTCATTAGGTCTTGTTGTTCCAGTCTACCATTTCTGACTTTGAATCTTCCGTCCTGAGGCCCCTCTCTCCTCTTCTAAATCCTTCCCTAAGGTGGTCGGTACAGACAAATGATATCAAGCAGCAGAACGGATTCGGACAAGGCCTCACTCCTCTGTTTACTTTCCTTCATTCCAATCATGTTCTCACTGGTGCAGGCTGAATCACTCGATTGTACTTCCTAGAGGAACAACAATCCTCTGCTTTTTTTTCCTTTTTAAGCTGAGCTTAAAGTCCCTATTCTGGAATACACAACATAACTATGCACAACACTAAACACTAGTGCACAGCAGGTTTTTAAAATATACTCATTCTGTTTGAGAATCACTAATATCATTCCTGTTGAGTCTCTGACACTGAGAGATGGATGGGAAACCAAGAAGCGCTTCTATAGTTGACCAGTTTGAGACTCACAGTACTAGCAGCAGCATCAGGGAGGCCTCTCTTTGGCAGAGAAGAGAAGCAATCCCTTTTAATTTCCAGAAGTGTTCCTTTGGAAGTAAAATATTTATTTATTTATTTAGATTTTGTCTATCACTTGCTATTTATGGATATTTATAATGATGTACTCCCACTTGTTTCTTTGCTTTTACTTTAAGAGAAAAAATAAACTTTTTCTCAGCTTCAGTAAAGTTTCTTTCTGTTGCTTCATAAATAGAGGGACGAGGGTAAATCTAAGACAGCCTTGGAGACTGGCACAGTCAGATATAATAAGAGTTGAGAACTGGAAGTAGCCTTGGAAATGATCCAGTCCAAGGAAACCCTGTAAAAATCTTTCATTTTAAAGATGAGGACACTGAGACACAGAGAGATGCCCAGAGTTATAGAGGTGCCCAAGACCAAGTGGCTTGCCTAAGTTCACACAGCACTTGTGCGCTATGATCACCAAGTCCTTTGTGTCCAAATTCTTAGCTCCTTCTACTATTCCATGTTGCTTCTTAGAGAGGGAGTTGGAGGCTACCAGATTTTCAAATGTTGTGGGTGTTTCTTCCCAAAAGTTCTCACAGAAGGAAACAGGGAAGCTTTACAGCCCTAAGACTGACTACCTGTCATTTCCTTCTGTTGCCACTTAGTTTCCAACTGAAGGATGTGGTGATTCCCATAGGAAACGATCCTGCTAATGACAAACATGAGTGAAAAGCACTGACTTTGGATTGAGTCAGTCATTCGATAAATATTTCATTAAATGCCTACCATGTGGCAGGCATTGTGCTAAGTGCTGGAAGTACAAAAAAGGCAAAAGACAGTTCTTGCCCTCAAAGACCTCACAACCTAATAGGGCAGACAACAAGCAAACAAATGCATACAATCAAGGAGATTATCAGCAGAAGGAAGGCACCAGAATTAAGAGGAGTTGGGAAAGGCTTCCTATAGAAGATGGGGTTTTAGTTGGGACTTGAAGAAAGCCAGGGAAGCCAGGAGACAGAGATAAGGAGGGAGAGTGTTATAAGCATGGGAGACAACCAGAGAAAATTCCTGGAGCCAAGAGGTAGAGTGTCGTCATAGAACAGCGAGGCTAGTGTCAGTAGATCTAAGAATATGTGGGTGGGAGTGCAGTATATGAGGTCTGGAAAGGTGGAGGGAGGAGGGCAGGTTATGAAGGGCTTTACACAGCAAAAGAGGATTTTATATTTGATCCTGGAGATGAGAGGGAACCCCTAGAGTTTGCTAAGAGAGAGAGAGAGAGAAGAGAGAGAGAGAGTATATGTGTGTGCACGCGCACGTGTGTGTGTGTGTATGTGACATGGTCGACCTGAATTTCAGAAAATTTACTTTGTTAGCTGAATAGAGGATGTTTTGGAGCAGGGAGAGACTTCAGGCGGGCAGACCAGCAGACTATTGTAATAGTTCAAACACAAGGTGATGAGGGTTTGCACCAGGGTGGCAAGAGCATCACAAGAAAGAAGGTGGCACATTCAAGAGATATTAAAGATTAAATTGACAGGTATGACAACAGATTGAATACTGGAGATTAAAGTGAGGAGCAGAGGATGACATACAGAGGCAACTAGTCTGAGGGACTGGGAGGATGGTATTGCCCTTAATAGTAACAGAGAAGTTTGGAACAGAAGAGGGTTTAGGGAGAAAGATAATGGGGTCCATTTTGGACACGTTGAGTTTAAGATGTCCAGTGGACATCCAGTTATCCAGTTCAAGATATCTGAGACTAGAAATCAGCAGAGGGATTAGGGCAGGGAAGGCAGATGAGAATAAGCAGCATAGAGATGGAAAATAAAGCCATGGGAGGTTCCTCCCATTCATTCTAATTCCTCTATACAACATGACTAATATGAAAATATGTTTAAGAGGAATGTATATGTAAAGCCTATAGCAGACTGCATCTCATATGGGAGGGCAGGAGGGGGAGAAAATTTAAAACTTACGGAAGTGAATGTTGAAAACTAAATAAATGAACTTATGAAAAAAAAAAAGGATGCTGTGCAATAAACCAGAGGTGTCAAACACACAGTCCAGGGACATAGGTACAATGAATGCAGCTCCAATCAGATTAAAATGTAATTGGAAGATATTTAACAAAATTAATAAAAATGCAATAAAACACTGATACCATTGAATTTTGAAAACAAAAAATGAACCCATGGGAGCTAATAAGACCATTGTGAAGACACAGAGAAGGACCAGAGAAAAGAGCCCAGGATAGAGAAGAGTAGAACTCATCTGCAGTTAGAGGAAGTGATCCAAATGAGGATCCAGAAAAGGAGACTTAGGTGTGGTGATATAGGTAAGAGAACCAGGAGGGAGCAGTGTCCTGAAAGCCTAAAGAAAAGAGAGTATGGAGGCTAGGAGGATGATCAAAAGTGCTAAAGGCTACACGGGAGTCAAGAAAAATAAAGACTGAGAAAAGATCATTGGTCACTTTGGAGAGAGCAGTTTCAGCAAAAGGTTATTGGAAGCTGGATTGTAAAGGGTTAAGAGAGTGAGAGAGAGAAAATGAAGGCACCTATTGCAGACAGCCTTCTCAAGGAGTTTAGCCACAAATGCCGTAAGAAATATTTTTAAGGATACGGGCCTATGGACACGCTTGCAGGAAGTAGGGAAGCACCCAAAAGACAAGGAGAGACTGAAAGAAAGTGACAGAGTCGGGGGCAATCTGCTGGAAGAGGTGGGATGGAAGGATTGCTAGAACAAGCAAGGAGGTTAGCCTTGGTAAGGAGTAAGGCCACTTCACCATGTGAGACAGGTGTGAAGGAAGAGATAGTAGCAGAAGACACCTGAGTGAAAGGAGATGAGGAAGAGGGAGAAGAGGGAGTTCCTGGTGAATGATCTCAATTTTTGTTCTGTAAAAGGAAGTAATAACTAGTGCAGAAGAGATAGTCTGGGAGAGAACTGAGGGGTCAAGGGACTGGGGGTCACAGTGTAGACAAAAAGTAGGGTTTGATAATGGAAGGCAGAGGAAAAGGTATAAAGTTATTATTTTATGGCCAGAAAAGAGGATTTTGGAATTCCTAAAAACGAAGGTGGTGCATTTGTGGGTGATGTCTCAAGGGTAATATGTACATAATTCGTATGTGGCTGTAGTGGGATGCAGGAGTAGGTCATAGGAAGTGAGTAGGTTGAAGACCTGAATGATTAGGGCATTTGAGGGAAAGTCACTATGTATGGTAAAGTCACCTAATATGAGGGCAGACACTGGAGAGAAGAAATTGGGAAAAATTGTGAATCAAGAACTGAACTTATTTGGGAAAGAAAGTGATTTGGAAGTCTACATACAACAGCTAATAGGATTCTGATTGGGTGGTAGATTGAAACTGTAAGGATTCCATAAAGTGACAGTGTAACTAGAGCCATTACTACAGCTGATGCCACAGCTCAACATTCAAACGACTAAGACTACCAGACCCGTACTTTGGAGGCAATCTAGATTAACCCTAGATCTCTGCCCTGTGCTAGGACAGAGAGCTTCTCACCAATCTTCTCCTTATTTCTCTGATACTGCCTGTGATCTGGAGCAAAGGTCCTGGACATATCCCCTACCCCAGTTCCCCTCCCCAAACACATACATTTTCTTTCTAACCAGCCACAGGCAAATGGAACTGGGGAGTCTCCCAGTTATATCTGAAGTACTGAGAGGCCAAGGAGGAAAAGTATTAGAAGATGGCTGGTGGAATATGGTTGTATGTGAGAATAATTAACTTATTTTTTCTTTCTTCCAATTTTCACTGTTCAATAAACTATAAAGCCACATTATGTTTGAATATCTTAGTTCTCTAGAGAGGTGTGGGTGGGTGGGAAAGGACTTTTGTGGGAGTTGTGACTAGAAAGGAAAAGCCTAAAGATGGGGTGGGGTTTCCTAAGCCATAAAGTTTGCGGTTTTTTTTAATATTCTGAGTAATATTCTATCCTTCCAACTCCAAACCTGACCATCAGGGCCAGAGAACAGCCTAGACATTTGCAACCTGAGCGCCCTCTAGTGACCCACTGGGATACTATGGGCTTTAGGAAGGCTTGTTAAAAGATGTAACACCAGAAAGGAACTAGGGAGCTACTGGGCTGGTTGTTCAAAGAGAATGCCACTAAGCAGGTACCTCAGGTATTACACCTGATTGCAAGATTACTATGCCTTTTGGAGGCTTAAGGCGACAAATGAGCTAATTTGGGGCGCTTCTACAGCAGTGTCCTAACAGCTGGGCACACACATGTCACACAAGTTATTTCTTTTTTCATATATATTTGAAACAAGTCTCTTTTGCTTAGTTGAATGCCCTAAATACACATCTCTGATGTTCTGCTTCACATCCATCAGATGAGCAAACATGACAAAAAAGGAAAATGCCAAATTCTGTTGGAAATGGGAAAATAGTAATGCACTGCTGGTGGGACTAGGATTGACCACGCCATTCTGGAATGCAATTGGGACTAGGTCTGAAAAGTTATTTAACTGTGCATACTCTGTGATGCTACTCCTAGGCCTATACCCCAAAGAGATCAAAGAAAGAGGGAATGAATCCACAAGCACAAAAAACATTTATAACAGCTCTCTTCATAGTGGAAAAGTACTAGAAGTTAAAGGGATGTCCATCAACTAAGGAATGGCTGAACAAATTATACTATATAAATATAAAAGAATACTACTGTGCCATACTTTGGGAGACTTATATGAAACAAAGCAGACTGAGTAAGCAGAACCAAGAGTATAATTTATATAATAACATTGTAAATAACAAAAAAACTTTGGAACAATAATTAAAGTGCTACCCAGACAATGCAGAATTAGACACATAGGTAATGGGGAAATTTGTTCTGTCTCTATGTATATTTGTTAGAAAGGTTGTTTTTCCCCGAACTGGGGAGAGGTGGAGAGAGAAAAAGAAATGCTTTTTAATTGAAAAAAAATTTTTAAAAACATCTAACATACATTTTAAAAACACTACAGGGAAGAGCAGACCCAAGATGGTGGTGCACAGAGAGCATTCTAACAGAACTTCTCAACATTCACCTCCAAATAACTTTAAAATAATGCATCCAATTCTGGAGTGGCATAACCAACAAAAGGATGGGGTGAGACATTTCTCCAGCCCAGGATAACTCTGAAAGTTGGAAGGTAACGTCTATGACGCTGGGGTGGGGGCTGGCCAGGAACACAGCAGGGACACTAGTTATGGAGGCAACTATGACAACAAGAGCAGCAGCAGTAGTAGTACCAGGAGCTCTCACTGCCCAAAGACAGTAAGGAGATTGGGCAGTCAGAAAGAGATTGCAAGGGACTCCTGTGTGGGCACTGGGCACAGGAAGGTCAATGAAAAAATACTGCAAGCAGCCAGAAAGAAACAATTCAAATACTGTAGAGCCACCATCAGAAAGGCAGAAGATTTACTATAATAAAGGAAGGGGGGGGCAGGGCTGGAAATATGATATTCAGGAAGGCAAAGTAGCCAGAATTGCAACCAAGAACTACCTACCCTGCCAAAATGAGTATAATCTTCTGGGGGTGTTGTTTGGTGGTGAAATAGACATTTAATGAAATAGAGGACTTCTAGGCATTACAGATGTAAAGATCAGGCCTGAATAGAAAATCTGACATTCAAACACAATGTTCAAGGGAGGCATAAAAAGGTAAATGTAAGTAAGAAATCATGAGAACTTCACAAGGTTAAAATGTTTATACTCCTAAATGGGAAGGTGATACAAGAACTTTATCATCATTAGGACAGTAGAAAGCATCTACTTAGAGGGCATGGATGTGACTCTATTTTGTTCAGGTGATCTCAAATTTGAAGAAAGAAAAACAGGGGTGAGAAGAGGGTAGGGAGAGGAAGAATGGGGAAAATTATCTCACAAAAAAGAGGCATGCAAGGAAGAATTTTACAGGAGGAGAAAATGGGGAAACGGTAAACAACGCTTCAACCTCACTCTCAAAAAGGGAAGAATATAAATACACACTTAGGTACAGAATCTTACCCAATACGGAAGTATAAAGGAAATGGGTTAACAGAAAGGCAAGGAGTATGTGGCAAGAGGGAGGATAGATTATAGGAGGCAGAAGCAAAACATAATTTTGAGGAGGATAAACAGAAGAAAACAGGATGGATATAAACACACAGTTATGAATCATAACTGTGAATGTGAATGGGATGAACTCACCCATAAAATGGAAGTGGATAGCAAAATGGTTCAGAAATCAGAATCCAACAATATGTTGTTTACAAGAAACACACTTGAAACAGAAACACAGAGTTAAAATAAAAGACTGGAACAGAATCTATTGTGCTTGTGAATTACGATGATGAAAAATGCTATCCACATTCAGAAAGAACTGATGAACTCTGAATGCAATTTGAATCATACATTTTTCCTAGCCTTTTTTTCAATATAGAAATGTTCTGCATGACTTCACATGTATAATGTGAATCATATTGCTTGCCTTTTCAATGGTTGGGGGAGGACCTAGAGAAGAAAAGATCTGGAACTCAAAATTGTTAAAATGAATGCTTAAAAAAAAAAAAGCTTTTAGTGATCCCTTAAAAAATATTATGGGCAAAAGTACAAATACAAAAGAATATTGCAGAATTTCAATATTGAATCACTGTAACTCTGATGTGGTCCCCTTGAAAAAAAGATGCAATTTTAAAAGTCAAGTCATTCCAATAAAAACCACTTACAAGAACTGGATGGTATAATATGACACAGACTTAATGGTACCCTATAGGGGCTTACAACATACCAACCTGATAAAGATGGATATACAGTAAAGTTGTTTCCAATTCTTCCACCCCTTAGTAGAGGTTACTATGGGCAAAAAATACATCAGCTAGTAGAACATCTTCTGGTGTTTAACCTCTCAACTGAGCCAGGCCAATCTTTGGATGGCATAATTCAGGCCATGACAAGGTCCACAGTCTAAGCCAACCCATACTCCACTATATATATACACAAATGAATTCATTCTCTCATGGATCCTGATATGATGCTGACCACAATCCATCCATGTCTACCCATCCTGTGCAACTGTTGTTCATGTCCTTCCATAAGTTCACTATAAGCCAAAGTTCACAGACTGTACAATTCTTAGCATTCTCACAGTACAATATAAAAAATTACTGCAAATCTAGAGATCCCTCCAAAAGAGAGTAACTCTGTAACTGTAAGCAATGACTCAAAAGAAAAAATGGACTCTCCATAAGGACTACATGAGTAATTAAAAGAAATGAAGAAATTTTTTAAATAAAAGCTCTTAGGGGAAAGAATTAAAAAAGGAGAATAAATGGCTTAGAAGAAAAAAATTAAAACTTACCAAGAAATGGATTCCTTGAAAACCAGAATATACCGAAGAGAAATTAATGATTTCATGAAACATTCAGAAATATTAGAACAAAATCAAAAGATTTTTAAAAATTGAAAATGCAAGGGACCTAATTATCAAGAACAAGTGACCTAGGAAGCAAGAATGAATTTAAGAATCATTAGACTTCATGAAGATCATTATATATATTAAAAAAAAAAACCTGGACACTTTATTTTAAGAAACCACAAATAAAACTGCCCGGATCTATTAGAACCAGAGGGTAAAGCAAAGAAAGAATCTGCCATGCATTTCCTAAAAGAAACCCCAAAAGGAAAAGTCATCAAAGATGTCAGAGCCAAAGCTAGAAATCTCATATTGAAAAAAAACCACCAAGCTAATTTCTTAAAAGGGGTTTGTTTGTTTTCCAAGGGTAGATGGGAATAGGGAGGAGGGAAAAAGAATAAGCATCCAGAAAGAAACAGTTTTAGTACCAAGGGGTGAGGTAAGGATGACACAAGACCTGGCAGCTACTACTACTAATAAGAAGAGAACTTAGTATATAATCTTTCAAAAAGCAAAAGAGACAGACTTAAAATCAAGAATAATTTAGCCTGCAAAGCTGACTATAAGTCCACAGGGTGGGGGTGGGGGGAGTGGAATGGACTTTTAAAGGAATAGTTTCCAAGTTTTTCCGATGAAAACATTAGAGCTGAGTGGGAACTCTGAAATACAACATAATGTAATAGCTAAAATAACTTTTATTTTTATTTCTTTTTATTCTTCTTTATTCTTTATTTATTCAATGCCATAACAATCAAACTACCAAAGGATTACTTCCTAGAAGTAGGGGGAAAAAAAATTCACCTGCAGAAAAGGTCAAGAATCTCAAGGAAAATAAAGAAAAGTAGGAAAGAAGGAGGTCTTGTAATAAAGATCTCAAACTATATTACAAAGCAGCAATCATCAAAACAATTTGATATTGAATTGGGAAAGAACGCATGACTAAACAAAGACTAGAGAGGTTCACAAAAGATAAAACAGACAATCTTGAATACATAAAATTAAAAAGAGTTTGCAAAAAAATCTAAGCATGATTGTGAGGGAAAGAGTTAACTAGAGGGAAAAACAAAACCTTTGTAACAAGTTTTTCTAATAAAGGGTTCATTTCCAAGACATATATGGAACTGATTCAAATTTATAAGAGTAAAAGTCATTCCCCAACTGATAGTTAAAGAATACAAACAGTTCTCCAAGAAATCCAAGCTGTTTATAGTTATACAAAAAAATGTTCCAAATTACTAATAATTAGAGAGATGTCAATTAAAGCCACTGAGGTTCAACCTTACAACCAATTTAGCAATACTGACAAACAAGAAAAATGATAAAAGGTGAAAGGAGCTTCAGGAAAACAAGTGAAGCTACGAATTGGTCTGATCCTTCTGGAACTATGCCCAAAAGTCGGTAAACTGTGGAAACCCTTTAAACCCTGCAACATAACTACTAGGACCATACCCCTAAAGAGATCAAAGAGAAAAAGGTCCCCTAAAGACACAAAATATTTATAGTGGTTCTTTTTATAGTGGCAAAGAACTAGAAACTGCAGAAAAACTGAATATATTATAGCATACAAATGTAATTAAAATATTGTTTTGCTGAGAAACACTGAAGGGGATGGTTTCAGAGAAACCTGGGAAGATGAATAAATTGATGTAGACTGAACAGCCAGAAGAACAACTGAATAAAAACATTATAAAAAGAAAAGAACTTTGAAAGACTTAAGAACGTTGCTCATTGCACTGATCAGCCATGATTCCAAAGGAACGATACCCACTTACTGTCACAGGCGTGATGGACTAATATGCAGAACAAGATAGACATTTTCTGACATAGCCAATATGGAGATCTGTTTTGCCTGACTATGCATATTTGTTATACAGGTGGTGATGGTGCTGTTTTTCTGGGGGAAGGGGAGAGAAAATAATGCTTAATAAATAAGATATGAATACAAAATAAAAGCTGTTAAGCAAAAAACAAATACAAGAGTCCAGAGAAACCTAGATAGGCAAATTCATTTGAGCAGCCAGAAGGAGCTATGTGATGGTGATTAACATTACGATAGAAGGAAAAGAAACAAGTGTCTCTCCAGAACTTTAATGTCTTCAAACAGTACTGAGAGTTAAATAAGAGGTCCTGGAGCTGGGGGGGTGGGGGTAGATCAGCTCTGCTTGGAGGGTTTAAGAGAGGAAAGAGAAGGAAGGATAAAAGGAATAGCAGAGCAAGTGAACAGGAGAGCAAAGTAACTTGGTATTTCTTATAACTGGGGTGCTCAAGAATGAAAGTAAACCATTATGGAGGAAGGGAGGTAAGAAGAATGAGGTTCATCTGAAATGAACAAAGAAGGAGACTCAGATTAAATGAACAGAACCAGAACTGGCACTGAGACCTTCTAACTCCAGGCCTCGGGCTCTGACACCAGGCTGATTCTTTCAGTTTTGTATAGCCCATTATCTACAAAGGATCCTAAGATTTAGAGCTGGGAGGGACCTTTAGAGTTATCTAGTCCAACCCCCATATTTTATAGATGAAAAAAATTGAGGCCCAAAGAAATGAAATAACTTGCCCAAATGGATATTAATGACAAGAGCTGCAACTCAACACTGGATCCTGCCTTGAGCTAAACTTGGGGCTTTTCTTACCATACCAACCCACCGTCTTTCCTCATTCTCTGAACAGCTGTACTTAGTTTTCAAGGCTGCTTCACTGGCCTCATCCTTTCCTCCACTGGTTTACCTTTCACCCAACAGCACCATCTAGGAACCGAGTTGAATTTTATCTTTTCCTACTTAGATTCTTAGAATGTCAGAAATGGAAGGGACATCAGAGAAACTCTAGTCCAACTCCTTATTTAACAGATAAGGAAACTGAAGGTCAGAAAGAAGGATCTTGCCAAAGGGCACACAACTACTAGTAGCAAAACTAGGATTTGGACCAAAGTTTCTTGGGTTCCCAGGGTAAGGCTCTTTCTCTCATGTGAGATGACTTCTAAAAATTCTCTCCTATCCTTTGCCTTAAATCAAGTACTGCTCCAAACTTCTGTGATTCAGCAGCCTATTTTGTCCTAATAATTTGGGCTTTACTTATTCTTCCTAAGCAATCATTTCTAAATGGCCCAAGCAATTATTTTCTCCACAAGAAAAATTAATGTTACTTTATTTTTTATAATCTTCATGTTGATAAATGTTTTATTCATAAAGTAGATTCCTTTAGCATAGAGAGGCACTCTACAGTAGGAGACAACATTTCATAATAAATAGTTCTTTTCCAAACACCAAAAAAGGTCATGAAATAATACAGTATGTTATTCACTAAAAGCCAATCACAAAGGCTATATTTATCTTCAGGCATAAAAAACCCAAACATCAACATAAGAAACAAAGTAGAACAAAACAAAAAACATGAAACAAAGTAGAACAAAACAAAAACACGATCTGATAAATTAGCTGCAAAATCTAGTCACAATTGAATAAAAAGGAAAAAAGTCCTTAGACATAAGCAATTCTTTTCTAAATCGTGGTAGTTATTAAAAAATAACCATCCTCAGTGCTAATATTTAGCACAACAAAGAAATACATTCAATACTGTGATAACAAATTATAAACCAAAGTTATAATACTTCATTTGACAACACTGGATTTTATCAAAATGGACGTTTCCATTTCTATTCAAAGTCAAAACCTGGCAGGAAACAGTGGCATTTCTTTTGGAAAATGCCAGTAGTTGCATTCAAAACACACCTTAACTTATTCCCTGGGTTTTACTTAGTGTTCTTATGTTACTGCCTTTCCATACACAACCAAGTATAACATATTTCTGAAAGCTTTTGTAAGAATTTGGAATATAACTACTGGAAACAAGGTGCTCCCTCAATGACAAAAAAAAAAAATATGAAAATCCTAATGATTTATTTGGGCCTAGGCACTTTCTGTCACTTTGGCTAGGTGATCCTGCAAATTAATACAAATGCACTTTATGGTTGTTTTAATTCCATTAGCACCTTGTTCTACATTTATTATAAAGTGACTGATCCCTGTATTGGGGCTGACTGAACTGAGTTCAGATTTGCTTAGATTTGCTGGTAAGGTACACTCCAGATCAACCACAAAATAAGTAAACATGTTTCTCATGTAAGCCCCATGACTTACCACCAATATATTAGCATCTAACACTTGGGCAACATTGTCTGAATTAAGATCAGATCCACAATTGCTTCCTAATGGAAATGTTTCTCTTAGAAAGGCCTCCAGGCCACTGTCCATCACTCCTGCTGTAGGCTGTCCTTTCTGACGCGCTTCATCCAGGACCAGCTGACAAAGAAATTCAAAAAAGTCCTTTGCTCTTAATTTCACCTACAAACAAACAAACAAACAAATGAGGAATTTCCAACAAGTAAAGTGGCTTGACTGCTCTTCTAGCTTTGATAATCCCATTTTAACATTTCATTAAAATCAAAGACTTGTTCTTCCAAATCATGGATTTTGATAAGAAATCTACTATCTCACAAAAGGATCCATTAGATTTTAGGTTATGAAATGTAATTGCTAGTTTTTCCTTATGTTGAGGCAAGATTTATCTTTCCCAAATTTTGACCCATTGGTTACTATTCTCTGACCCCTCTGGAAAATAGGAGTTTATATCTAATCCCTCTTTCTCAAGAGAGATAAATCTTAAAGTATTTAAAGATGGTGTTATCTTTTCTAAAGAAGCCTCAGGTAATCAATGTCCTCTAAAATGTTATTTCCCCAAACAACACATGGTACTCAAGACATGACCAGCACAGAGTACAGGGGTACAATCACTTCTCTAATCTGTTCATTTGTTTAAAACATCTATATGATTTGTGTCACTTGAGAGCAGTAGACAGAGAAAGTTTCAAAGGCAGGGAGGCCTGGATTCAAGTCTTCTGATACACACTGAAGGTGGGGTGCTCTAGGCAGATCGCTTAATGGTTCAGTGTCCCAAGCAATGAGACTGACCCTCTATGAGGCAGAGCAGGTGTCAACACAAATTGCTATAAGACGTTTCCTTAGCATTCGTTCCCTAACCCAAAGGAATCAGAGATCCAGTCAAAAAAACCGTCCTCCTTCTCTGATGCATCATTATGGCAGAAGCAATACCGGGTGCTAAACGTCCATGACAATGCAGCCTAAGTTCTATCAAGTCCTACAGTAAACTGGAAGAAGGCTCTGAATAAAAGTCTGACAATGGCTATCATTCGAGGACTGGCCTTGCTAAAGTTCAGTGAAGCTGGTAATATTTTTTCACTCACAGCAACTCTTGGTAACTGTCTAAAGGGGTTGCAATATCTGCACTTGTCAACAGCCGACCCACACTGAAATGCTAAAGGTTTTACATCAGTCTTTCGAGTTGCACATGTAACAGGCAATTAATCAACCCACAAACATTTATTAAGCATTTATCATATTCCGGGAACTAGTGTAGGTATCAGATAAGCTAGAAATATAACAAATTTTATCAATTCTACAAATATTCAAGTATTTATTGAGCAACTATATGCCAGGCTCTGTGCTCAGCACTGGGGATACAAAAACAAAGCTAAGTAAGACTAATCTCATTTGTTTAAAAAAACAAGTTAAATATAGTCAAAGCATTTGCCAAGGCCTGCTGACATCTGTTACTATTATCTATACCTTCCAAGTTACCCTACTTGGTATTTCTTCAATTTGATACCTTTCTATAAGCCTTTTTATCTGTCCCTACTTCACCTTTTAATAGGATTTCTGTCTGAAGCAGAATATTGAAGGTCTTCATGCTCACTCACGTCCTACCTGGTTTGTGACCTTCCCAGCTTCTCTTGACCTCAACTAGGTATTCCCTGATTTCTGCCCATACTTCCATTACCAGTATATTTCCTGGAAGTGCCTAGAAGGAAAAGAACTGTTTCACTGTTGTTTTTGTAGCTTCACCAAAGCTATGCCTTCTCCATGGAGAAAAATTTAAGATATTGATGAGGAAGAGGAGGTCCTCTTTGTTTTCTTCTGACGTGAGAAGAATGGTAAATGGAGGAAAATGCCAATTCGGACATCTCTCTAAGCCAGAAATAGCTTAGATATTATATTTATATTAAATTAATGAGCTTCAGGCAGACCTGTGCCCAAAACACAGAGTACAGAATTAATTTATCTTCTTCTACACTGTCTAGAGTGCAGGGGTGTGCAACCAGCAGCCTCAAGGCCACATTATCAGAGGCCTCTAGGTCCTTTGACTGAATCCAGTCTGAGGGCCACCCTTGAGGACTTGGAAGCCTTTGATATGTGGCCTCAAGGTCGCAGGTTCCCCACCCCTGGCCTAGACTTATCCCTTTTGTATATTCCTCGATAAACCAGGATTAGGCAAGGTAATGAGAATGACAAAGGATATTTTTCTTTTTAATCACTTATTTATTTTTAGTTTTCAACATTCACTTCCATAAGATTTTGGGTATTAAATTTTCTCCCTTTCCCTTTCTTCTCCCCTCCCCAAGATGGTGTGCAATCTGACACAGGCTCTACTCTTATACATTCACATTAAACATATTTTCACATTAGTCATGATGTAAAGAAAAATTAGAACCCATGGGAGGAACCACAAGAAAGAAGAAACAAAACAAAACAATAAAAGAAAAGGAGAGCAAATAGTATGCTTCCATCCGTATTCAGACTCCAAAATTCTTTCTCTGGATGTGGATAGCATTTTCCATCATGAGTCTTTTGGAGTTGTCTTAGATGCTTGCACTTCTGAGAAGAGCTAAGTCTGTCAAAGTCAGTCATCACACAATGTGGTTGTTCCTGTGTACATTGCTCTCCTGGTTCTGCTCACTTCACTCTGCATCAGTTCATGTAAGTCTTTCCAGGTTTTTCTGAAGTCTGCCTGCTCATCATTTCTTATAGCACAATAGTATTCCATCCTCTCAATTTGTAATTCTTGGCCACCACAAAAAGAGCCGCTATAAATATTTTTGTACATGTGGGTCCTTTTCCCATTTTTATGATCTCTTTGGGATACAGACCTATAGGTGGTACTGCTAGGTCAAATGGTATGTACAGTTTTATAGCCCACAAAGGATATTTTCATAAATATGTATATAATTATAACCAGAAAATTCTAAACTCCTTGGAACTTCTTTGGTACACCCTGGCATATGAGTGTATATTTTATAATAAATCCTTCCAGTGCTGTTTTCCTATCAGAATCTCCATGTCCTGATGCTTTCTTTCATAATAAGAGCTCTTTATTACTATAAATTAAAAATCTACAAGAAACGCAAATTAACCAACAATTAAACCAAATATGGTAAATCTGAACATTTTATTATCTTGAGCAAAGAAAAAATAAATTGCAATGGACCTATTAAAGTACAGTACAACAAAATAATATACAGCTGAGGAAATCGCAGAACCTCAAGCTGAAGCAATCAAAAAAATTACCTCCACAAAATGCTATGAAACTATCTGGTACTGGCTAAGAAATAGAAAGGTAGATCAACAGAACAGAGTAAACATACTACAGCAGCAAATGACTATAGTACCTTTTTTAACAAATGTAAAGACTTAATTTTGGGGATAAGAATCCACTATTTAGTAAAAATTACTGGGAAAGCTGGAAAGCAGTCTGGCAGAAATTGGGCATAGACCAATATCTTACACCATTTGCCAAGATAAGATGAAAATACTTACATCACCTACATATAAAGGGAGGTATTACAAGAGAATCTAAAAGATGGAACATGTTTCCTATCGGACTTCGGATAGGAGAGCAATTTACGAGAGCAGTGTGAGGTATAAAATGGATAATTTTGGTTCCATTAAATTAAAAAGGCTTTGTACAAATAAAACCAATGTAGAAGATCAGAAGGAAAGCTGAGAATTGGGGGAATTTATAGACAATTTCTCAGATAAAGCTCTCTCACCTCAAATATGAAATAAAAAAAAACTTCAAACTTCTAAGAATATAAGTCATTCCCCAATTGATAAAATGATCAAAGATGATATGAACTGGCAGTGTTCTGATGAAGAAATGAAGACAATTTATAGTCCTATGAAAAATACTCTAAAATCATTATTGATTAGAGAAATGCAAATTAAAACAACCTTGAGATACTTTACAATTACAAGATTGGCTAAAATGACAAAAGTGGAAAGTTGGAGGGGAAGTGGAAAAATTGCAACACATTCACTGTTTGTGGAGTGATGAACTAACCTAACCATTTTGGAGAATAATCTGGAATTATGCCCAAAGAGTTATTAATCTGCTTATATCCTTTGGCCCAGCAATACCACTACTATATCTGTTTCCCAAGATGATTAGGGAAAAAGGAAAAGAACTACGCTCTAAAATATTTACAGCGGCTCTCTCTGTGAAGGCAAAGAACTGGAAATAGCAGGGATGCCCATCATTTGAGGAGACGAGTAACAAGTGGATATGATGGTGATGGATACTACTGCGCTACAAGAAATGATGAGCTTGGTGATCTTGGAAAAACATGGCTAGACCTGAATGAAATATTGGAGAGCAGAGTGAGCAGAACCAAGAACAATGCATACAGTAACTGTCTGAGTCATTTTGACGATTATAAACATCCAAATTGACTACAAAGGATCTATGAAGGAAGATGGTATCAGAATCCAGAGAAAGAACTGATAAATATGAGTATGTATAGAATGGTTTTACAAACACACACGCATATTTGTGTCTAATGGTAGCCATCTCTGGGGAGCCGGGGATGGAAAGGGGGGAGGGAAAATAAAGTTAAATGATAACTTTATTATATATTTTAAAAGAACAGCAAGTTGTACATAATAGATCTGCACTTTCATGTATAAGCATCTATTCTGCTATGCTATGGAAATGCTTGTTTTAATTTCTTAAGTTCAGCATAAAAAAAAAACCCAAAAAATGATATGAAGATGGTCATACATAAGAATTGCTTTTAAAACAAATGAAAAAATGAGAAGTAATTACATTCTCAGATAAGGCAGCAATACAAATTTATAATGCCAAAAAAGACAAATAGGGAAAATATATGATGCTTAAAAGAATCAATGAAAAACATTAACTGTATATGCATCAAACAGCACATTCTCAAACACAGTAAGTACATAAAAAGACATCGATAGCATGACTGGGTTAAACTTTAATATTCTCTCAGAGCTGTATAAATACAAGAGAAAGATAATGAAAATACAGAGCTGAATAAACAGTTGGAAAAATTAGATTTGACTAACCTATGTTGATTTATGAATGGAAATATTAAATGATGCCCATTTCTCAGCATCTCACAATACTTTATAAAAAATAATCACGTTAAATATCAAAGAAAATTATTAAAACTGTGTCCTGTATTTTAGCTACAAGTATGCCAGAAGCAATTTGTTTTTCACTTATTGGTATTTTAAATTTAAGCCATTTCTAGCTTAGAAAGAGAAACGTCCAAACTGTCATAGTTCTCCCATTACTTGGGCATTTTCCTCTCTACTTCATAACTAGAGGTAGCCTCCACAAGTATTTTGAAGAGACAGATTATATTAAAAACTATAGTTGGGAGTTAACATTACCAAAAAAGTCACAACTAAGTTTCTTAAATGTTCTTCTTGCAGTAATACAAGGGACCTCTTCCCTGTTATCAGTAGCTTAGTCATTTTCAATAGAGAGAGCTGCATCATAGCTACTGAGAATGGAGGAAAAAGAAGAATGTCCTAAGATGGGTCATTGGACCATTTCAAGGAAGGCAATATTTTAAACCAGATAAGAGGTACTCAAGTTCTAAGTTTGCCACTCTTAATCCATTTGTTCTTTTGTTCTTAACCTAACTAATTTTTCTAAGGGGACAAGTCTGCAAAGGATTTTTCAACTAGAGAAATATTTATTTCTTATAATTTCTAGTTGAAAAAATACCTCCCTAAAAAGAGGTATTTAATATACTTCCATATTGGGCATAAAGGCACCAAAAATAAAAAAAATATAAAAGGGCAGAAATATAAGTTCATCCTTTGCAGACCATAATGCAATATTAAGATGATCATAGGATTTTCACCAACTGTGCTAGGAAGCAATTTCATACCCAGATTGCCTACATCCAATCATCAAACTAGACCTGGGAGTAAGAGTGGGGGTAGGAGGGGAGAATAAGCTCCTGGTTTTTTTTTTTTATCATCATGGAGATGATACTCCAATATATTTCTATTAGCCCACTGCTAACTGAGTCAAATTTTAGTTATTTTGTGTAAATAGCAATTCCAAATAAATGGTAACATACCTGATCTAATGTTTCTCCTTCAGGAGGTGTGAAATCAGGGCACTGTTCCCCAGCTGCTTTGGCCAATGCTTTTAATTCACATAGAGGTTTGCCTTCTGCAATTCCATATTTCTGCAACAGTACAACAGAAAAAATAACAATTTAAGGTATTTGCAACACAATAATACCCATTTCTAATACAAGACTTATAGCCCAAATAAATAAAGCAAATAAAATTGCTTCACATCACTGGTGTTTCTCCACACTACTCTTCTATACTAAAAATGAAAATAAGAACTCTCATCATCATGCATTTAAGAGAGATTCACTAGGTTGCCTAAGAGGCATAGTTCTATACACTTAATATACAAAACTAGAAATAGCTAGATTGTTACCTATCATTATGTCCTCAGGTTAACTATATGGAACTAATTAAAGACCATACTAGTGTCATAATAAAAACTGATGGTAAAAAGAAACTGAAACAGAGTTCCAAGCATGATCAATTTATTAGCAAAGCTAGCAACTGCCAATAAATGAGATCCAAGGCTCCTCAGTAGCGAAGAACGAACCTGACAATGAAAGCAGTTCTTTTATAATCCTACAAAGGAACCTAAAAATGGAAAATGACATCAATCTGGCACAACACAAGCATATCTCACATCTGACTGGTCAGTGCTAAGATCACTAACCACAAATTACATCAGTTTATCACCAGGTAGACAGATAACCTCTGCAAAGTCCTGTGGCTGGCAGTTTATGAGGCAGAACAGGGCACTTGCAACTTATAATCCTAGCAATTTCTGACAGATTAGTAGAACAGGATTAGAATTTTGTGTCTAGAAATTCCTGAGGAGGGGAACTTACAACTGCAGGCCTGAGAAGTTCAAATTCATATATTAAGAGAGAGTAACTAATATACAATATATTGATTATTAATACATAGTAAACTGATTAAGACTTAACGAAATAGTACAAAATACAGTAGGATCTCAATTTTCAATTCCACACTAGCTGCTCCTTAATAAATTACTGCAATTTAGATTTTCTTTAAAAACCTCTGCATTCTTAATACATAAAGAATATACCGTATCTCAAGTATAATTACTTTGATTTCTGTCCCTAAGCTGCCATTTTTAAATTATCACCGAAGGTTTTTAAATCTCAATAGAGAAGCAGTATGGAATAGTGTTAGAAAGCTGACTGAGAAACTGAGAAATCCTGGCTGAACTCAGTCATGTCCTGATGCTAACACATACTGGCTATATAGCCCTGCGAAGTTATACTTCACTTCCCAGTATTCTAGCCAATTCTGATCTACATTTTCAGAGAGGATTTCTTCACCCAGCAGTTTCTGAAATTAATGAAACCACAAGTCTAGTTATCCTTATCCTAAGTAGCTACAACTCATTATGATCCTAACATGATATCCCCCACAAAAATCCAATGGTGGGGTAAACTATCTTTTACTTGCTACCAAAAACATAAAATGAGCTGCCCTTTTGCTCTTAGATTCCCCACTAGCACCCACTTGTATAGAAACGGAAAAACGTAATCAAAGTCCTTTCTCCCTCTGTACTACCCTGCCCCATCCCCATTCCGAAATGGAAAGGCAAGAAGATATCATTTCCATCACTTTAGTTCTTTTTAAAAACTGAGTGCCATCCAGAGAAAGAATTATGGAGTCTGAATGCAGATGGAGGCAAACTATTTGCTCTCTTTTTTTCCCCTTATTATTTGGTTTTGTTTCTTCTTTCTCATGATTCATTCCATTGGTTATGATTCTTCTTTACAACTGGACCATTATGTAAATAAGTTTAATGCGAAGGTATATGCAGAACCTATGTCGGATTACATGCCATCTTGCAGGGGAGGAGAGGGAGGGAGAGAAAATTTGGAACTCAAAAACTTGTGGAACTGAGTGCTGTAAACTAAAAATAATCTGGGTCATCTTGACTCTAAATTCACTCAGTTTTCTTTCGATTCTACCATGATGCCTTCTCAAACAATGGCACCACTACTATCCTGTGGGGCAACCTGAATTTTTTTTACATTAAAAAGTGGTCCTCATTCTTGGTCCTGGAAAACATGTGAAACATCATCCCTCTACAGAGAGATGGGGGACTACAGTTGCAAAATACTGAATAAGATGTACCACATGGCTGCCTTGTTGGTTGTTTTAACTTAATCGTTTTTCTCTCTTACAAAAGATAGTTTAATAGAGAGGGGAAGGTCTATTAAGAAATTATACTGGGTTTAAAAAAAAACATGAGAGTTATCAATTAAACTTTTAAAAATGGGCTATTTATACTTAAAAAAGTTGGAAATTATTGCTATAGAAGGAAGTAAACAGTTAATAAACTGTTGGCATATTAGATAAGGAAGCATAAGACTGAAAATCTACATGGGGAATGTATAGGAGAGTTTCCAAAGCTTTTTCAAGTATCCCTTCATCAGAAAACGCCATGTCATCTAATATAAAGTCATATTATTTTTCCAAATAAAGTGACTTCTTGATTATTTTTGGAAAGGCACATGTTATAAAATTAAGCATCTGTTCCAACACCACAGCAAGAATCCTCAACACTTACCCTTTCTCGAAGTCTTGTATCATAGTTTACTGTTGCTTCTTTACAGAATCTGCTTTTCTCCAAAATCTTGGCAGTGGTCTGAAAATATAAATTGAATTAGTTCTCTTTTCATAAATAATTTGCTTTGAGTAGCTATGAAAATGAGTTATATGAAATTTTACCTGTAGGTCAAAGGTCAAAACGGGACAGCCATGTATCTCTAAATGACTAAAATTAATATTCCTTGTCTCATCCCCATGTTGACATAGATCAGGCATCAGCAAACTTGGCCCATGAACCAAATCTGGCCCATTTTCTGTTTTTGTAGAGCCCATGAGGTTAGAATGGTTTTTATATTTTTAAATACAGTACAACATGCAGTGGGCCAGAACTGGCCCTCAGGCCATTGTTTGCAAATTCCTGATATAGATTTATTTACTGGTGTGTAATATTTTTTCCTTTAATATGTATCTACCTACCTAATTAATAGGTAGAGAAAACATTTAATATATGGTAGCATTCAAAAGGTTTTTTAAAATTAAAATGAATATTATTTATTTCCTAGTCCTTAGTAGCTATTACCACAATACATTTAAGATCTGATCTTACAGTTGTGTGTAGCTCTTTAAAACATCTGATGGTCCTTAAGCATAAAAAAGTCAACAGAGCTACTAAGGATTAATCCCAAATAAGGGCTTACCTGTTTTGTACGCATGAGATCACTTGAGAAAATGTGAGTAAACTTCACATTACTAAGAAATTCACCAGCAGCTGCTGCTTGTCTAAAACCAGTTTCCGAAAGGGGCACATCTACACCTTGTCCTAAGAAAGGAAGGAAGGAAACTCACTTAAGAGAATCGGAACTTCGTTATTTCACTGTCTACATTTGTTCAATGAGAAGATGAGCTGGTTGTATCTTCCATAAAGCTCAGCAGAGAAGTGAGGCATCCATAAGTTATTAGTAGTTCAAATCAATTGTATCCCAAAAGAACATTTTATATAGGTTAGTGCCTTAGTGAAGAACACTCAACTACCTTTGGTCTTATTAGCCATTTGCTTTACTTTTCCCTTTTTTCTTTATTCCAACCTCTTCTTTAGTGGCTTTTTGGAACTCATGTTCATCCAAGTGAACAATGGTAAGATCTGTGTGACAGCAAGAAACTTGTCTTATTCATTTTTGTTTTTTCCTTAGAGCCTAACACAGTGATTTGCACAAACTATCCAATTTAAAACCATCTGCTGAATGAATTACTTTATTTACATATGCTTCAAATGGAAGTCACCCATTCCCAGTTTGGAATTCTCATTCCTCTCATTCATTCAATAGACATTTATTGAGCATCTACTATGTGCCAGACACGGGAGAGACAGGGGTGTGCCTCACTGTATGTCCTCTGAATTGGGGGATGTTCACTGCTTAGGATAAAATGAATCTGTTTAAAATGAACTTGTGGTGTTTTCTTTGGTCCGATTAGCTACACAGTTAAACTAATTTAGTGGCCCAAGGCAAAGTTTCTGGCCTTATGTAGCACCACTGGCTTTCTAGGGGTTAGTCATTTTTTCTACTCCTTCCACATATCACCCTAAATGAATGAAATCTTTCATTTTACTACAAGCCCTCCCTTACCTTACTTTATGGTATGTTCATGCACAGCAAATAATTTTATCCACTCATACTGCTGACTTCTTTAGCTCAGGAGGTAAACAGCAAAAAAAATTTTGATAAAGAGGTCAAGTCTACAGACTAACTTTGGGTGGAGTACATATCAAAAAGAAAGTTTCATTTAGGATTGAGGAAGTGGGGCAAGAGGATCACAGAATGAAAAATCAGATTTGTTCCAGGAACATAGATTTGAATACACCAGGAATGAAAATAAGTTTCTGTAAACCCCAGGAATGAGCTGCCTTTATCACAAAATGAAGCTAAATACTTTCAGGAGCAAAGTACAAGAATAGTCTGTTTAGTTAGGTGTCGGGGAGCTTAAAACTCAAAAGATCTGACTGTAAGATAAGAGGACTAATCAGAAGAGTCTGTTCAGAATAAAATCATGTGTAGAAACAAGAGACTTCTACTTAGTCCTCCCTCCTCTTTGCTATTGAACTTGGAACTAAATTAAGAGGAACCTTCAAAGGAAACAGCGTCAACACCACGCAGTGACAATTACTATACCAAATCATGTCTAGTTTGGCCAGTTTATTTTTAAAACAACTGTAATAAAACTCTTTAATCAGTTGATTTTGCTCTCCTTTGAAGTCACTCATGAAGAATCACTTTGGAAAACTTCTTTGCATTCAGTTCACTTCTAAAGTAATCAAATAAATTGCTCTGATCATATTTCAGCTATTCTGATACTTTTTAAAACTCTTATTAGCTAGATCATAGTAACATTAAAGGAGATTTCCAAAACAAAGTTGTATTTGCAGTAGGATTAGACCAACCTTGAAGTATTTTCTCTCTGTTATATCTTGTTTCTCCACTGAAATAGAGAGAAATATACTCTGATTATCATATCATGCTATTTTGAGACAAGGAAAAAATACAACAAAACTCTTACAATGATGATACAGTGAAGGTAATGAAGGTATAACTTATATCACAATATAACCTACAGAAATACAAATATTTGCAATAATGTGCAAAAGGTCTTTAACGGAGGCAGCACAATACAGGGGAAAGAACATTGGATTGAAAGTTGGAGAAGCTTTATTTAAATCCCAGCTCTTCCACGTCACCTGTCTGACCTTGGCAAGCCACAGAACCTCTCTGGGGCTCAGTTTCTTCATCGGTAAAATGAAGCAGCTGGTCTAGAAGACTTCTGCTATTTCTTGCAGTTCTAAATCTTTGATCCTGTGATTTATGGTCCTAAATTTTACTGACACTAATCATCTATAAGCATCCATTTATTTAAGCTTTTATGTTGTTATTATTACTAATACCATTAACAACTCACTTCATGTAGTATTCTACAGTTTACAAAACACTCGCCTCACCAAAAAAAAGACAAAAAAAACAAAAAAACAGAGTTGGTAGTACAACAAACTGCAGCATCGAGAGGTTATTGCCCATGGTTCCAATGTTCTCTGACTCCAAGCCCTATTCCTGGAATTGTAGCATTTCAAAGTGGTAATGGTAATTATTTCTGAGCCCACTTAACCCAAAACAGAGAACCCTCCTTCAAACATTTTTAATGACAAGTAGTCTTGTAGCTTCCACATAAAGACCTCACTACCTCATAAAGCAGGCCATCTTACTTCTTCACAGCTCTGGTAGAAAGAATTGCCTTCCATCAAGCTGCAATAAGCTACTCTGCAAGTTATATCTACTCCTCTGAGTTCTGCACTCTCAGACTGCACAGAACAATCTAATCTAAAAGTTCTTAAACCTTTTTGTATGTTGTGGACTTCTTTTGGCAGTCTGTTGAGGTCTAAGGACCTCTTTTCAGAATAGTGTTTTTAAGTGCAAAAAATAATTATAAGCCCTTCAACATGTCTTAATGTTTAAATTTACAGCTTCAATCCACTGGACAGGTATTCATTGAATTTCTGGAACAGTAAGTTTATTTTACTTTAGGAAATGAAGAAAGAAGATAGAAAGCTAAATAATTTTACTATTAATCCAAAGCTTTAAAATATTTTTAAACATTTTTTTTAATTGTAAACTTAATCATCGATACAAACATTACACATAGAATATGAAAGGATTACATAGGAAATTGAACTTGTTACACATTTTAATTGTATTTCTATGTCTATACACAAACATGTACACAAAATCTGTATCTACACATGCATATATACACAAATGTATACACATATCTATGAATGTACACATGTGTATACATATGCACATGTGCATGCATATGCATACGTGCATGGGTGTGTGCACACACACATACATACACAACTTAAAGTAGTAACAAAACCATTTTATTTGTGCCCCTTAAAGTTAAAACTACTTTTATGATAGTGGCAATAAAGGCAAACGGAACTAGCAGGCCTGAGCAGTGTATTATGAAGGAGTTCATGGTAACAACATTCAATTTCACATTCTGCAGAGTATGATCCATTTCCAAATACCAGGGCTCTGCCAGAATACAAGTGTTTATGCCAAGAGTCTCATGACCAGCCATTTATAGGTTCTACGAATAGACTCCACTCATTTTTGCAGGCTATTCTCCACTGTACTTTAAACTAAATCACCTTTTTTGAAGTCTAGAATTTCCTAGCCAATCCTAACAACTTAAAAACTCATAATTCAATTAATTGAAGAGCTTCCCCAAAATGGAAGACCAAGGCAATGACATGAATGTTTTTTGAGTTAAAGTAATAGAAATTAGTGAGTTATTACTATGGAAAACACTAAGATTGCATTCTCCTAGCACCTTTGACAAAAGAGTTAATTTAAAAATCTGTTACTTGCATACATGAAACAATGTCCTCATATCATTACAAAACCAATTTACCAAATTAGTCCAAATATAGGACCTATTTTTCCTCAATTTGGGTTTGTAAAACACCTAGTTGTTTTTATATACACATTTGGTCCTCCCTTCTCCTTCAAAGAGATCCCACTTTAGGGGTAAAATGGAATAATATTTGAACCAACATGGTAAAATATTCATAACACTGATTTTAAGGAACAGTTCACTACATGCCAGTTAGGAAGGGTATCCCTACAATGCTTCAGTGAGTAAAATTACCAAGTTTTACATAGAATATACATATGAAATTTAACTGCTAAATTAATTCTTGCTTTCTTAATAGCTCAGCAATCAGAATTCTAATAGGAAATTTAAATGACATTAATTTCAAGAGGTAGTAGTTTAGAAACATTTGCTTGGTGCTTTCAGAAAAAGGTAAAGCTTTTCAGATTCTAAACCCAAAGTATATTTAAATTCATTCAATTAGCCATAATTGCACTACCAGTCACAAAACAAAAAGCCCCTTTGATAAGAATCAGACATATCACTTAAAAACAGACTGCTCCCCCAGCAGAAAATAAAATGCTATTATAGTTCCACTAACAGGTCACAGAACAGCTTAAGGAGCACCAAGAACTGTTAACATTCAACAAATGCTGTGGATATAAATTTGAAGTATGGCATGGTGCACAGCTTCTTAAAGTGTGATCTGGGGACCCCAAGACTCTTTCAGGGGGTTTGTAAGGTCAAAACTATTTTCATACTAAGATATTTTCATGTCTAATATGGCAAATATTGATAGGGCAATTGATGGTACAGTGGATAGAGTCTGGAGTCAGGAAGACTCATCTTCCTAAGTTAAAATCTGGCCTCAGACACTTCCTAGCTGTGTGACCCTGTGCAAGTCACTGAACTCTATTTACCTCAATTTCCTCATCTGTCAAATGAGCTGTAGAAGAAAATGCAAATCATTCGATTCACAGAGACATGAGTATAAATGGGCCTGAAACTAAAATGTTTGAAAACAGCAGGCATCATGAATAGAGGCAGCCCTTGGCCTCGGAACAGAAGTTCAAGTTTTGCCAGTCTCAGACACACTGACAGTGTGACAGTGGGTAAATCACTTACTCTTTCAGTGCCCTAGGCCAGTCTCTAAGACTATTAGGACAGTAGCAGATTTGCATTGATTGAGGCAGTTTCCAGTTTCCCAAAACCCACAGGAGTACTTATATAAAAGAAACAATTTCTTCCCACAAATCCTATAATAATAGCTTGTTTTAACAAAACGAGTTTGTAACACTTGTAACAAATAGATAACACTACATTTAAAACATTTAAAAAACAAAGTCAATATGATGCTTGTCAGGATCCTCATGTACAAATTAGCGGCCTGTTTCTATTTGAATCTGACACCATGTAAACTAGATGGAGGGATGTATTTCTCCTCTTAGAAACTAATACTTGAACAAGTTCATCCATCATTCAAACAAGTGTTCATTAAGCTCCAACTTTGTGCCAGGCACTGTGCTAGCGATGGGGATACAAATAGTCTGTCAACAAACATTTAACACAATAAAACAAGGACTGTACTAAGCACTGAGGATACAACCCTCAAGGAGCTCACGATCCATTAGGGGAGAAAAGAAGTGAATAAGTATGTACAAACAAGCTAGATACAGCATAAATAGGTAAATACAATGAAAGCACCAATCTGTTCTGGCAAGGATTTATTTTCTAACAGGGGCAACTATGGGAACACATGAAATATATACAGAACAAATATGTACAAATAAACGTATTTAAATGCAATGTAATTTGGAGAGTGACTGCACCAGCTGTTGAGGGCATCAGGAAAGACTTTCAGTAGAAGGTAGTGCTTGTGCTGAGTCAGGAACTTAAGTGACTTGCCAGGGGGCACAGAGGTAATGGAGGTGGTGACCAACCAACATTCTTATGCTAAGATGTTTCATCAATTAGATGCTCTTTGAGACAGTTTATAGCTCAATACATCCAGACTCTCAGAAATCCCTTACTCTCCTCTAGATGGCAAGTTCACTTTACATACTTTCATAGATTCATGCTTTATAAGGGCTGGAAAAGGACCAAAGAGAATCTCTAGTCCAACTCCCTTATTTTAACCTGAGGCTGAAAAATCAAGGGCCCAGTCAAGGGCACAAAGCTAGTTAGTAGGGTGGAATTAGGTCTCATTTAGGTTAGATTTTTCTTGACCGTAGTTCCAGTGTTCTCTCTATTGAAACACAATTCCCAAAGGAGGAAAACTCAGATTTGGAGGTAAGCAGGGGAAACTGATTAACAGGAAAAAATGCATTCTATCCCTAACATGACTAGTCTAATTCCTTGTTCTAATTGCACATCTGGACATGGATAGGCACTGGATCTCCTATCCTAGAGGAAAGAGAGTTGCTACCTCCAGAGCTCATTCAATTAGACCGGGAACCTATCTTAGAAATCAGCAATCACAGTCTAATCTATTCATGTTACAAATGAGGAAAATAAAACCTAGAGTGGAAAGTTACTGGACCAACATCAAGCTGCTATGGCCAAAGTTGAACCCAGGTCCTCTGATTCAAAATCTAGTACTCTTCCATCACAACCGAAGGTCCATGCCCACTTGTTTACTTGTTTAGGGTGAGGAGAATCACTATTCCCGTTCAGTTTAGAACAGATGAGCTCTGAGGTCATTTCCACACCTGAGATTTTCCAAGGCTGTAATGTATCAGGTCACCTCTGAGATTACAAGTTAATGGAGGTGGGGAAGACAGTACAGGAAGGTCACCAGCACCGTGGGCAATAAGATTTTACTGGAACTCTGAATGCCACTTAATGCTCAGAGGGCTAAGAGCAAGTAACTTCACTGCTCTGGGCATCGGTTTCCTTCTCTATAAATGGGGTAAGGGTACTACAACAGGAGTGCTTGCTTAACCTTTCTTGTTGTCTCGCTGACTCCTCTAGCAGCATAGTGAAGTCTTCTTAGAATTATGTTTTTAAATAAATAAAATATACAGACTACAAAGTAAAGAAATTACAATTAATTTCAATTATATTGGCTTAGTTACATCAATTATATTGTTTATAAACTATGTAGTTATTTATGAACACATGTATAAATATATTTCATAACTTAACATATAAGCAATTTATATTTAAACGTTATAACATAATGTCAATATAATTATTGGCATTAAAGAATTATGGTATTTTTAAGAAACTAATTTCACACACACACCCATTTGAAGAACATACTACATCTCTAGTCTCTCTCAAATGCAGGACTCTACCGGGGGGTTCCCCTTCCCTCGAAGACGTGAAATGAGGAATAGGTGGCAGGGCTCTATATAGCACTAGATCAGGAGTCAAGATGACTTGGGTTTCAACACCAACTCCCTCACGGCATCGGTGTGACCTTGGGCAGGTCACAACCTCTCAGGGCCTCAGTTTCCTCAATTGTAAAATGAGTAGGTTGGATGGGATGTGCTCTTAGCTACATCGTGGGGATTGGACATTAGGCGCCTACTGTGTACGACAAACAACGCTGGGGTGGGGGGGGGAGACAAAGACAAAAAATTAAAGTCCCCGCTCTCGAGAAGGGTACATGTGTCGGGTCTACCGGATGCTGCTGCTTCTTTTACTTCCCTCCCCGAAGAGCAAGGCGGCCTCTCTGGTGAGGTGGTTCATGGGGGGGGGGGGGGGGAGAGGAAGAAAGATCAAAGGGGAAAAGGCTGCACCCCCTACCCTCACGCCAACAACACGGAGGGTAAGGCGTCGCTTCCCACGTGCTTACTCACTGTCGGACAACGGTTAAAGCGAAACGAGCCATTCTCAGCCCGGCGTCTGGGGAAGCAGAGGCGGGGGTCGGCGGAGGCCACCAAGAGCAGCCAGGGAATGGCTCTGAAGACCCCGTGGCCGGCAGCCCCGCTCAGTCAGCGCAGCAGACGCTCGAAGACTTCCGCCTGCGCACACCCGGAGCCGCGGGTCAGCCGGCCGGCTCCGTTCCTATTGGCGGCGAAGAGGGACACCCTCACGGCGTTGGCCAATCGGAGACGAGGAGGGAGAGCGGCGTCGGGGAGGGGCTGGCAGGGGGCGGGGGGGGGGAGGGGAGGAGGAGCGGCGGCTGAGCTTGCTCGCTCCACTCTCGGCTGGGCGATGGCGACCTCACCTCCCCGCCTCTCCAGATTGACTTGCAATTTCAGTTCAATTTCTGTTTGACGTTCCCTGCCTCAAAGGCCATAAATTCTCCGAGGTCCTCATTCTGCCTTCACAACATCCGTCGCTTGCATCCCCTCCTCTCCATTCATGCAGCCCCCAACCCAAGTGACCTCCTATCTCATTGATAACTCATTCCGATCTATCCTCCATCCAGCTGTCAAAGTGACTTTCCTAAAGCTCAGGTCTGACTGTCATCCCGCCCCTCCCCCAAAAAAAGCCACCAAACTTTCAGTGGCTCCCTTATTATCTATGACACCAAATGTAAATTGTTGGCATTTAAATTCCTTCAGAACTTATCCCTTTCCAGTCTTATTATATACTCCTACCCTTCTCACCCATTTTGGTTAAACTAAATAGGCCTTCCTCATTAGGAGTCTTCATATCCTGTATTTGTGCCTTTACCCTGGGTGTCCCTGGTGCCTGAAAAAAAATGCTCATGTTACCTCTGCACCTCTTGGAATTCCTGGTTTCCTTCAAGACTCAGCTCGAACTCTTACCTTCTTGCAGGAGGCCTTTCCTGGTCTTCTAAACTACTGGTACCTTCCTCCTAATTACCTCGTATTGCCTGGCTCTACCCACCCCCTATTTTAAGCTTCAGAGGGCAGAAACCCTTACACTTGTGTCTTCATTTCTAGCAGCTAACACAGGGTCCAGTACATAGCAGACCCTTAGTGAATGCCTGTTGATCAGATCTTCTGTTTTTTAAATAATATTTTATTTTCTCTCCAATTACGTTAAAACAATTTTAAAGCTTTTTTTTAAGTTTGCAGTTCGAAATTCTGCATATCCAAAACAGAACTCGTTATCTTTCTCCCTAAACTCTCCCTTCTTCCAAACTTTGCTATTACTGCTGAGGGTACCACTATCTTTCCTGATGGGGTTTAGACTATGGGAACCCCACCCTGAATCTTCCCACTTAATCTGGCTTTTCATGCCCAAATAGACAGCCTTCCATCATCTGATTACCTCCAGATAGCCTTCTGTCCATTTCCCACCCTTCATCCTATCAAAATATCACAAGTCTGTTACCCTAGCCTTCTGTTGTCTGTCATCTCCAGGTAGCCTTCAGCTATTTCCCACCCTGGAGGCTGACCTCGCCCCAGTCCTATCAAGAATCTCCCTGTAACCCTTCCTCCCATCACCCCAGACTACTTGGCCACCCTAGATCCCTCCCACAACCTTTCTGTATATAAGATCCATCTTGCCTCCATGAAGGTGCTCAGATTCAATCTATCTCAGACTCAGCCTGTGTCAGATTGATCTAGCCTGCTGGCTTTAGTGATACAAATGCTCAGGCTCCCTAAGAGTCTATCCATTATGGTGAATCTTTAATAAACTTTGTTTTTCTTTGCCTGAGAAGGCTTGAGTCGAATTCATTCGGTAGGACTCAGTGCGTTGGTAGTTTGGGGTCTCAAGCACCCCTAAACCTCAACATATGGTTCCCTAACCTCATCATTCCCCATCAGTCAGGTTCACAACCTCATTGCCAGTCTCAACTCCTAACTCTCACCCCACATATCCAACCTGTTGCTAAATCTTGTCATTTCTACCATGACAGTGTCTCTCACTTATGTCCTCATCTCTCCACCTGTATGGCCACTGCCCTGGTACGGGCCCTCGTAACTTCATGCCTGGACTGTTGCAATAGTCCTGAATAGCTTTCCTGTCTCAAATCTTTCCCTACCCTAATTCATCTTCTACTGCTAAAGTGATCTTCTTAAAATTCAGGTTTGACCATGCCACACACTCCCTACTAAATAAACTCCAATGGCTGCCTATCACCCCCAGAATCCAATATAAAAGCCTCTCACAACCTAGCCCTTTCCTACCTTTCCAGTCTTCTTATTCTACTCCCCTTTATGTACTCTACAATCCAACAACACTGGACTTGGTTGTTTAATCTAGTATAGAGAACTCCACTAAGTGACTCTAACTTTTCTGCCTGTCCTCCCCTCCCCCATAATGTTCTCCTTCCTTACTAATGCCTCTGGGCTTCCTTGGCTTTCTTCATGATTCAGTTCAAATCTCATTTGCTGCAAGAGACCTTTCCCAGTCTTACCCTACCCCACCCCTGAGCTTCCTTCTGAGGTTACCTATCAGTCGATGAGTCTACAAGCATAAGGTCCAGGGATCCCCCTGAAAAAAGCAAAAGGCAATTCCAGCCTTTAAGGACTGAAATTGAAAATGGATTTTAATTCTATTTTTAAGGCTTAGTCAAACTAGATTTAATATTTCTTTCTGCTTTGTAAACTTTACTCACATCCCCAGAGAAACTTGCCTAAAGGTCAAGCTTTGGTCTCATAATTACCTCTACCTTTGTAACCCCACCCATCACCCACTGTCCAGAGAAATTTAATTACCTAAAAGATAAATTTCATCAATTTAAACTATTGCAACTAATCCCATTGCCTGAAGACTACTCCAATCACCTGAGAACCCTGCTGTTCCTCCCACAAGACATCCCATCTCCCAGGTCTGAGCATTCCCACTGCCTGGAATTCTTCCCTTTAATGTTCATACTTCCCTTCTGCCAAATACCTCCAATTTATCCTGTATATATCTTGTTTGTACATATTTTTTTGCTCCTATAGAGATTGAAATTAAGGTTAAACTGAGGCATACAGTTCTGATCATTATTATCAATTTATAAGTAGACCGTGAATATACTAACAAAGTGGGTCAGTGGATACCTCAGTAATATCAGAAACACTGAGTGAGAACTACCGACAGGGTCTTTTATGACAAGAAAGCCAGCAAAATCTCAAGCAACATATTAGCTTCCGATTGGCTTGATGACATAGTCAGAATTGAGATTACATGCTTTGGATTTCCCCTTCTAAAACCCCTTCAACCACAGTCAAGACAAAGGTTCTCAGGTGAAGGGAATATGAAATCTAATTTGACTAAGTCTTAAAAATAGAATTAAAATCAACTTTCAGTTTTACATTCCTTAGAGGCAGGAATTGTCTTTTGATTTTCTTTGGATTCATTACCTACCCAATGGGCTCCCCCGCCCCCTTTTTTTTTTTTTGCTGCAACAAAGAGCAATGAGAGATTGGTATGTATTTTGGCATATGTTGGACTTTTGTTTTTGCCTTTGAGTTTTGTCCCTTTTCTTACATAATTCCAAGGGGATATCTAGAATGGTTGGATCAGTTCCCAGCTCCACCGACAGCATACTAGTGTCCCTGTCATTCCACAGTTCCAACATGAACTATTCTTGCTTTTTTTGTTATTTTTGGCAATTTGTAGGATGTGAGGTGAAACTTCTAAGTTGTTTGATTTGTATACTATTAGTTATGTGTAGGCATCGATAATTTGCAGTTCTTTTAAAATTTGTCTCTTCATATCCTTTGAACCCTTGTCTATTAAGGAATGGCTCTCAGTGTTGAGGTCAGGGGTGCTTTGGACCCCAAAATACTGACACTCGGGGTTCTACTCAAATGAATTCGACTCGAGCCTTCTTTCAGCAAAGAGAAAAACCAAGTTTATTAAAGATTCACCATATTGGGTAGAGTCTTAAGAAATCTCAGCATTTATGACACTTGCCAGATTCAATCTGATTGAATCTGAGCACCTTCATGGAAGCAAGATGGAGCTCATATACAGAAAGATTGTGGGCGGGATCTAGGGTGGTCCTGGGGTGATGGGAGGAGCAGTTTAGGGAGGGTCTTGAGGAGGAGTCTAAGGAGGATCTTGATAGGACTGGGGTGACTGGAGTGAGGTCAGACTCCAGGAATGGCATCAAGGGTGGGAAATTGCCGGAAGCAATCAGGAGGTAACAAACTAGGGCTAGGCTAGTTTAAGGGTAACAGATTTGGTCATAGATATTTTGATAGAATCAAGGGTGGGAAGTAGCTGGACAATAGAGGGCTAGGCTAGGTAGAGATTTGGGCCTAGAGAAAATGAAAGGTTTATGTCCTCAGAGGAAGGCCAGATCAAGTGGGTAGATTCAAGGAGAGTTCAAGGGGCCTCCCAGAGACTGTACCCCATCATCAGTGTTAAATATTTGTATCAATAATCTATATATCTTGTATACCAGACGTTTGTTGGTGATATTTGATTCATGTGTTTCCTCCACGGATAATCTTTTTGTTATTTTTTCATTGATTATATTCATACAAAACCCTTAAAATTTTGCAGAATCAAAAATTGTTTATTTTGCTTATGATCTGCTTTTCTGGGTTAAGAATTCCCTACCCTACGGGGATGGTCGTGAAAGTTACCTCCTCCTCTCTTCTAATTTTTAAAAATGATGTGATCTTTAATATTCAGACTGAATATCTACTTTGAGCATATTGTGGCATATATTATAAATTATTCATTTAAATCTAATTTCTGCCAAACTGCTTCCCACTTTTCCTAGCAAGTATTTCTCCCAGCAATTTATATTCTTTGATTTACCACATACTGGGCTACTATTTTTGATTGCTTCTGTTTCTTTCTTATCTAGTGAATTTTGTGGTTATTTTATCCAGTTCTATAAAATATTCCCTAGTTCAGGAACAGGGAACCTGTAGCCTCAAGGCCACATGTGGCCTTCTAGGTCCTCAAGTGCTGCCCTTTGACTGAATCCAAAATTCATGTTTTGGAGGACCTAGAGGGTCACATGTGGCCTCAATGCCACAGGTTCCCCACCCCTGCCTAGTTAATTAAATTAACATAACACTGAATATGTAAATTAATTTAGATATCATTTTACTATATTGGAGAGTCCTAATTTAAAGCAGTGACTATCTCTTTAATTATTTGTCTTCCATTATTTCTGTAAAGCATGAAATCTTGTGTGCCTTGTAATGTCTGCTTCCAGATATTTTTATGTATTCTGTAGTTATTTTTAATGGCATTTCTCATATCATTTCTTCCTAGCTTTTCTTAGAACTATATAGAAATGATCATACTTTTTGTTGATTTATTTTATATGCTGCTACTTTTCCAATGTTACTAATCATGTTAATTAGTTTGTAATTTTCTGGGGTTTTCTAAGTATATCATCATGACATTTGCAAATAGAGATAATGTTGTCTACACTTTGTTAGTGTTTATACTTTTATTTTGTTCCCTTGTTTTGTAGTAGCTAGCATTTCTGGAACTATGTCAAATAATGGGGGGACAACCTTGCCCTGCTCCTGGGAAAGCTTCTTGTGTTTCTCTACTGCATATAATGCTAGCTTCTGGTTTCAGATATATGCTGTTGATCATGTTTTTTAAAAAGACCCTTCCATTGATAACTTTTGCTTTTCAAAAATTTAACATAAATGACCAGGTCCTTTTTAACATAATCTGTAAAGGGATTATTATTTGTTTTTTCACATTTGTTTATGATTCCTTTATACCCTAGCACAAATACATATATGTGTATATAGACATATATGTGTATATATACATACATACATGCATATATATATCCTTTGGTATTCGTATTTAGAAATCACTCTAAGGCAGACAACTCTAATTTTTCCAGCATTATGTTCAGCTTTATATTTTCCTTCTAGTTTATATTTATGTTCAATATACCTAGTTCTGAGAGAGGAATATTAAAGTTTCCTCCTATTTATTGTCTCATCACAAATATCTTTTTGAAAGACAAAAAACTTAGTTTAAGAACTTAGCTTCTATGACATTTAGCATATGTATATATTACACATATAAAGATAAAACTATACAGTATGTTTTTTCATTGTCTATAATGTCTTTTGATACAATATAGTTTCCCTATTTTTCTCCCTTGATGTTGCCAATTTTCGTTGTTGCCTTGAGATCATAATAGCAACTACTGCATTTTTAGAGTCAGCTGAAGCATGATAGATTTTTTTTTCTCCATTTTCATCCCATACCTTTAAATAATTTGCATGTAGCAAAGGTCAGTTTTCAATCTATTCCATCATTTATCTTTTTTTATTGGCAAAATTAATCTACTCCTATTCAGAATTATAATTATTCAGTTTGTGTCTTTCAATAAATACATACCTTTGCTAGTAAAAACATGTATATACACATGTACACATACAACCTCATCTTTTAAGTCAGCTCTTAGCCTTTGTAGTTTTGTTTTGCTTATATTTCTCTGATGCTGGTTTCCACCTAACTCTTCTTTTGCTTCCCTTACCTTTACCCAACTCAAAGATCCTTGCGTTTAGTATCATTGCTCTCCCATCTCTTCTGCTTTGTCCTTTTCCTTTTTTCAGATAGTATAACATTGGATACCTTCATGTCTCCTCCATGTCTCTCCCTCTCTAACCTTACCCTTGTCTACTCTTCTATTTCAGTGGCGTTAATATATGACTCCCCTTTCCAAGGAGATTGTTTTTATTCCATCTCCTATCACATTTCTGGAATAGAATATATTCCCTGAGAATTCTTGGAGGAAACTCTATTCTTTGCCTTTTTCTTTATTGCAAATGCCTTTCGATGTCATATCACCTTCTCTTTGAACCTATGGTCACCTCTTCAACTATCTCTAAGCCATGTTCTCCTGGGGTTCCAACCATTCCTCCCCTGCTTGTAGGAGTTCAAACAAACTGATTTTCTTGTAGGGCCTGGAAACTGTCTCTGAAGGAAACTGGACTAAGTATATGGCCTTCCAAGGTGACTGCTTTGGAGGGTAATACTCATTCAGATGACTAAGTTCTGTTCTCTTTGCTAAAACCAAGATAATTTACTTTTCAGTCAAAACAAAACATCCCAATTTAAAAGCAAAATGGATTTGAAATAGGAATATTGCATATACAATTAAAATGATGATAAAAGCAAAAACAAATGTTTACTATATAACTGGATAAAAGACCAAGAATGGAATAAACATAAAGATTGGTTTCTCATTGCTTTTCTAGCCAAATTTAAAACCACAGTAAATGTGAGTAAAATGTATTGGCAGTAAGGAGAGGGTTCATTCTGTGGATCTTGAAAAAGTTTGTACTATTCTATGAATGGAGGACTTCATTCCAGAGATATCAACCTGGGCCTTTTATACAATCAGTAAACTCACTTTACCACCTCCCCCCCCCCCCCCCCCCCCCCCCCCCCCCCCCCCCCCCGCCAAAGGTGAAGATTGCTGAGGGGAATAACAAGTTATTTATTGGAATGCCATATACCTAGTATTTATATGGCACTTTATCTCATTGGAGCCTTGCAACAACCCTGGGAAGTGCTATTTTTCTCCCCATTATACAGATGAGAAAACTGTGGCACAGAGAGGTTAAGAGACTTACCTAAGGTCACATAGGTAATAAGTGTCTCACGCAGGATTTGAATTCAGGTCTTCCTGACTCAAGTACAACATGCAGAGCAGAGCTGTTTACTCTTTAATATGAATACAGCTTGGGATAATTTATTGGACATCCGATAATGTTCTAAGCATTTGTTCTGTTCCAATCGAGTATGAATGGAACTACGCTCTTTTAAATTAATCTGAATACAGCTATTAGAGTCTTTCAGGTTGCAAAAGAGACAGATTTGATATCAAACTAACACATTTATCATATTGAGATTCTGTCTTCACAGCAGAAACAGTGGATTTTGAAATGGGACAATTCAGGACTTAGCTATGGTCTGGGTTATTCTGAAAATGATGACTTCCTCTCCATTCTACTGATTTCCAAGTACTTTGGCTTAGAATACTTTGTTTCAAGTGATATTTTTCTTTAAAAAAAATTAAGCTATTTGGATTTACTGGCAGAGATTTTCTTTTGTCACTCAATGTCCTAATTGATTACATGGTGTAGGTTGATGGTTTTCAGGCCAACAGAGATGCACAAATATATGGCAAACCATCTGCTTTGTCCAGAACCCACATAATAATAACGTGACCCACGAGCCAAGAGAAGCAGAGCTGCCAGCCCAAATGTGCCCAGTCCTTCCATCAGTTTGATGCCCAAAGGTGGAAAGAGATTTGTTTTGGCAGCTGTTTTGCCAGAATCTGGCATCTGGCATAGCTCCACATTACAGTTAGTTCCAAAAACTTCTATGTCATTGGAACAGATTTCCCCCACCGGACAATTTAACCGTAGCTCCTCAATCTGACTCACTTCTGAAGAGATACTGCTCATTTGAATATGTGACGACCCCTTTGCTGATCCCTTTTCATGCCTTGCCTTAGCTTGTCACTCGGTATAACAGGCCTCTCCCAAACCTGAGCTGATGGCTAGATGGAATAAATGACAAGCTGCCTGGGGGGTGGGGGTGGGTGCGAGCTACTCTGGGAACTGCAAATGCTCGCCGTTTTATGGCCTTAGAGTCAACAGGACTTTCCTCTTCTTGGATTCACATGAAAAGAGGTTCATACACATTGACCTTGTGCTGATTGGAAATCAGAGTGTTTATGATGCTACAATGCCGGTGCTTCTTCTATTTGGGTACCTTTCAAGTACATTTTATAGAGTTTGTTTTTTTTTTTTTTAAAGTAAAAGAGCAATCACGAAAGACCACGAACACTGCAAGTACCAGCTGTGTTCCAATAGCAAACTAGGTGGCCTTTAAAAAGCTCTTCATCTTATCTGGAGCTTTAGGCTGGGCTCAGGAACCCAAGTCTCCAGGCCCTAGCATTCTGCAAAGATTTAGCACCCAGAATGCACAAACTGAGCAAAACTGCTGAACTAGACCCAACCGTCCAAATTAAGTTCATTGAGATTCTACAGTTGTGAATCCATTTGTAGACCGGATTGTGTTTGTTTCTGTATGATAAATTAAATTTCACCCTCTTTCTCCTCCTTTCCACCCTACTGGGGACAGATAGCCTAGAGCTAGGGAAATACGGGGAGCTAGGGAAATACGGGGAGCTACCTAGAGCTCATCACCAGCCAGCAGAGACTATCTAAGGTAGATCTAATGAGATAATCTGCTTATGGATTGGGTTCTGTTTGTTTCTGTGAGGCTGGAATGTACTGACTGCCAATTAAAGGCAGCTGGGCCCGTAGTCTAGTCTTATTAGTCCTGTGACCAGAAAAGTCAGGAAACCAGCTCTAAATAAATTAAACCTTACTCAGAAGCCCCCAGCAACTGAGCCTTTAGTGAAGCAAACAGTCATGGCAAATAGGCAATTTGCCATATCACAGTCTTGAGTGTTAGCTGAGAGAATTACCAAAATGAGGGGGGAAATGGTTTGAAGACCTGTTTTCAAGCAAATAGGATAAATAAGTAGGATTTTGAAGGAATGTCAGAATATATTATTATGTAGGGATGTTCTGGAGCCAGTTTATACTGGGTCCAAAGAGCTGATTGTTAAATTTTCAGTGTAGGTTTATATATCTCAGAAATAAGTGAACCGCTACAATCAGGACTTGATTTTGTTGATTGTCTAGACTTAGAGTCATAGGGAAAATGTCAGTAGTTCAGATTAAACTTGAAAGTGCTTGATTGGTACATTTTTTCTCATGGAGAGCTGGTTGTTAAATATTACCCCAGATGCTATATTTGAATTTCTGTAAGTATCTTAAGGGGGAGGGGGAGCAGTTTTGTTTTCACAGAGTTGAAAGCATTCCTCTTCCTCCCCATCTCCACCAGCTTTAGCAAAATGTAACCCAGGTGACTGGTTACAACTAGTTCTAATCAGAGCTCTGGGGGGAAAGGTTAGAGGCTTGTATGCATGCTTACACGAGCCATTTGAGGACAGCATGACCGGGGGTTGTATCTGGCCAATGAAGAGCCTGGTGGGAGATTCGATGGGGGAGTCAATAAAAGGACTGGCGTCCATCTGAGTCCTTCGTGCTCTCCTGTATTCTGTTCAGGGGACGTGCCCGTTTATTCGGACCGAATAAATGTAAAACATAATTAAAGCGCCCCCACTTGGGTGGCGTCCTTTCTCATGAGAAAGCAATAAAATCCCTTTTTGCCTTCTCTCAAGAACGGTCTCTGTCTATTTTTAATATGAGTAGTGGTCTCTGACCCACACGGTATCAAGTAATATTGATGTATGCTCAAAATTCAAGCTCACCTCCATACTGAAAAAGGAGGTAAAGAGGCTAGAAGCATGTATTCCCTACTTTCCAGATGATCAGGAAGAATGAAGTGGTGAGTCAGTCAATAAACATTGGTTAAGTGCCTACTATGTGCCAAGGCAACAAGCTCAAAAATCTAATGGAGGAGATAACAAGCAAACAATATGTACCAACATGCTGGATAAATAGGAAATAATTAACAGAGGAAAGGTACTAGAATTAGGAGGGATTTGGAAAGGTAGGAAGACAGGAGATGTGGAAGACAGGATTTCAATTGGGTCTTGAAGGTAAGTTCTGTGTAAGAAGGGTAGAGAACCACAATAATGTGAAGGAAAACAACAGCGAAACACTGTACATCAGAAGTGTGATACTTGCTGTATTGTTGATGACACATTGCTCCCTCCTTAATGAAGGGAGATGGTAGAAGGAAATATAGCTATGGTAGCCGAGACCAACGTGTTGATTTGTTTTGCTCGGTTGTACTTTGTTGTGAGGGAGGGTTCTTTTTAGCAATATAATAGGACTGGCCAGTGACCTCAGTTTTTGTCCGAGCATGCACAGAGTACTTGACCGATGCAGGCTCTATGTGGATTTTGAAGCACGCATAGATATCTAACCATGTAGTGAAGAGGAATCTTTTTTGGTTAGCTATGAAGCTGGAACTGGGATGCACTCAAAAGGGGCCTGGCCCTCCCTTTGCCCAGTCTGTCTCCTGCCAGCTGCTATTCAAGTGAGGGATAAGGAGATAAAGGGAGAGGCCCCAGATCTCCTCTGAGATGAGTAGGTGACCCATTAAAATGAGGCTCTGTTCTTTACATTTTTACATTTTTTTTTCTATCTTAGGGGAAGAAGATTGGAGGTAAGCTTCAAAAGGACGGAAGAGCGAGCCACTAATAGGTCTGCATGTGGAGTAATGTTGGGTTTTGTGACTAGTTGGTCCACTGTATAGACCCTGAAAAATGACCTTTGAGACCCAGCCAAGTAGAGTAGCTGAGATGCAGAGACAAGTAGAAGTCAGGCCTCATTTTGGATGTGAACTTGGTAGGACTGTGGTCTGAGGTGATCTGAGAGTGTTCCCATGTGCTGACAAAAGGAAGAGGAATGTTTTTACTTCTATTCTTGCTATGTCTACAAAGTAAATATCCCTTTGTAAAAGCTAAGTGAGGATAAATGATTAAATGACACTCAAGTGTTGATTTCTGGCAGTGAACAGTGAGGAGAACACCAGAGCTTGACCCAACACCATCAGAGAAGAATCACCTAACAGAGCGAGTCTAGTGTATGGCTACAACAGAGTGGAAGTAATTGGCATGTTTAAAAAAAAGAGAGAGTCGATAGATTATTTATTTAATTAATTTAACTAAAATGTTTAATATCTATTCAAGAAGCAATTCTGAATCCCTGATAACTTATAGCAAATTAAGGTAGGAAAAAAAAAACCCTAAGCCAATATCTTTTTTAGAAGGAACAAAAATTTCCTAAGGTATAATTACCTAATGTATCTAAAATTACCTAAGGTGTAAAATCTAATTTTAATCTAATTTTAGACTTCATAAATAACTAATATTGCTAGAGCTATTAAATTAAAATTTTTTTCGAAGAAGAATCAAAAATTAAAGAGAGAATAACATGAAATGTCATTCAGAAATTCTAAACCAAAAATTTGATAGTAGGAAGATATAAAACATAGTAAGATTTCAATCTCACAAGTAAATGCTTAAAAAACCAAAGATCATAACGAATTCTTGACTGTTTATTCCAATGAAAGGCAGCATGATACAGTACAGTGATTCCCATTTAGGAAAGGTGGTCTAAGGGTTTTGCACTAAAAATTCTGTGATGGCACCTTAAGCAATAAATATTGCCCAACTATGTTACAAATATACTTTTGTGGCAATGAGCATGTACAAATTTGAAGCATTATAGGTGTGTTTCTGTAGAGATTTGAAATCATGATGATCATGTGCAAAGTGTTTCTAAGTAAGCAGAGTATATTCTTGCAGTTTCTCAACTAGTTATCAAATTGTTTCCAAAATGCCACGAGGGTTTGACATTTGAGTGCAAACTGATTCCCAACCAATGGCCAAAGACATAGGCATACCTTCATTTGTGCTCTGTACACCATACTAGAGTAACTCTCTTGTTCCCCTCTGTTATCCTGTAATCGTACCTCATAAGGTATGTAATCGTGGTCAAGAAGTAACAAACATGTTCTTGAAGTGTAAATGATTACTGGGCAGGTACATTTTAAGCCATCTTGAAACCATCACAGATCATCACAAATGTTCTGCAAAAAAAACCCAAGTCATATATTGTCTCTCATTGCAGTATTAAGGCCATTTTTTCCAATTTAAACTTATCTTCTACTTATGTTTCCATTCTTTTACCTGGTTAGATTTTTAAATAAACTGGCTGGCAACACCAGTTAGTTGCAGAGTTTCTGGGAGAATGTGGCCAGTTTCCCAGTGGTAGAAGAGAAGGAAATCACATTTGAAGAAATTCTTTCCTTACGAAGGTTGTTTATATACCAATGTTGTTAAAAATGAAGCAGTATATGCAATTTCACTTTAAGTACATTTATCATTTAACATATAACTTGTCATTAGCCAGTAGAAAAGGAAATATTTTATAACCTGACTATATATATTTCATTGATTAGTTGAATGGCTAAAAAAAAAAAGAATATTTCTCAGCAAGAAAGCTTGTAAAATTTCTACTGTTTCTACAATATATTTATATAAGCAAACATTTTTACTTTTTCCTTTTGTTAAATCAAAATACAAATACAAACTCGATGTGGAACCAGATCTAAGATTGTATTTGTCTGGCGTTGAGCCAGATACTATAAATCTTTGTTCAAATAAAGAAGTCCACTATTAAAATTAAGTTTATGTATGATTATGTATTATGTATGATTTATGTATTATGTTAAACATCTTCCAGGTTGTAATTTATTTCATCAAAAATGCTATTTAAATTCAACCAAACTTAAAAAATAAAGAAATTTAATGTGAAATCTTGCAGATAGTAGTAAGCACATCAAATTTAGCTGGATTACTTCCTTGAATCTTAGGGAATGCCCTGCATATAATATTCATAATTATTAATATAATTTCAGTTTAAGTTTTTATAGTTATAAATAAAATAAAAATATATATTTTTTGTTTTTTTGGCAGGACAATTGGAGTTAAGTGACTTGCCCAAGGTCACACAGCTAGTACACGTGTCAAGTGTCTGAGGCCAGATTTGAACTCAGGTCCTCCTGACTCCAGGGCTGGTGCTCTACTCACTGCGCCACCTAGCTGCCCTAAAAATGTATTTTTAAAAATTTATAATTGCACGATGTGAAAAAAAAAATCTGTGTTGGGGGCAAGAGGAAAATCAAATGTTCCAGGGGTCAGAAAGATGACTGAAGATGGTGAGAAGGCTAAATTGCTTTTTTTTTTTTTTAATCATGCTTCTGTTTACATTCCAAAGGAAAATATTTGGCCCAGGAACTGAAGATATATGTGTAGGTGGTAAGAAGTCATCACTGCAATGGCCAACACTGAATCTGCAACATCCAGTGATGTAATAAGCTTGCTACCGACCTCTCAAGGGAGATAATGGATTAATACAGAATGAGACACATGTTCTAGGACGTGGTTGGTGTGTAGCTTTGATTTGCTTGCCTATGCTTATTTGTCATAAGCAAGGGCTTATTTTTATTTCTAATTTTTGCAGTTTTAGGAAGAATAGAGTTTAAGTAATAATGATGTCCCAAATAAGGAAGGAGGTTCAGTGGAGCCTTTAAAAACATACATGCGGAAGAAAACAAAAGAAAATTTGGAGGGAGACCCAGCAAAGGTGGACATCTTTAAAGCTAACATTAAATTTATTATATGCTTTCAAAGGAGGCAAGTTGTTTGTATTAGAGACACGATGTTTCATGTATAATTCTCTTTTTCTATTCTTCTTTGCATATGGAAATGTTCACATTAATTGGTCCAGTGCAGGAAAAAAAAAAAAAAAAACAACCCAAAAACAGATTCTCACGAGACAGAGAAGGAAATTAGATGCTCGTCCAAATGCCTGTGCTAGCTTCAATATACATTCAGATTTGGACTACCTAAAAGCATATCAGCTATTTCAGGGGCTGAAGGAGCCTGCAGTGGTCTGCCATCTCTGGATGGCCTAATGGCCTTGTAAAACGAATTTGTGTGGATTGTTTTGGGGAGGTCAGACGAGAGCTACATTTGCACCATCTAGTGGACTTGACAGGAAGTGTGGCAGTGACCAGCTCCTGGTCTACAAAGCTTGGATAAATTGGCCATAGAATAATAGAAAATATTTCCAGAACAGCATTTTAAATAAGCCAAAATAAAGTGTTGGTTAGATTGATCGGTCAACAAATATTTATTAAGCATCTATTATGTGTCAGGCACTGTGCTAAATACTGGGGATACAAAAAGAACAAGAGGCAAAAGACAGTCCCTGCCCTCAAAGAGCTTATAATTCAGTGGGGAGAGGAAACAAGCAAACGAATATGTACAAACTCTATTCAGGATAAATAGGAAATAATCAAAGGAGGGAAGACACTGGAATTGAGGGGTTGGGAAAGACTTCTGTAGAAGATGGGTTGTAGTTTGGACTTGAAGGATGCCAGGGAAGCCAGGAGATAGAGATAAATACAGAAAGCATTCTAGGCATTGAAGACATCCAGAGAAAATGCCTAGAGCCAGAAGATGAAGTGTTTTGTTTGTGGAACAGCCAGGAGGCCACTGTCACTGTCACTGGATGGAAGAATAGAAGAGTACACGTCTGAAGTAAGGTGAAAGAAGGAAGACTGGAAAGGTAGAAGGAGAAGGGGGGTGGCTAAGTTAGGAAGGCCTTTGAAGGCTAAACAGAGGATTTTGTATTTGACCCTGGAGGCTAAAGGGAGTAACTGGGAGTTTATGGAGTGGAGGGGTGACATGGTCAGCTGTGTACTTTAGGAAAATCATTCTGGTGGCTGACTGGAGGATGATTGGAGTAGGGAGAGACTTGAGGCAGCAGACCCACCAGCAGGCTATTGTGGTAGTCCAGGTATGAGGTAATGAAGCCTGCCCTAGAGGGGTGGCAGTGTCAGGAGAGAGAAGGGGGCATATTTGAGAGATGCTACAAAAGTGAGATGGGCAGACCTTGGCAACAGATCAGATATGGATGGCGAGAGATAATGAGGAGGTGAGTATGATGCCTAGATTGGGAGCCTGAGGAACTAATAGGAAAAGCAGAAGTGGGGGAAAGTTTAGGTAGAAAGATAAGAACTTCAGTTTTGGACATGTTGAGTTTAAGATGCCTACTGGACATTCAGTTTGAGATGTCTGAAAGGCAGTTGGAAATGCAAGATTGGTAGTCAGCAGAGATAAGGCAATTTAGGTCGATTAGAGAATCATCAGCATAGAGATGGTAATTAAATAGTGGGAGCCAATACACGAGTGAGATGAGGGAGAATCATACAGTGGCAAGCAGAGTTGACTGGCTATTTAATTTACTGTATTCCTAAAGGTTGGCTCAATTTTCTGGCCAACCAATCTCAGTGTCCTTTGTTATTTTTTAACATTCTCTTTATTATTTTCAATAAACAAATATTTATTTTCCATACCTTTCATTGTCCTCTTCCCTTCCTCCATGGTGGGGAGGGGGAAAACCCCTTGTAACAAATTTGCATTGAAACACAACAAATTACTGTATTGGCCACATTTACACATGTACGTATGTCTCATTCTACATCTGGAGTCTGTCACCTCTATCAGGAAATGGGTAGCATGTTTCATTATCAGTTCTTTGGTATCATTTTGGTTCCCGTAATGCTCAGAATTCTTACGTCTATCAAAGTCATTTGTCTTTATAATGTTGTTAGGGTTCTACTTACTTTTCTCTGAATTAGTTCATATGGGTCTCCCCAGGTTTCTGATACTGTCCGTTTCATCATTTCTTAGGGCACAAGAGCATTCCATTCATATACCGTAACTAAGGTCTGAATGGTTCAGCCGTTCTCCAACTAATCTAATTTCTGCTGGACTCATTTCCAGTTTTGCCTAAAGTTTTTGTCAAATGGTCTCTGGATCTTTTGTCTGAACTCTTATACTGTGGGACTTTCTGATGGAAAGAGACCAGAGCTGGCAGAGGGATGAGAGACAGTGAGGGCTACCAGAGATTCTTCTAGATTCACTGATTTCCAGCTGCAGTAGTACTCGGAATGGTAATTTCAGATTTCATTCAAATCTTGCGGTTCTCTGAATTTGGCCAGACAGCTTTCTGTCTAACTGTTTTTGAAGTTACCTCCTCTTGGAGTATTTAGCTTTTTTAACTTTTTGGTGAGGGAAGGCAGCTTGATACAGTGTAAAGAGTGACACATTAAGCAGAACTGAGTTGAAACCCTCTCTCTGACACTTACCATTGAATTACTCTAGGCAAATCACTTAAGTTTGTTTCTAGATCTGTAACTGGGGATACTACTGCTATCTCCCAGGATTGTTATGAGGCTCAAATGAAGTTATATACATATATATGTGTGTATATATATACACACATATATATGTATGTATGTATGTATATATATAAAATGGTCCTCATTACATTTATAACATACTTTGCAAGCTTTGAGACATTATATAATCAATTATTTTATTCCTTAGACCCATCCCAATTTCCCAAATTAAATTGTTCAGAACTTGGTTTCTAATGCTTTATGATTAAGCATAAAACTCCCATGAAAATTTCTCTAAAGATTTCGGAATCTGTGTAAAACTCCCCCAGAAAGTATGATCCACTTTTAGGTTCCATGAGACTGTAGTACTGTGTACTCCATTTGTACAACGTTGAAATTTGCGCTTAACAAATTTACTTTTCTTTTTTCTTTTCCTTTTCTGTTTTTTGGAGGGGGGAAGGCAGGGCAATTAGGGTTAAGTGACTTGCCCAAGGTCACGCAGCTAGTAAGTGTGTCAAGCGTCTGAGGCTGGATTTGAACAACAAATTTACTTTTCAAGTATTCTTCAACTAGTCTCATATACTCGTGTACCAGCTCCCTATTCAGATTGAAAACTCATTGAGGGTTGGGACCATGTCGTCCTGTTTCTTTAACATTCCCTCAGAATGCCTAGTACAAAGCGTGGGATTTCATAATTGTTATTAGTTGACTTTCTTTTGGTCTTCTGTGGTTACTGGAGATGTTAGGACTTTTTTTTGGTAATAATAATTCATATGTACATAGCATGTTGAGTGGCAGGGAGCTGAGCCTGGAGTCAGGAAGACCTGAGTACAAATCTGGTCTTAGATACTGAATGACCCTGGTCAAGTGTCTAGACCTTTTGCCTCAGTTTCCTTAACTGTAAAAAGGGAATAACAGCCCACCTCACATAGTTGTGAAGATCAAGTGAAATATTTTTTAAAGCTCTTAGCGTAGTGTCTAGCACAGAGTAGCCACTGTACAGGGTGATCCTATTTTCAAGAAATGAAATGACTGAAATTTTCAACATTTTATTTAACTGGAATATTAACAAAGAACACCTTCAATGTAACTTCCAACATTTGTGATGCAAAGATTGATGGGCTTTGCAAGGTTCACATGAACCTGATGCAATAACTCAATAACTCCACATTCGCTCTTGGAATATGAACATGAAATCATATGATATTATTTGTTAATATTCCAATTAAATAAAATATTGTTGAAAATTTCAATCATTTCATTTCTTGAAAATATGCATTCTTGTCTATGTGTCCAGACTTTAGGAACACCCCGTATAAATGTTTATTCCCTTCCCCTTCCCAGGTAACACAGTGGATAGAGGACTACCTTTGAAATCAGAAAGAGCTGAGTTCAAGCCCTGCTTCTGGCACCTGTAAACTGTCACTTATCCTCTCAGTGCCCCAGTTAACCTTCTAAGATTATAAGAATCCAATGAGCAGCTGATTTATGTCAGGGGAGAGTTTCTTACAGGAGGAAGCACCTATATGGAAGCTCTGATTTCTCCTCCTTCACCTCACCAAAAATACAATACGCTTCCATACCCACATATGTACGTAACGCTAAGATTTACAAAACACTTCCTCGGCAATGACCATCTCGCTAAGTTAGGAAGTGCGAGTCTTTATGTTATTCCCATATTACAGATGGGGAAACTGAGACAAATTAAATGACTTGCTTTATGGCACAACCAGTATCAATCAGAACTGAAATATGAGCCAATGTCTCTGGATTCCAAGTTCGGCTCTTTTAGCACCACAGTGGCCTGCCTAATAGAGGGGGAATGATTTGGTATAATATTGGCCTTGGCCATGAAAGAAGTGTGTTTAAAATACTGGAAAATATTCTCTTTTGGTGGCACCTCTTACTTCAAAAATTGGTGACTTCATCAGAGTGGGTGTTTATTTTCCTGATAAAGATCACGGTCCTGCTATTTTTGAGTTACTATGGCTGAAAAATTCATTACTGCAAACAACTTGTTGAACCTTTTTCTCAACATGGTTAGTTTGGTTCTTAGATGACAGATATTTGGTCTAAAATTGGAGCCATTTACAGATTGGTAGGAATACTTGGCAGGAGTTCTTCACCTGGAGTCTGTAAACCAATTTTTAAAAAAGATATTTGAATACCTACATTTCAATATATTTGGTTTCCTTTGCAATTCGATTTTATTTTATGCATTTAAAAGCCTTATTCTGGGAAAGAGTCCCTAGATTTCATGAGATTACCAAAGGGGTCTATGACCCAAAACAGGTTAAGAACTGTTCTAGAAATTGTATTCTACTGGCACAGCCCCTCAAGAACTTAGGACCAAGTTGATGCCAAGGCACTGGAATAGGAGTCTGAATTAATTTTAATTTATTCAGACATTGTCTTGTTAAATGCACTGAACCCAGGCAAAATTAAAATAAAAACATTAAGGGGACAAGGGGAATTATAGAACCGAAAAGAAAATAAATTTTCGTACTTAAATAAAATTACTGAGACCATCCACTTTTAATGTCCTACTCTAGTGCCTCATTGGGGAATATAGTTGACCTTGTATTCTTGAAAAGTATGCTAGTGGATTACAAGATCTGGAAGTTCTCACTCAAAAGCTTTGAGTATAGGCCTGATGATGGACTACATGTCTTTCGTCTGAGGACCTCGTCACCAAGTAGGCTTTAGGTGACATATAGTTCAGCTTTGGCAATGACTGAAGATCACTTGTAAAGTCTGTGGTGTTGGCACAATTACCCACAATAAGAAAAATTAAAGATTCTTGAGGGATACAACGGATACTTGGAGTATATATAGATAATCCAAACACCCTCTAATTGATGGGATTCCTGGAGAAGCAGGGGAAACACCCTCAAAGTCAAAAGGGTCTCTGTCAGTCTATCAGCCTTTAGGTTGGCGTGAGGGTCAAACTATTAAAGAGTGGGACTCCCTAAGAAAGTTTCAGCACAGTCCTATCCTGTATATAGAAGCAGAGGTTAGGCTTGAACTGATGAATAATGGAAGAGAGCCGAGTCTAGATTATAGAAGCAGTAAGGTAGATGGTTCCAAGGATGCAGACCTAATATCTACTCTCTGATGAAAAGTCATGTAAACCTCATGCAGGTCTCACGTTAAATAAAAAACAATAACAAAGCCAGAAGTGACTATGAGGACAATTTTTAAGCTCTGGTAATATCTGCTACCTATTTGCCTTAAGAGGATGTTTTTGAGTGGTGGAGTTAAGCAAAATGGCCACACTGTCACTGACAGAAAAAAGTGTTAATATTGTAACATTTTGACCTAAGTGCCCACCCCCATGAAATACATTTAACGTGTCCCGTTATATGTCATTCAAGAAGTATTTTTTGTTAAGTACATGCCCCAAATTTGATGGCCAGCGCCATTAAGAGAGGTGCAAACAATTTCAAAATGGGCATAATTGACAATGGTACAATTCTGTTCTTAGGACTGCTGATCTATGAATTATGAGTCAAGATGGCCAGAGAATTTAGGTCACGGTGAGTTTATTGTCCATACAGCATACCTAATTGCATCCAAAACCATTTCTCAAATCCAACTTCAAACTAGTCGGAAGAACAAGTTATTAATTTTAAAAACACTGAACAATTCAGCCTTCGTAAGAGGCAATCGGCTACACGTCACAGTCTGATCCAATAACTCAACCTCATACACTTTTTCCAGCCTTGGTTCACATGGAGCATGTCTATGACAGCACTCTCTAGCATCCCCCCACCTCTAAAACAACCATGCCTCTTCAAGAGCCCATTGTGAGAGAAGAAAGTTAAAATGATGTGGCATCACACTCATTAAAGCAGAAAAAAAAAAGTTCAAAACCGGAAACTCTGGAACTGAGTTAACTGAGGTACGTGGTAATGGAACATAATGGAAAAAATCCAGTGGCCTGGTATTTGATGGGAATTTAAGAGTTGCCAAATTATGAGCGGTGGTCAGAAGCAAGAAACACATCTGTTCTATTAAGGGCAAGGGCTTGCCAGAATATTTAGGATGCTGTAAAGAGTATAGTCTTCAAGGACTTTTGTTCAACCCTTTCTCCCACCAAAGTGGGCTATATGGCAAGGGTAGGCCAGGGCTACAAGATGTAGCGAAATCATACATTTAGCTATTTCACAACGGAGAGCCAAAAATCAGTAACATACAAATGTACAGAAGTAGTTCTTATTGAATTAAAGATATTTTTGTTTAGCGTCCATAATCATTTGATGCTACAAGGTAGATGACATAATACAGTTCCTCTTGAATTCTTGCACCCAATTTAATGTAAATATGATATCATCTCCAACGTCCTTTGAAGGATGTTCTGAGTTTCATACTAGTAGACCTCTATTTATTCTGGAGGGGGTAGGGAGAATGGGTGGGGCATTATAGTCTTAGCTTTAATTTACCCCCCTTTAAAGCTATGCACAGGGTTGGACTACTTCGAAGGTTGAACTATATCAGGAGAAATCCTGGTGTCCTGAAGTCTGGTCAATCTCAAGTTGGCGTGCTCAAATATTCTCTCCATCCTCATCTTCCAACCCATTTTTTTTTTAAATTTAGAAAACTAATATTTACATGTTATAAGGTGCAATCGGTCATTTTCTTCTCAATAGCCCTACTCAGAGTGATATAGAATAAGAATTCTGCTCCTTCTCTAAGAAAGCCCCCAAACTAAGGTACTACAGTGTCTTTTGTATGGACATCAGGACATAATCTAAACAAATTCTCAAGGTTCTGAACAAAGCAAAGATATAGTTTCTGGTTGAGGGAACCCCATCATGCTGCAGAGGGCATGTGGTATCAGAGCCAGGTCCATCTTCTGACCTGGCCTTTTAAATCTCTGCCCTGGGGACACAACCCTCTTGGCCCTCACTGCAATGAGGGGCTCCCTGACTTAGCTAATAAGGGAGGCAGACAAGGGTCCTTCCTGTGGATTAAATGGACATACTATTTGTAGACATTGTAAGCTGTTTGAAAGTAACTCCCCAGAGCATTCCCCAGGGGCTGGGCTTCCATGGAAGGTATTTATCCTTTTTTCGCTCTTGGGGAGGAGTCCTGTGTGTTCGTGGTGGTGGGGAGAGTCCCTACCTCCAGGTTCCTCAGCTTTTATGAATCTGTATTATATCATATTATGCTACTATACCGTATTTGGCGTTTTGTTTCTTAAGGATTGAACTAAACTGGATGGAAAGCACCACGATGCAAAGTCTAAACAGCTCTCAATCGAGGAGACAGAAAGGAAGAAGGAAGAATGGTTAAAAGTGAAAAAAAAATATTGGTGGCACAACTCTTTTGATGGGATTAAGGGACAAAAGAATGGGCAATCTGGAGCCTGGAACAGAAGCTTCTCCTAAAGAAACAGTGTCAAAGGAGAAAGTGTCTTAACTAAGGATTCTTTACTCTGCAAATCAATTTCATTACACAGGCCTACATGATTTTTTTTTTTTGGAGGGGGGAAGGCAAGGCAATTGGGGTTAAGTGACTTGCCCAAGGTCACACAGCTAGTAAGTGTGTCAGATGTCTAAGGCTGAATTGGAACTCAGGTCCTCCTAACTCCAGGGCCCGTGAGGCCTATGTTATATTAAAAGTAAATAGGGAAAGGGAAAGGAAAAGCTAGCTCCAGAAAAGCTGGGGCTGGAAAGTGGGGATAGGTTGAGAACAAGTACCCAATTTCTTGCTCCTTCCCTATTTGACATTGTTGTTTCAAAGTCTCTTGACTGTGAATTTTAAACTGATCCCGTCTCACTTATATAAAGACCCTGCCAAAATGAATGGGGGCTGGCTTACTGATTGGATTTTGTGCCTTCATTTGAGGGATGAGAATTCCCCCTAGAAATTCCTTTTAATCGAAGCATCTTTCTGAAAGCCCAATGTGACGGAATCATTCACAAAAGAGAAGCAGTATGTCTTTTGTGGAAACAAATTCTAATCACTGATGGCTCTTAGTGGACTCAGTCTTTCCCTTTGGGTCTACCCTAGTGCCCTAAGCCATCCCAAATTCAGGTTGGGTAAATAAGACCTAAATCCTCCATGTAAAATTTGTTTGCTTAGTACCCAGTGGCAGGGGGACCTTGGTTTTTGCTAGTAGTAGGAGGAACTATCACCTTAAAATTACATTCAGGGTTTGGTGTTTGGCATTTTGTGGGCCAGATATTGGGGAAGGAGAGAGAGACCCTTTGCAATAAAAGACCCTGCATGAACAGAATGGCTAAGGGGAAGGCTTTTTCTCTTTAAAGGCATGCAAAATATGGATTTGCAAACAAGCTGCCAAGATCAATTTTTAATTCTCTCTTCCTAACACCTGGTCAATGAAGGCAAACCAAACTTCTAAATCCACTGCATAGTGGCTGGTGCATAAATATATGCCCTAGAGAGACTCCATGGGGTTCAATGTATTTTTTCCACTATGATGATGAGAATATTTAAGTCAAAATGGGAGCCTAAATCAATGTCCTCATGGTCGGAAATGGTTCTTGAGGGACAAGGTGCCCCCTTTCTAGGCTAGAGTGGCCCTGTCTTCATTCTTCTGGGGAGGGAAGAGATCATCTCCCATCTCCTATATCGAGGACTTGTAAAGGCTCCTCAGCAGAAGGTTGTGAGGTATTAGGAAAAAAGAGTGTGAACCTTTTATTTTGTATCCAGTAAACCTGAGGTAAAGTAGATGCCATTTTTGCAGAATATGAGCAGGAAAAAAAATGAATACACCATCAGAGAAAAACAAAAGGTAGACACGGGCTTTTCCAGTAAATCACAGAACTTGTAAGCTCAACTTAACCACCTGCTTCAGGATTTCAAATTTAAGCCGTAAAATAATATATTATCAAAATGTTTATAAAATAGCAGCACACTCAGTGAAACATTACAGCTAAGTACTGTTAATGTGGATAAAAATGAAGGATCGTAGCTTCTTAGCAGCGCAAACAACAACAAAAAAAAACCCCCAAACAGATAAAAACAAATGAAAGATGCCCTAAGATTTTTAAAGATTGCATTTTCAACCCTCATATGGTCAGACATAAGTCTGTTTACAAAATAATGCTTCAAAGTCGCCCATTACGATTTCTTTTAAAAAATGCAAACAATATTTCAAACAACAGCTTCATATACCCCCATCACCTGTTAATATAACTGTGCAAAATTTTTTTCTGCTGCTGCAACTCCTTTGCTCCCTCTTTGAAACAAAGCGGAAAAAAAAAAATTCAAGTACACTGAATACAATTTTGTAATAAAATTAACCACCACCCCACCCCCACCCCCCCAAATAAAAGGAAAAAAAAACAAAACACAACACTGCGCCCCTGGTGTTCAATCACCTGACTTTTTGCACTAACAGTAATTTTTCTTTTAAGGCCCAAAGGAGAAGTGTGCAGGTCGGTGTATTAAGATTCTTCTGTGACACAGGAATAACATTTTTTCCTTTGGAATTTCATCAGGAATGTTGTGATGGGAATGTCACCTGAATGGGGTGTCTCTCATCTTATAGCATTCATGCAGGAGCTACTGAGAGAGTATATCAGATGCAATCTAGAAACAATACTACAGTCTGGTGAGGGGTGGGGGGGAGAGGAGGACTGCATTTTTCAACCCCTCTCTGTCCTTTATTCCACATGATTTTCATAAACCATCCCATTTATCCCTCAAGAATAATTTTCAAAGTGCTTTTTGAATGGAATGGTTTATAATAATGCTGAGCTGTGGATAAGAAATGTTAATCAGTCCATGGAATTAATTTGGACTGGTGAAGGATGTGAAGATCTCATCACCCTTATCACTGCAGCAATTCAGACTCCGGTGCTGTTTTTCTGCCCTAAAACACGAGCCCTGGGAATGGCCCCAAAATGGGCTTTTCCTTACACCGACAATGTGGTGCTGTTGTCAATGGTGGAGTGTGTTTCAAGGAGGAGCGACATATCACACCCAGAAACCAATCACCTGTTATCTGCCAGGCAAAATAAAGCCTCTTCTTTTTTTTCCTTGGCAGCAGCTGCTGCAAACAGGAGGAGGCACAACTAACTCAGAGAAATCCAACACACATTCCCAATTAAACTGAAGGCGACTTAAGAACCAAAGAACTTTTGCATCCAGAATGGTTCAATTGCATCAGAGATAATTATCTTTCTGTGTTGCCCCCTCATTGCTTCCTCATTTCCCCAACCCCATTAGTCCATTGCTTTGCAATCTAATTAAACCATGAATCACATAGTTCTTTTCTCCCATCTAAATTGGGGATGTATGCACTAGTTCGTAATATGGAAAAATAAGAGTATAATTTGCTTTGTTCCCACATCTGCAGGCATACATTTTCTCTAGCTACTTTGTATGCTTTCATATAAGCATTTTACTATACATAACCAAACAGTATCTTGTCACAAAGATCACAATTTCCTTCTTTTTAACATTATAGGCACCAAATATTTTTAATGGTTCAACTTTTTTTTTTGTAGGCTTCTTTTTCTCTTTTCTAAAAGACCCTTAAATATTTCTAAGTGGCAGTGGATTAAAAAAAAGTTTTGTTCTAAAACACACACACACACACACACACACACACATACACACATACAAAAAAAAAAAACCCGCGAAGTAAGAAAACACCCAAATGGGAGTCTGTAGAACAAGGACTACTCTCTCTCTCTCTCTTTTTTTCTCTCATTTTCTCTCTCTGCATTGGCATCCTCACAGGTTGACGTCCCTCACATCTGTGGGGGTGCTGGCTTGGTCCAGTTCATCCACTGTCTTCGTAGGGTTCCTCTGCTGCTCCTCTTGTCGGACTTGCCTCAGATTGTTCACCAGCACGGCCTCAATCTGCTCTTGGCAGGCTTTCAGGCAATCCTAGAAGAAAGGGGATGTGAAATGGAAGATAAGTGAGCAGGTGATACCTCACCGTCTGCCATGAGCTCAAGTCAGCAGGTCCAGGTAAACCACATCCAAACGCATCTAAAGAACGGACATGTGACGGCTTAGCTACTGTCAGAAGCTTGGAAAGATCACGGAGCTCAACAGTACGAGGGCAGGAGGGGTGTTCATCTTCAACAAAATAACACTGCAAACTAAAGGGCAGTGGGCTTGACTTTTGGTCTCGGCAAAATTCTAGGAAACTTCTATCTGACAAAATATTCTAATGGGTGACATGGAGGAGGGTGGCAACAGACGATGTTATAGTTAGAGGCAGCTAATTAGATGAAGGAATCCAAAGGAGATATCCATTTACAAATGGATGTCAAGCAGGAAGGAGGTCTCTTGTGGCGTGTCCCAGGGATCTGTCCTTTGCTCAGAGTAACTCAACATTTTTATCCACGATTCAGAAAAAGCAATAGAATATAGGCTTGCCGAGTTTTCAGATGACATACAGCTGGGAGACTTAATAGATAGTATTGTGGGATGAGAAGAAGAAATCAGCATGTTAGAATAATGGGTCAAGATAACAGACAATGAACTTGGAAGCTACAGGTTTCATGAAGGTTCAAAACATCAACTTAACAAGTATGATATACAGGAGGCATGGCTAGAAATAGTTCCTATGAAAAAAATCTTGATTTAGCAGACCCAACCCTCAATACAGGACAGCTAGGTGGTACAGTGGATGGAGCGGTGGACTTGGAATCGGGAAGACTCATCTTCATGAATTTTGATACTTACAGCTGTGTGACCCTGGGCAAGTCACTTAACCCTCTTTGCCTACTTTTCCCTATCTGTAAAATGAGTTGGAGAAGGAAATGTAAAACCATGCCAGCATCTTTGCCAAGAAAACCCCAAGACGGGTCACAAAGAGTCAGAAGTGAGATAATGCTACTACGTATAAAATGGGCGCGTATAACTTCTATTTATATTGACTAGTATTAAAGAGAAAGCCTCTTGTAGGAAAGGGAAGAAGCAGTTATTAAGTGTTTTCTATGTGCCAAGCACTTTGCAAATATTATCTCATTTGATTCTCACAACAAATCTCATTTTATAGCTGAGGAAAGTAAGGCAGACGGAGGTTAAGTGACCTGTCCAGGGTCACACAGCTGTCTGAGGCTGGATTCGAACTTGTCTTTCTGGCTATTATCTACTTCTAGGGAAAGGGCTTTTTTTCTACTACTTTATTATGGAAAGAATGCTGGACTACTGGGTTCAAATCCTACATAAAGCATTTAGTGGCTGTGTGACCACGGGTAAGTAGTGTAAGGAGTGTCAATCTCAGTTTCTTCATCTGAAAAACAGGAGTAATTTTTTCAGTCTTCCCTGCTGGAGAGGAGAGGGGAAGAATGTTTAAGTCAAGCCCCTCTAAACATTATGTAAAGGCAGCAGAAATGTCAGACAATTTTGAAGAACCTGTCTAGGAATCATGACTTAAGGGACTATGGCAGTTTTTTCAGAGATGATGAATGGGGGGGTATTGCTGGGCAAAACTCCAGAAGGCAAATCTTTATTTATTAGCTGGCATGTAGTACTGTGAAATGTTAACCGCACCAACTGTAAACAGCCCTGACGGCTGTGACCCAGAGATCTCGCTGGTGAGGTGACAGAGGAACCAATGCCAAAGCGGAATAGAGTGTGTGTGAGGGTGTCTAGGAGAGTGGGTTGGCAGTTTCAAGGGAGAGGGAGTAGTGAAGCGAATTAGGAAAACGCTGATGCAAACACCACTCTAGGGATGAAGAAAGGACTCTTGTCAGGAGCAGGCACTCTATCAGAGGGACAGAATTAGGAATGATGGGAGAGATTCACCAACAGGAACATTTTGGCTCGACAGAAGGATTAGAACTGTCCAGAAGTGGAATGGACTGGCTTCTCCATCAAGGAGATGTCCAAGTCGAGGTAGATGATGACCTGCCAGCCACGTAGGGAGGAGGTTATTGTTCAGGTATGGAGATGCCAAGAGGCAGTCTCCTAGTCCTGTCTAACTCTGAGATTCCATAAATCTAAGTGGATGAGTCAGGAAGAAGAAAGTTCATGATGTCTAAAGTAGACACAAGTGATTCCACTCTGGGCCTCAGTTTCCCTATCTATAAAATAATGTGGACAGAGGGGCTTATGATCTCTAAGGTCCCATATGGCTCTAAATCCTGAGGGGAGTCACACCATATAGAATTTTCAAGCTATGAAAGGAGAGTTGGAGACTAACATCCCTCCTTCTCCCATATTAAGGGAAAAATTAAGAGGAGACGAAGCTGGAATCAGAACTCAGGTCTCCTGCTTCTCAATCCGATAGTATTTTCACTACCTCATTCTGCCTCTTTCTCGGCCTGCACATGTCAGCTTGGACAGGTGACATCTACAGTGCTGGGGACTCAAGGCAAACTTCCAAGTCTCACGATCTCAGACCCCCTGCCCCCCCAGCCTCATTCCCTTTTCACCCCCCACCCCCATCACTCCCCCTTCCCTCCCTCAGCTCAAAGCCCTGACAGCCATGATGTTTGTGATCTCTGGCTCATTACATGGGCTTCTCACTTCCTCCACTTGCTGGCTTCCCCTCCGCCCATGAATGGGGATGACGGAACTTTACCATTAGCCCTCAGTGTTAACTGTGTCTCTTCTTTGTCATCACACACGCACAGCACTCCACCGGGGAACAAAAACCTGAATAAACCCCCACAGCAGCTGCCAACTCGGGCAAAGACAACTTAGGAAACCCTTTTTTGGCCCTTTTCTTCCGAGGCTGATTGGCCTGACGTTCTGTTGCATACAAAATGTGGCCCAGGGGAAAAATAAGGCAGGAGAGAGAAACCTGGAGCTCACTCTTCCCCCTCCTAACCAGCCCCATTCCTTCTGTCCCCCTCCTCTCCACCTCCCCCCAAATCCACTACATGTCTCAGAAGTTCAGAAAAACAACAACCATGCCCTGGAGAAGCGTGCTCTGTGTATGTTTAATGAAAGGCTGACTATATTGGGGAAAAAAGGTCCCTCTAAAACCTTTCAGGAACCCATGTTCCCAAATGTCCTGAGGCAAAGAAAGAAACAGGGAGGGCCATTTTTAACATAATACGCCTGCCTTCGGCCCTGTGACAGATACACACCACAAAGGACAGGGGTAGGAGTGATGGGAGAACTCTTGACAGAGATATTAGGTTAGCCGATGGGGCAGTAATGCTGACCTTAGATATCCTTGAGGACCACATATGGTCAGAATTCAAGAGCACATTTTTCCCCCACTGCTGCTTTACCTGGCACAGTCCATCCTCAGTAATTTCCCGATTACATGTGTGTATATGTACACACATACATAATGTAATATTTGGATTTAAATATCTATATTTATTTATAAATATATATGTGTATACACACACACACACACACACACACACACAGACACAAATGTTAGCTATTATTAACTGAAAGAGCCACAGAGCTGAATAGTGGGCCAGGGTGGCATTATAGAATTACCTTTCTGAATAGCTAATGCCTATATAGTGCTTACTATGTGACAGGCACCATGCCAAGCACTTTACAATCATCATCTCACTTGACCCTTACAACAGCCCTGGGAGGTAGGTACTAGTATTATCCCCATTTTACAGATGAGGAAGAATGAGGCAAACGGGTTAAATGACTTGTCCAGGGCTACCCAACTGGTAAGCGTCTGAGGCCAGATCTGAACTCAGGCCCAGCGCTCTATCCATTGTGCCACCTAGCTGAAGACATTTAAAAAGGAGACATTTTGGTCAGTCCCAGGGGGCTGAGTACGTACAGTTTAGTTCTGAGGTAGGAACAAGATGTTTCCCGGTGGGATTCCCTGTGGGAGAGACGCTTTGCATTTCTGCCCTAACAAATGTCTCCTAGTGTCCTCCCCTTAGTCCTCATTTCCACCCCCACGCTATTGAGTTCGACAGATTACAGCATAGAAAGGTGATAGTATTTCTGCAAAGCTCTTTACGTATGTTAACGTCTTTCAGTTTTACAACAACCGGTGAAGTTAGGTGCTACTATTATACCATTTAACACAAGTGGAAACTGAGGCTGTGACTTACACTGGCCACCTAATGACGTAAGGCAGCTTGAACTCAGGTCTTCCTAGTACCATGTACCTCGCTGCCTCACCAAAGTCAAGTCAGGGTGACTTCTGGATTCAGACGCCCTTATACACCCGACTAATGCTAAGAGTTACCTTTTCTCTGTTTAAAAAAAAAAGGCCAAGGGTCCTTTCTCTTTCCATCTGGATGGCAAAATTGCAGTGTTGTTCCATAATGGCAACAAAAGCAGCCTGATGACTATCCGGGGTATTAATTTTCCTATTTCCCTCATTCTGCCTTGGGGGCAAACGAGGCCCAGAAGAGGACACGTCCCTGCAGGAGTCCAGGTGGGTGGAAGGCCTAGTGTCCTTCCTATAGAATGGCTGAGAATTCACGAGTACCAAACTGACCCTGGTGAATGTCCAGTCTGATGCATATTCCATAAGGAAGCCTCACTCTAGCAAGTTACCATGTAGCCTTGGCTTGAAGACCTCCAAGGACAGGGAACTCACTGCTTCTGGTGGTCCCGGCTCACTCTCCTTATGGATAGGTCTCGCTGTTAGAAAGTTTTCCCTAACACCAAGAACTTAAATTTGCCTCTTTGGGGTTCTTCCTCAACTATCCATGGTGATTCTGCCCTCCAAACAGAACCCATCTAATCCCTCTTCCACACAAAAATCTTTCAGAGACTTGATGAGAACTATCTGGTCTCATTGGAGTCTCCTTTTCTCTAGGCTTACCAGCCCTAGTCCCTTACATGGCATAGACTTAAGGCCCCATGCTACACTGACGGCCCTCCTCTGGACTCTGGAGATGCGCTTCCTTAAACTGCGACATCCAGAACTGAACATAATACTCCAGGGGCAGACTGACCAGGGCAGAAGGCAGAGGGGTTATTGCTCCTTATTTCTAGAAGCTCTGCCTCTCTTAAAGTAGCCCCTGATCACACATTAGTTTTGGTTGCTATTATAATGCCAGAACACGGTACTTGGAGTCAGGAAGATCGGATCAGAAACTTATTTAGCCGTGTGACCCTGGGAAAATCTCTCCTCCCAGGCTCAGTTTCCTTATCTGTAAAATAGGGATAATAATAACTCCTGCCTCCCCCCACCCCACCCCAGGTGACTGTGAGGATCAAATGAGACAGGGTGCTTGGCAAACCTTAAAGAGTTTTATAAATGCTGGCTATTATTATCGAGCTTGAGGTCCACTAAAACCCCTAGATCTTTCCCCCACCAAGACACTGCTGCCATACCTTCTCTATTGCTCTATTGTGTACTTGTGAAGTTGACTTTTTGAACCAAAGTGTAAAACTTTACATTTATCCCCATTAAATGCAATCTACTTAGATCCAGCCTGGTGCTTTAGCCAATCAAGATCTTTTTGGATTCTGAATCTGTCATGTAGAACATTAGTTATCTCTCTCAGTTTGGGGTCATCTGTAATGGAAAGGTATGTCATCCATAGCTAAAATCAAGTTATTGATTTTAAAAAGGCCTCAATAGTTGAGGGCCCACCACACACCCCCCTCCAGCAAACTTTATTCAAAAGCTCCTGACAAGCAGACATCACTGTTTGAAGGGCAGACATATAACCGGGTCTGAATTCATTATCTTTTAGCTCATCTCTCTCTCTCTCTCTCTCTCTCTCTCTCTCTCTCTCTCTCTCTCTCTCTCTCCCTCTCTCCCACAAGAACAGTATGAGATACTTTATCAAATTTTTTCCCCCTGAAATCAAGGCAAACTCTAGACTCTCCCCATCTTCCAGTTATTAACCCTGTCAAAAAAGGGAATAAGGTTAGCCTAACATGAGCTGCTTTTTAAGAAAAAGTTTTATTGATGACTTCTTAAAAAAACAATAAAAAAGTCATGACTTGTTCTTAAAAACATGCTGGATTTTTGTAATCGCTGCTTCCTTTTCTGGATTTTCATTAGCCATTTCTTTAATGAGCTGTCCTAGAGTTTTCTAGGAATTGAAATTAAGCTCCTAGCTTATAAATCATAGACTCTATTGTCTTTCCTTTATTTGAAAAGTGGGACAACATCTGCCCTTCCCTGGTCCTGCAGAACCTCTCCTATGATCCGTAATTTTTCAAGTATTGCTTGGCAATGGCCCCAGCAATCACATCCACCAGCTTTTTTCAGTATGTGATTTCTCCTTAAATCTAGTTCCTGTTTTAAGAGCATTATTAGGTATGGGAAAAAACTACTTAAAATATAACATACCAAGAGACTTTTACTCCTGATAAAACCGCCAGGCTTATTTCTTAGCTTTTCACTAGAATGAAATATTTCTTGTTTATTTTGGCAACGAGAGAGAGCCACAAAAGCCCAACTTTCCCAGAGTCCCATTCCTCCTTTGTTTCAAAGACCTTCGCCATTGCCTAGGTTTAAAAAGGAACTCACTTCAGCTCCCTGAGGAAGCTAGGTAGTGCAGCGGATGGAGCACTGGGCCTGGAGTCAGGAAGACCTGAGTTCAAATTTGGCCTTACCTAGTAGCTGTATAACCCTAGGCAAGTCATTTAGTCTCATTTGCCTCAGTTACCTCAACTGTAAAATGGAGATTATAATAGCACCTACTTCCCAGGGTTGTTATAAGGATCAAATGAGATAATATTTGTGCTTGGCACAGGGTAACTGCTATAGAAGTGCTACTTCCCTTCCCTTCCCTTGAGCCTCTCGACTGGGTGATGCCAAAGGGCCCTTCCGGGTCTAAAAATCTGTGAAATTGAGGCTAGGTTCTGAGATGTTTTACAAACTCCGGAGCACACCTAAAAGTTACTATGAGTGACACCACATCCAGGGCCATGAATCAGAAACCTGGGCTCCTGCTTCTCCTGAATGTGACTCACTTGAGGAATGTTACATAATCCCTCTACCTTGATCCTTTGTGCCTGAGTTTCTTCTGTATCTGACAGGTGAACATCAACCTGGAACAACGTCATAGGGTCTCTAGAAGGAGCTCCACGTTCCCTATCTTCTGTGGTCTGCCGATAGATCTGTGCTCCTCTAATGGGGAGCCCTAGCTCTCAAAGACCTCTTACAGCACCAGCAGCTTCTACCACAGAATTTAGTGCTTAATTAGGAAACTCTCTTGAACTGTGCAATCTAGTCTGGGTATTTAAGCCTTCTCTCTCTATCTACATAATGAGGTCCTCGGAAACACTGAAAGTTATCTTGCATTTCTTCTGTATTCTCTCATGGCATCTAGAACTGTTAGGCATACTAAAGATGCTCCATATATAAATGCTGGGTGACTAATTTGGAAAAAGCCCTTCTGAATCTAAAATTTCCCCCCATTTTAGGTATTTACACTGTTCTTTTCTTCCCTCCAATCATTAGACATTTTTCCCCTCCCATCTCTTCCCCACTAGAAAAAGAAAAAAAACCCCTTCATATCAAATAAACATAGTCAGACAAAACAAATATTTGCTAGTGCTACAGTGTTGCTGTGGGAAAAGCACCTTGCAAACTCAAGAAACATGGGGTACAGATGAGGTATCATTATTATTATTTTTTGATCCCAGGCCCACAAAAATCCTAGCTTTTTACCCAAGACAGACTATCAAGCATGCCGGCCTCTCACCTCACCTGCATCAAGTGACATACTCTAGCATCACACACATTCACGTGAGACAATTCAACAGCAGTCTACCTCATCAAACACGATAGGCCGGACACAGAGTGTTTATGAAGGGAAAGGGGTCCCACTGGTTTGAAGGTTGGAAACACCAAATTGTGATCCAAGAGCAAATCCATCAACAAACACGTATTAAGTACATAGTATGGGCCAGGCACTATGGTAAATGCTTTGTCCAGAAGGTGATGCCCATGTGGGGCAAAAGAGAGAAGGTCAGAGAAAAGGGCTCAGTGCCAAGCTCATCAAAGAAAGGTGATGTGGTATCAAAAAACAAAACGAAGCTTTGGGTTCAAACTCTAGCCATAGGAATGACCTTCTTATCTCTGAAGAGATCAGGACAAGAGCAGCTGCCTGTTTGGCTGGAATCTGGACTGCAAGAGAGGGAAAATTCAGGAAGCAGGTACTCAAGAAGCAATAGGTTAAGATTTATCAAAGATATTTCCAAGAAAAAAGCAAGGTAATTACCATTCTGAGTCTTTATTTCCTCATCTATGAAACAAGGGCCTTGGACTAAATGATTTCTCAAATCCTTTCTAGCTCTGAAATTCTGTGATCCTATAAACCTAATGAAGATACTAGGTTAATAAATAAAGAATTGTCTACGTGGTGCTGGGGGTGTTTGGTTAATATTTGGAGCTTGCGTTATAAAACAAAACAAACAAAAACCACCATCCACATAAAGAGGGTTTATTCTTCAAGGGGCTTCCTGGGTGGGGCTTTTAAACACCATCTTTGTTCCTGTGCATCTTTACAAGCCAATCTCTAAAACCAGGGCTACAGAGATCGAGGTGGCCACAGGAGGCTCCCCTTCAAGTGAAGACACTAACTTTAGGGCCCAGGGTGCCCCAAGGCAGCCTGTTCTCAAAGTAGAACATTCTCAAAGCCTTTGGTATGTTTGGAATGTGTCATGGTAAAGTTTTCCTGCATTCTTGCCTGTTGTCATGGTGATTCTCAAGCGCTATTAAAGACAAATGCTCTCTCCATGTTTCCTGTAAACCAGGAGTTCTGAACCTGAGGTCTGTGAACTATTTCTTTTTCCTTCTGATAACTATATTTCAATAAACTGGTTTCCTTGGCAATTTTTTTTTACATTAAGAAAAATATGTTCTGAGAAGAGTCCAAACATTGTATCAGATTGCCAAAAAGGTCCATGACCAAAAAAACCTTAAGAACCCGTGCTATGTATCAAACAACCTTTGAAGCAAAATGATTCCTATACTGCACTAAGCAGGAGATAGTTAGGTGACATGGGTTCTAATTCTGTTTTGTTTTTAATTAGCTGTGCGCCTTTGGGCAAGTCACTACGCATTTCTAGGCCTTGGCATCTCCATCTTTAAAATGAAGGGCTGGAGAAGATGGTTCTTTAATATTCTAAAACATTCCCCACTTGCCCAGGTGGATTTCAATGGCTGACATGACCTTACGCAAATGTGACTCCTCACATTTCTTCATATGGGCTCAAAGAAAAAGCCAACCCCTTAAAAAAAGTGCTTTGGAGGCACAAAAAGAGGAAAAAAAGAAATCAGTGTTTATAATAATGTTATGAAGATAATACTCCCTGATCTGCTGGACCAGGGCGCTTCCTACACTTCCTAGTAAGCTGAGCCTGTGCCCTGGCCCCATCTGACAACAAGTCAAGTAAAACCAGAGGCTCCTCAGTGGTCCTTATAATAAGAGTCTATGATTATTGACCACACAGTAAGAACTATCCACTCCATGCTAAGTTTCAAAAGGAGAAATAATTGCAACCCTTGCTCTCTCTTTCCCTCTTTTGACAGTTAGGCTTGGGACCCGAACAGGTATTCCATGGACCATCCACCTAAGTATGGTGGCTATATGTGACAGTGAGTACGTGTGCTTGACTCGGTGAGCCTGAGACTGGATTTGAAGTCTCTGGCTGCCTGTTCTGCTTTGCATTTCCTTCTTCGATCATGGATAACCCAATAGTGATCTTGAGATTGGTGCTTCTAGACTGGGCAGGTACTCCTTGGGCTTGGGAGTTCCAGAATTGGGTGTTAGTAGATCTTAGGAAGCACTCCCTTTTAGGAGAAGGTTGCCTTATTCAGGAGAAAGAGCTGGGTGTGTCTGGCTGGCCAGAAGGTCTGAAAAGCCACTGAACAGTCTACACGGACAGTTCAACAGTCACAGAAGCCTCCTGGAAGTCCTTCTTTGCTACCTCCTGGTCTTCTACAATAAAGGCAATACTTGGGTTTTTAAGTAAGTCTTAATGCAGGTGTATGAGGCTTTTTGGACATTTCTTTTTGAGAAAGAGACAGAAGACAGAAAGCTAGCTATACTGATCCTGACATCTACTTCTTTGTACAGTAAGTAACTGTTGTAGAAAAGATTTTATTAATCCTTTTTGGGGAGACAGCCCCTGGAAATAAGACACACCTATGAGATTTTATCTGGGGCTCCAGGGCCTAAAGAGCCAGAGAGTATGAAAGAAAAGCCTGCTTTCCCCTTCAGAGTGAGGTTCCCACAAGACACAACTGATTTACATGAATCCAGAGCTGAGGCCCCCTTATAGAAGGCCCTCCCCACTTCTCCTCACCACAAGACGCAGGTGATGATAGTATAACATTTCATTCTGTATAACGTTGCACTTTACACAGCACTTATGTGTGTGTATGTGTCCCAAAAGTCTTACGTGAAGGCGTAAGCTTTTGTAACCACATAAATAGAAATGCTACAGACCTACATCATTTGAAGGCTTAATTATTTGTTTCCTTTATACTTCTTTAGTTTTTACATTTTGAATAACAGAATTTAATTTTAAAGACATGTCCTATCATTATGCATTGAATATGCTGGATGACACTTTCTTAAAGTGATGGATCAGCAGAGGAGATCCTTATCTGGTCACTTTTTTGGTGACCTTCAGCTAGAACCACAAATGTAATCCTTTCCATTGTTGAGAAGCAGCTGATGAAAATTTCTTACAAAGTTAGAAAATCAGCTACAGTGATGATAGTGGTTAAGTGGGGTTTTAATAAGAAATACCAGTTTTAAAAAATCCCCACCACACCCCTCTCACTTTGATACTGAATGGGTGACACCAATATCTCTATTCTACAGATATGGAAGTTAAGAAGCTAAAGGAATCACTTACCCAGGGTCACAGAGCAAGACAATTACCAGACCTTCTAAGTTTGAGTTCAAAGTTCTTTCTGCCTAAACTATGTTGCAGAGTTTCCCGGTTTCTCATACCTACATTGCCTCTAAACTAATACTGGAGGACCTTGATTTAGCTGAAAATTGTGGTCCTAAAAGGTTATGAATCGATCATATTTTTACAAATTAAATTATATGTATTAACAAAGCTGATCATCTAAAAGAAACCTTTTGTGAAATGAATGAATCATTTGCTAATTGCTCTATTTTGTTAAGTAGAGCAAATGGTTGTATATAAAGATAATGAGTTCCCTATCACTTGAGGTATTCAAATAAAATCCATATAGCCACTTGTCTGAGTTATTATAAAAAGGGTCCATACTCAGGGTAAGATTAGACTACATTAGTAGATATATTCTTTCTAGCTCTAAGATTCTATGATTCATACATATATACTGTTTTCTTAAAGTGGAACATGACTCTGAAGCACAAAAGATGAAGTTTCAATCATACCACTTTCAATATCCATCTTTAGAAGAAGGAAAAATTATAAAAACCCACCCAACTTGTGAGCATTAAACCAAACTTCCATGCCCCTGTGTTAGAAAGAGAAATCCCCAGCCTTTTGGGATGGGAGAGAGGCTTACATACCACATCTGTATTTGTAATCTTCGCCAACAGCTCCGTGAGATGCTCTGAGAGGGAGTTATCCTCACCATCAAGCTGGAGACCACAGATGGCTGCTCCCACACTTCCAGTCGCAATCATCGAGGGTGGGTACATGGCAAAGTTAAAGTCTGCGCATAATGAGAAAGTGCAAAGAGATATTAGGATGCTGGAAGAACTTGGGGGAGGAAGACATATTAAAAACATCTTGGTATGTACAGGTCAGGGGTGCAACAAAGATACAACCCCAACAGAGACCTTATTGGGCAAGATGGGCTGGGGGGCGGGGAGTCATGTGAAAAAAAAATGGAACCTTATCCAATGGGCTCCCCTGCTTTTGGTGCCTTTCACCACGTACACCTGATTTTTAAACCCAGTTCTGCCCCCTGGATGATCTGGAGCAAACCACTTCATTTCTCAGCGTCTTAACTGACATGTATGTAAAAAAAAAAAGAGAGAGAGTTTCAGTTAATTTCTAGATTTCCTTTCAGTTCTCCGTCCTATGAACAGTCTAGGTATTTCCTGGCATCCAGAATAGTCAGTCTGCCCTTAGTGGTAAGGGAATGGAAGAACAATGGTAAGATGGAGAAGACATACAACTTGTCCAAGAGGCCACCAACTGAGCTAGAGGAGAACCCAAGATCCTCTACGACGAGTTTCAAAGTCGCAGCCATTCATCCTGTGCCTTCTCCATAAAGACTTGATGGAAGCATGTTAGTCTTTCTTTATGAGCAGCAAGAATCAATATGTTCATTTTACAGGAGAAATAAGAACTCTAGGAAAAGGAGCAGTAGAGCCTAAATCAATAATCAAACAACATTAATCTATTAACCACCTACTATGTGCCAGGTACAAAGAATAAAAACAATCTCCACTAACAGTGAGCTTGAGTTCTAGTGGAGGAAGAAATACTATGTATCTATTTGTCTACACAAATACAAATCATATTTACACACATATGTATATTGTTTTATGCATATACACATTTACTATGTATGTGTATGGGGTATATACATAACACATATATTTATATACATATAGCATAAATATAAAGTTAATAAGCACAAAGTACTTTGGCATGGAGGCTACTAGTAGTTGAGGGTAGTGGTTTGATAATCAGGAAAGGCTTTGTGCAGCCTGACCTGCAGCTTAAAGGAAGAGGACTTAGAAGTGAATTTAAGGAATGCATGTGTATTTCAGTCATGGGGAGGAATGGCCAGTGCAAAGACAGAGGCCGAAGATGAGTTATTATGTGTGAGGAACCCAGGGAAGTCCAGTCTGGCTGGATCACAGAGTGCAGGAGGGAGAGCTGTGTCTAATGAGGTTGAAAAGAAAATTGAAATCCCCTTTCCTGACCTTCTGCAGAGAGTACCCCAACACAGGGGTGGCCAAGGAAGGTGATTTTGGTTTGGAAACATGCTCAGGTAACAGGTCAGGATTAATTTGACTGATGTAATTATGGTTCCAGAGCTGCAGAGGGGGAGGCTGCATCAGCAGGTAGGATGGCCAGGGTGCAAAGTGAAGCACAGTTGGTTAGATATACAGAGCTATGTGTATTATATACCCTCAACAAAATGTGAGTGCATTTTAGGGCAGGGCCTATTCTATTCCCATTCTTTAGACCAGCATTTAACACATGGTAAGCATTTAATAAATGATTTCTTATTGACTAATTGAAGAATCCAGGTCTTCTGAGCCAGTACTCCTTCCTCCAAACTAAACAGCTTATCTGCTAAATCAGATTCCTAGGAGCTTCACTTCCATTCAATTCAGCAACTCAACATTTACTAAGTGCTTATTAAGTACAAGGCTCCACCTCACTTTGGGGGATACAAGGCCTCCAGTCCCAATCCTTAAGGAGTTTACTACCTCTACTGGGTGGGGAGGGGGCAATGACATTCCTGAGAACACAGAGATTAAGTATTTTTAAGGTAAGGCTATTGACAGGGTAAAGGAGAGTTTTTAAAGAACAAGGTAAGCTTGCTAATTTCAGGAAGACCATGGAAAGTTTCCTATAGGCAGAAGTAGTAGCCGTGTTCTAAATTATGACCCCTTCTCCACATCCTAGCCCTCTTATCCTTCACAAGGAAATAATGCAGGAAAATTCAGGTCTTTAGCATCCTCTGAAACTCCCATAATTTTTATTATATTCACACTATTCACATTTTATACTAAATAATAATAGATACTTATATAGTAATTAACATGTATTACCTCATTTGAGCTTTACAACATCTGTGGTGAGGTTAAGTACTATGGATATAATTATCTCCATTTTACAGATGAAGAAACCGAAGCTCACAGAATTAAGTGACTTGCCCATAACTATACCTATATGAAATACCAGTGGCAGCCCTTAAACCCAGGTCCAGCTTCCTCTCTACTATGATACCAGGTCATGCAACATTTTCAGGTGTACAGAAGGTCTTTTCTTCATAACAACCATATTATTACCACCCCCAAGGAAGAGGAGAGAGGTAATTTGTCCACCAAAATTCCTTCAAAGAGAAAAGTACAGGAGCCAGATGGGAGCCTGCTGGTCTTCAGATTTGCAATCTAGAGTTCTTCTCTTAAAGCTAATATATACAGTCCCTACTAGACCACTGAGCCAGGAAACACAGGGATCCCCATTGCCTTTCCTTCATCTACACTGATCTAGACAGCAGGAAAAGATTCCCCTTTCCGCCTTCTTTGCCCCCTTAGGGTTTACAACCGTCTTGGATAAAAACTGCACCATCCACCCTTCTAACCTGTTCCCTTCCCCCTCTGCCCGGCCAAGCTGGATGAAAGAGTGCCCCTGCCCCCATTTAGCTCTGCTGTAGGTCTGCTTCCACATGGGTCACATGAGAGTGTTTCTCTGCCCAATAACCTCGTTAGCTCCCCTCTGTGTCATTCACAATGCAAATGAGACAGACATCCGAGACCCACAGAGGCCTCTGGCTGGAAGCATCTGGGGGCAGGGAGAAGGGAAACTAACCCTGGCCCTTCCCTTACTTCTGCCACAAGCCCCGGAACCGGGGCTTTCTAGGCTTACAAATGCCTGGACTTCGCTGTGTTAACAAACTGATGATTTGTACGATCGGCTCCTATTAATTACATATTAATTGACTGAATGAAGCAGAGCTGCATATAGACTGGGAGCGTGGAAGGAATTCTGGAGAAAGCATGAAGCTAAAAAGCTGAAGTATAGTGTCTAAATTAATTTTTTATTAATTGAAGGAGGTTGCAAAGAGGGGTTGTCCCCAAGATGGGCATTTAACCTATTAGCTACAAAGCATGGGGCTCATGCTTGCCAAACTGTATATGAATATTCTGATTCCCATGAGAAATGTGAGCCCCTTGAAGGCCAAATCTTTTTTTTGCCTTTCTCTGTATCCTCAGCCCTTAATACAATGCCTGGGTGCAAATTAAATGTTTAATGAATGCTTGTTAACCGACTAATAAAGCTGCTTTATGGTTAATCTTATACCTGGATAAATGGAAATTCTGATGCTGGGGCAGATTTTTCCAGTAGTTCAGGTCACTGCTGGTCTCCAACCAGCCAGCCCTCTCCAAAAAAAGTAATAAGTCCCCTCTGGACAGATGTTCATTTGCTCTCTGGATGACAGGCTACCCACAGGGGATTTAGGGCAGGAAATGGAAAAGGAGCCAAGGAAATGACTAAGAGGCAAAAATCCTTGGAAATGTTCTGTGAAGGCCACCACAGGCTCACGAAGTTTGCCAATGTGGGATGTGAGAGCACCCAAGCTGGCAGCATGGTGTAAGACAAAGAACAGTGAACTTAGAATATGAAGAATTTTTAAGAACTTGTCTGGTTATCCCCTAATCGATGGGCATCCCCTTGGTTTCCAATTCTTTGCCACCACAAAAAGAGCAGCTCTAAATATTTTTGTACATAAAGATCTTTTTCCCTTTTTCTTTGTTCTCTTTAAGGTACAGACCTAGTAGTGGTATCTCCGGGTCAAAGGGTATGAATAGTTTTACCGATCTTTGGCCATAGTTCCAAATTGTTTTCCATAATGGCTGGACCAGTTCACCACTCCACCAACAGTGCAAGAATTTAAGAACTTTAATCCTGCTTTACTACTTATCAGCCAGTAGGCTAATGTCCTGGGAGTCCAGGAAGAACATTTCATTAGGAATTAGGAGACCTGGATTCTACTGCGCTCTATCAATAAATGCGTGCTCTGGGGGCTGTCACTAGTCTTCCAAATTAATTTTAAAAAAAAGGTAATGTTTATCCAACTTGTAAAATTTTATCTTTTTACTTTAGGTAGCCTCAAGATAAACACAAAAATGAAATATCAGTGGAAGATGTCAGAATCCAAAGGGCCATCTTTTAAAACAAAAGGGTATCCTCTTTATCAGATTGAGGGAGGAAAAAAGATGAAAAGGTTAGAGCCAGGAGAACTTTAATCAGTTATTTCCTAGAAGATAGCTGGGGGTCATGTTGTCTTTCACAATAGCAATTCACTTAAATGCCACCCCCCCCAAAAAACTTCAGTTTTAAAGTACTTGACAAACACTATCTGGTTTGACCCTGTTAACAAACTCACTGAGGTCAGTGCCAGTGCTTCCTGGCCTCAGACTAACCCATCAGCCCTTGCTCTCTCCAGAGTCTCAATGAAGAAATGACCTCTTGGCCTCAGCTCGCTGGAGCATCCCCACTCTCACCTGTGATGCCTTAGATAGGGACTCTGAAGGCAGGATGACATTAGCTAGCCTCAAACAGGCTGGAGAAACCATAACACGGGACACATGGAAACATTCCAAGGGGCCTTGGGCAAAGCGCCAACTAGCAGCTTAATATTAGCAGCTTCCTTAGTCAGAAAGAATGGGATGATGTAATAAATTGTGGGGTAGTTCAGATGGTTGAGTTCAGAGAAAAGAGAGTTCAGTGCAAGCTGGAATAATCTGAGAAGATTTTGTGGAAGAGAGGGACTTGAGTAGGATTTGATAGAGAGGAGGGATGAACCCACACCAGCAAAGCATGGAAGGCAGGGCATGTGTGGGGGGCCAGTGAGGGCGCAGACAAAGGGAAAGGGGGCTCAAGAACGCCTCTACCCCATCCTACCAAGCAATCAACAAGCATTTTATTAAATGCCAACTGCGGGGAACCCAAATACAAAGAAGGGACCCATTCTTATTCTCAAGGACCTCTCCTCCCAAGGTTCTGCAACTCAGTGGGAGTGAGAGAAGAAAATGTTTCATAAAGCTCTGGGGTCAGAGTGAGGTTTTGCTCCTGATACAAAATTCCTCTTCTGGGTCGGCCAGAGTACAGCTACACAGCTTTGGGGAATCTCAGGGAGAAACCTCCTCCTCTGCTGCCCGTGGTGGCTGGGGGTGGGGGCAGCAAGGAGGCACATGGCTACCATCTCCCACCTTTCTGAAGTGTATGCAGAAATGGCCCAGAGAGAAGTTAGGAGACTTTCCCTCTGCTCTCTCCCAATAAATGATGAAGAATCTCCTATTTACGTCCCATTTACCTCTGGGGGTAAAGCAGGAATCTTCCCTAGGAGCTGGGGGGTGGGGATGGGGAACTCTCTAACATGTTCCTCAAATTTCTTCATTTCTCAGGTTTTAATCAGTTCAGGCCATCAGAACTCACAGAATGGAGATGTATTCTATTAATTACTTGGGAGATCTATATTGGAACAAGACTTTCTCTAAATCAAAGGTTCTTAGTGTACTTGCACTGTGTATGCATGTGCATGTGTGTGTGCGTGTGTGTAAGAGAGATCAACGTCTTTGGCAATATGTAGCTATGAACCCCTTCTGGGGATAATTTTTAAATGCATAAAATGAAATATATAGGATTACAAAGGAAACCCATTATATTGAAACAGAGTTATCAATATACATTTAAAAAACACCCCAAAAGAAACAAAGTTCACCAACTGCAGGTTAAGAACCTCTCTGGTCTAAATGAAATGTTAATTTATTAGCTTGTATGGGGTAGTGGGGCAGGGATGGGGCTGAGAAGGGAGAAACACTTCTTGCTGTAGGTATGGGTTGGATCAGATTCCTTTCAGGTCTTTTCCAGCTTTAAGATGTGAGTTTAGGGACACCGAGCATGTCAGGGAAGGAGGGCCCAGCAACTCTGTGAACATCTGTGCCAAGGTCATAGAGGAGAGCTCTTGGATTCCTATTAATCATATTACTACAAGAAATCTAGGCAGTTAGTGTAGACAGTACAGTAGACAGACCTGAGTTCTGATGTGTCTTTAGACACCACGGGAAGGGTACTGACTCTGTCTTCCTCAGTTTTCTCATCTATAAAGTGAGAATGATAACAGCACCCGCCTCCCGGGGTTGTATTATGATGACAAAATGAGATGATATTTGTAAAGCACGTAGTAAATGTTAAGGCACCGTCTAAATCTTAGCTATTAATATTAGAAAGGAATCTGCCTTGGAAATCTCATACAGGACCTATGGGAAGGAGGGTCAGGATAGACCACCTCTTACTTTCTGACTGGCACCTGGAAGCCCTCCACCCCTCAACAGTGCCAGGTCCTCGTCTCCTGCCCTCTTTGCAGAGCCTGGTTCTCCATCTCCCTCTCTATTCCAACTTCTGTCCTTCTATTAGAGGACCCCAACATACATACTAATGTTCCCCAACTACCTCTAACTACCTTGTTCTTCAATCTAGTCCTCTCCCATGACCCATTCCCCCACTCCACTTTGATGGCACACGGGGCTGGCCATAACTTTGATCTTACCACCCACCCAGAGGTGTTTTAATTCTATTTTTATGAATTCTGATATATCTTTATCTAATCAAAATCTTTTATTATTCCCTACACTTTATGACCCCTAACTCTGATCTTCACTCCCACTTCGACCCTAGTACTTTTTTTCCCAGGCTATACCCCCTGCTCTGGCTTACTCTCTCCTTCTCCCTTCCCAATCTTGACCTCTTGGTGAACCCATTTCAACACCATTCTACTCTCAAACTTTTGCCCCTTTGTTCTCATGCTTTGCAACTATGCTGATGGGGCACAGAACAAATGTTTATTATCTCATTTCAATTAGAGCCTCCCTGTAGCAAGGCAATTATACTATATTATTTTATTTACTACTATCTCCCCACACTCACCACGGCTCCCTCAGGCCTCCAAAGCACCCCTTCCCCACACTTTCCCAGATACCTCATAAAGGAAGGGAGGCAAGCTTTTATTAAGTGCTTGTGCCAATCCCTTTAACAATGTTATCTCATTTGATTCTCAAAACAATCCTGGGAGGTAGGTACTATGATTTTTCACATTTTACAGGGAGGTGATGTGATTTGCCCAGGGTCACACAGCCAGTAAATATCTAAGACCACATTTGAACTCAGGTCTTCCTGACTCCAGGCCCAGCACTCTACCCACTTGTGCCCCTGCAGCCTAAAAAGAATGCGACCATTTGCTCAGAGCTCCCTTTTCTCCCCTTCTCCTCATTTCACATCCTTCCGACACTATTTCTCACCATTCCCTCCTTTACTGTATAAAGTCTCTAGTAAGTCTATTATGAAAGCTGGCCCTTCTCCTTGTGAAGGCTGACCTCCGTAGGTATACCCCTGATCCCACTGCTGCCGTCTTCTCTAGTAGATAGCCCCCTACTACCATTTCTACTTTAACCTTCAATCTCCTTACCTACTGCTCCCTTGCTGCCTACAAATATGCCCATGTCTTCCCCGTCCTTAAAAAACCCTTACTTAATTTATTCTATCGCAAATAATCTACCACAAATAGCTCTACCAAGAGCTACTGTGCTATATCTCTCCACCTTCTCTCAGCTAACCTCCAAGAAAATGTCATCTATATTCGGTACCTCCACTTCCTCTGAAGTCTAAACCCTCTGCGATTTGGCTTCCAACCCCATCATGCAAACCAAACTGCTCTCTCCAAAGTCACCAATGACCCATTAACCGACACATGTAACATCCTTTCCTAAGCCCTCATCCTTCTGGACTGATTCTCTCCAGCCTCTGAAATCCTCGAGTCTCTCTTCTCTCTGGATTTTTGTGACACTGTCCTCTCTTGGGTCGCTGTTCAATCTGTCTTGACTATTGCTTTAATCTTTGTTGTTGTTGCGCATCTTTATACACACATTGACAAAGCTCTGCCCTGGGCCCTCTCCTCTTTCTTTTATCTCAGTTGGTGATCTCTTTGGCTGTAATGGATTCTATTATCTCTATGCAAGTCATTCTTAGATCTATATAGACAGCCCCAGATCTCTCTCCAGAGCTTTGGTCACACATTGCCAACTGCCAAGAGGATATATACCAACTAGATGTCTTACAGGCATCTCAAGCTCAACCTCTCTAAAGTACAACTCACTGACTTTCCTCTGAAATTCTTTTTTTTCCCCAAAATAATAGGGGCACCACCATTCTTGCAGTCACCCAGGTTCACGACCTTGGTGTAGTCCTTGACTCTTCACTCTCACTTAACACGTACATCCAATCAGTTAAAAATTTTGTCATTTCTACCAACTACCACCATGTATCTCCTCTCCATTCACACAGTCATCGCCTTAGTTCAAGTCCTCATCCTTTCTTGCATGAACACTGGGAAAGCCTTCCAAATGGTCTCCATGCTAAGTCTCCCCTCCATTCCACTCCATCCTCTACATGGCTACCATCATAATCTTCCTTAAGCGTAGATCAGACCATGTGGCATTCCTACTCAACAAACTCCACTGGCTTCCTATTCATTACCTCCAGGATAAAATATGAAGTCTACCGTATGGCATCTTTACAACCTGCCCCCTTATTATCTTGCCAGCTTCTTTCACTCTTTTACTCTCCTCTAAGAAACGCTGTAGTTCAGTCTTCCTGGCCCACGTGCTGTGCCTGCCCCCCCCCCCCATGCTCCATTTTCCAAATCCATGCCTTTTAATTGGCTGTTCTCAATTCACCCTTTTTGAAACCCTAACTCTATCCTGTAAGTGAATAAAAAAAAAAAAATTGAGCCCTGTGCCAAACAGTGGGTCAAGGGCTGGGAATACAAACGGAATAAGGAAGACAATCTCTATTCTCAAGGAGATCACATTCTGATGGGAGGGGACAACAAAACAGAGGAGACTCCAATTAATTGGTAAGGATCTTGTAGGTATGTATTGATTTACATGCTAAATCTCCCATTAGATAGTAAGCTCCTTGAGGGCAGCGACTATTTTGAAGCTGATGTTTATTTGCACATAATGTAAATGCTTTATAATGGACTGAAGATGAGGAAGGGCAAGTGAAAAGACCGGGTGTCAGAAAAACGCTGAGGATAGGAGGCCAAGCATGCTGGGGGCTAGAAGAACAAAAATTCTTACTTCCTGTAGTACCTTTCATCCAACAAATTTGGTACAAGTTCCAAAAATGAAATCAAATTCTCACTACAACCTACTAATCGTCCCCTAGAACTTCCATTTTATAGGTGACAAAATTGAGGGGGGTAACTTGCCCAAAGACACAAAGCCAGTTAGAGGCAGTGCTGTGATTAAGAACACAATCTGATGACTCCCAGTCTTTCTCCTACAACAGAAGTTAAGCGATTTATTCAAGGTCACTTTGGACAGCCAGCAGAACCAAGGTTTTTTTTTTTTTTATCTTCTGGATCCTCTAACTCTTATAACAATCAGCAAAGTAAAATGCAAAAGTTTACTTCTATTTTCCCATTACAGGGCTGAAGAGTGTGTGATCTCTTATCATATTGACTAGAGAACAGCACCATAGAAATGATAGAACTTTAGCTGAAAGTCACTCTTTAGGACCAAGAGACACTCAAATCCTTGAGAGTAAGGGCTGTGTTATTCTTTGCGTTGGCATCCCTGATACCTAGTAGATGCTTAATAAACACTTGGCGATTGGTTGAATGGCATGCCTCTTGGACTCTATATTAAGATTAGCATTAGTATATCGATGTAAGTTCCATCTTTATGACAAATATAAATAGAGGGTAAAGACACGACTGCACTTAGGCCATTTGCTCAGATAATAATTTTGAAAATTCTATGATCCAAAATATATTGAATTTTAAAATTAAATATGAATGATGACCCCACCTTGAAAGGAAATGACACACATAGCTGCTCTGCAATAGTGAACCACGAAGAAGCAACAGAAACCACATCCTTGAGAAAGGAAAAGCCAGAAGAACAAAGGTGGTACCAGTCCCATGCTCCTTCCCACTGGCTCCCAAATGAAGTTAATATAGATTTTGCCCCATCGCTTTCAAGTGGAGGATCAGAAATGGACAACCAAGCTTAGCTACCTTAACTCAGAGACACAAATAGAAGTTGAAGCAGGGAGAAAAAGAACCAGGACATTCACTTTATACTGGCTCAGAGCTCAACAGCACATTAATTACAGCCTGTGGAGCTTTAGAGATCACTTAGCCCAAACCTCAGGCTTTACGGATTAGAAACCTGAGCCCCAGAGAAGGGAACATATAGTGGTCTGAGGTCACATGGCTACTAAGAGGCAGGGCCAATCCTTACATGTCTTCTGACTTCCTTGGGAACGTCATTTTAGAATAATAGTGTTTAGAAGTTCAAGATTCAGATGGAATGAACATGCCATAGGTGGGTGCCACTGACTGGAGAAGGGAAGAGAAGCTTTAAAGGCAAGGCAAATGTGGCAGCACAGGGATGGGATCATGGTACCCAAAGGGTTGCGAAGCAGGACTCCATTGACGGGCATTGGAAAGAGAATGTTAATCACCTTCTCCTTTCCCCCCAACATTGAATTTGAAAGGAGTGTCTATCATTGGCTCTTCTACTCTCACAGGAAATCTATGAACATGACATCTAAAATGTCCTTTTTTGTTTTTAAAGAAAGAACGATGAATTTAGAGTTAGAAGACTTGGGTTCAAATCCAGACCCTTGCACCTTCCTCACTCAATCTGAGCTCATTTCCTCATTGGTAAAATGAGGTGGGGGGCAGCTAGGTGGCACAGTGAGTAGAGCACCGGCCCTGGAGTCAGGAGGACCTGAGTTCAAATATGGCCTCAGACACTTGACACATACTAGCTGTGTGACCTTGGGCAAGTCATTTAACCCCAATTGCCCTGGCTTTCCCCCCCTCTGCAAAAACAAAAAAAAAATGAGGTGGATTGGAAAAGATTATGTTGAAAGTCCCATCTAGTTTTAATTTTTAATCTGAGACCCACTGTCGTGTAGCAGGTCCCTTCCAAGTCTGAATAAATTATGATCCAAGGGGCGGTTAATATTAGATATGAAAGTACTTTACGAGTGTGCTATAAATGTGAGTTGTTTTTATTATTGTTGCCAGATCTGGAAATAATAAGGCCAAGAGCTGACCATTCAGCTTCTAGGGCATATACCTTAAAGGAGAAAAGTGCCTGGCCTCACCCGTTGTTAAAAAAGGCTTCACTCAGGGGCTTTCAATGGCATGGGGCTTGTGTCAGATGCCAGTGGGAATCCGGATATCTTGATACCAAATCTACCTTGAAGGCCATTTAAGGCCAGGCCCAATTGAGAAAGGAAGGAGCACAAATGCCGGTAGGATCTTACTCCCAAGTCATGCACACTGGTAGAATTCTCATCCCCCTTCCTCTGGCCCCTCTGGCCTCAATCTCCCTACCTTGCCATTTCACACATATAAACTCTCTAACACCACTTATTGAAATCACCACCAGTTCTTTTTCACAGCCATCCATTCCCATGATCTGGTCCAACGATTGGCTCTGAGGTCAACAAACGGTTCAGAAGACCCCTCACCTTGCTGGTGGTTGACCACTACCACAGATACATTATCCCCAGATAGGAAAGGAAAGTCACAAGAGCAACAGGAAAAGAATGGACTAGTTAAAAGGTCTAGATCCTGATATATAATTTACCTGAACCTCAGCAGGTGTGTGGTACCTACATCCCAGCGACCATATGCAAAGCATGATGCTAAAGGCTCCTATGCTCACCCACTGATCCCTAGGATCTGGAATCATGGAAAGCTGATATCCCGGGCAAGGGGCCATCAGCTTTTCTCCTGATAACACCCCTAAACTGTAAATCCTAAGTCCAGGTCAGGGACATATTGATGTAATGTCCTGCACAGTATTAAACACTAATAAACAATTAAATCAAAATACTACAATAATGATTACTTCCATGCCCAATAAACTTCCCCTTCATGAAGCTTTCTGAGATGAATCCTCCCTAAATAAACACTCAGTTTGCACAGTATTTATTTATACTTGCTAATAGGTCTTTTCCTGTTTCCGTCCTTTTCTTCCTAAGCAGAGAAAACACTCCCTGAGGGCAAAACATTTTTGGTAGTATTTCTCACAACAGGTTCTGTCTGAGCTGAACCTATTGTTTTGATTTCAATAGGTTACCCTTTTAGTTCTGATGATGAGCTAAGTGCAATCAGCTAGTGAAGGAAACCAGGAAAGGACGCCTGATATGTGTGAAATTGGGGGGGCCTGTCCTTTGGGGAAATTGCCCTGCTCCCTGCAATCACAGAGATTATAACATTTTGACCTGAAAGGAACCTTACTAGTCTTCTAATCCAACTCCCTCATTTTTATAAGGGAGAAAACTAAGACCTAGTGACTTGCAGAGGTCAAAACGGAAGAGGATCTATCCTAGAAAAAAGTCAGTACAGGGACAATATGGTTCTCTGGCTCCCAACAGCTAGGCAGTGAAGTAGCTTAGAAACAGGGGTCAGCCATTATAGGATCAGAGAAAGGACGAGCTAACCTCACCCTGACAGTGCTGCATGATCAAGAAAGGAAGGGTAGGACCTGAGGAGAACAAAATAATGAGTCACTGAGGGATTGACCTCTATGGATCAAGCCAGAAAGCAGAATGGGAAGAAAGGGGAAAATGATTTAGTCTAAAAAGATGGTTCAGTCTAACCTGTTGCGGGGTCTGCAGAGTGGCCCAGTGGGACTACTGAAGGAGAAGCCAACACTTCTCAATGATAAGTATATGGAATATATTCTGCATTGAACCGATTAGGATATGAGGGAATCAAACCCTTAGAAAACTACCAAGGAAAATGAGAACTCTATACTGTGGAATAAAATGTTGGGAACCTAAGATCAAAAAGCTATGATTCCAAAGTCCACATTATACAAGAAAAAGACATTAGAGGACAGCACAGGAACATCCCTTAATCAGATTTAGGGATGGCAGTAATGCTTATGAGCCTTTTTTTTTTTGACTGGCTCAGCGATTTCACTGGTTACAGAAAGCTCCTCTATCAATCTTCTACCTGCTGACTCTCCTGCCTCCCTCTAAGTCCCTTCTAAAATCTCATCTTCTACAGAAGCCTTCACCAAGCCCTCTTAATTCCAATGCCTTCCTTCTGTTAATTATTTCTCATTTATCCTATATGTAGCTTGCTTTGTATATATCTGTTTGCAGGCCATCTCCACCATCCTTGAGGGCAGGGACAATCTTTGACTCTTTTCCTATCTCCCACAACCCTGACACACTGCATGAGCTTACTCAATATTTTATTGATTGATTAATTAGAGGGCCCCTAATCTGCAACTTCTATTTTTAGAGAGTTGCCTGGGTCACTGAGTGGTTAAGTGAATTGCCCTGGATCACAGTCTGAATGTGTCAGAGGCAGGACACCAACCCAGGCCTTCTTCACTCCAAGGCTAGCTCATTACACGCCACTGCTTCTTTTTGTGAGCCTATATGACAAAATGAATACTTAAATGGTTATCGAAAGTGATTATCTAAAGCAAGCATTCTTAACCTGAGGTTCTATTGACGTCTTGGGGGTTTGTGAACTTAAAGAGGGGAAAAAAAATTACATTTCTCTGGATTCCTTTGTAATCCTGTGTAATTTATTTTATGCATTTAAAAACATTATGCCAAAAAGGGTCCATAGGCTTCACTAGAATGCTCCAAGGGTCCATTACAAAAAAGGTTAAGATTCCCTGCTGTAAAGATCACAGAAGTTAACTCCTAAAATACCTACAACTATACAACTCCCATTCTGTGTCCAGAGTGAGCTGAAGGAACCATCCCTTAATGCAAGTCTGCCCAAATGTATTCTGCATGTAAAGGGATGCTTGACCATCTCAACTCCAAACCACCCTCCTTCTCCAGTGGAAGGCAGGTACTAAATGTGGCCTACTACAAAGATGGGAAGGCTACCATTCAGAGAGATGATGTCCAATCTCACTTCTAGTTTCTATGGACAATGGGGGAAAAGACACCCAAGAGCGCTAATCATCAGATGTGGTTAGATATACCATACTGAGTTAGGAAAGTTTTAAAGTAAAGAATGTGGTTGCTGTCCCCATTTTCACAATGCCAACAGCCAAGATACTGCAGTGTAAACCCAAGGAGGAAGAGAAAACTCAGCTAATTATATTCTCCCAAACTTCCAGACCTCCAGTGTTCTCATTTACTAGAATAAGGAAGATCTGTACTTTGACATTATTCCTTTATCTTATATTTAAACCTAATCCTCAATTTCCTTTCATCTTATCTCCAAACTATCCTTCTCCTCAAAAGATTAAATATTTAAACACAACTAGAAGGCAGTATATGCAGTTTTCAAAGAGCATTTTAAATGCCATAAAGAAGATTTTAAAGGGCACTATTTTTTTTTTCTATACCACACCCGGTCTCATAAACCATTTATGAGCTCGGGAAAAAAAAAAAGGAGAAAGCTTAGATTAAGTACAACAAAAATCACGGCAATGAAACTGAGGATATTCTGGTATTGGGACACAAAAAGTTGTTCTAAAGAACTGAGAGATACTAGGCCTATGTGAACTTCTCTAGGAATCCACCAAAGTGTGGTTCCCTACCCCATGCTTCTCAGGCTCCTTAATCCCATGAATACATGAAACCTAGCCTTACCTGTAGCACAAAGAGCAATAAATGTCTGTGCATGCTTTCGGATCAAAAGCAGCTTGTCCTTCGGCAGGGGCAGCTTCCGTAAAATGTGCTCGATGAAGTCGTGAGGGGTCACAGCTGCCAGATTCCACTTCAACTTGCCCAATACCACCAATTCCCACTCCTGGGGGAAAGGAAAGGGAAAAAAAAAAAGAATACAACTGAACATATATGGGGAGGAGAGATGCAAGAAATTTTAGTGAATGGCATTACATCACTGCTAAGATTTTAGGTTTGAACCCTTCTCTTCATGCCTTCAATGCTTTGTGGATCTGTCTTGTACTAGGGAACCTCTTTATGTTATCAGAAGAGTAAAATAAAAATGTAGGTAGCATCTTAGAAAGAGATTTCCAGCACAGTCCTCCAGGAACCTGCCCTGGTTCTGATGCATCTTTATCTAGGACTTGGGACTATAACATGGCTTACCAAATTTAAAGGGGACACAGAGCTGGGAGGGATTCAATTAATTTCAATTTACATGCCTTCTATATACAAGATGCAGAGAAAAGACTTACATTCTACTGCTGAGATACAACATGAATACAGACAAGTCAAAACAAAGTAATTTGAAGCTCAAACACTAACAACTGGAGAGTCTGGGAGATAACACTTGTGTGAAGCCTTGAAAAAGGGTAAGATTCTGTGAGGCAAAAGTGAGGGTGATTAAATATGAACTATCTGATGATTTTGTCAGGATTCAAAAATGTGCTTTGTAGTACAGAACGCTGGACTGAATTTGTTTTGAAAGTATAGAATGCTGGGCTGAATTTGTTAAGATAGAAACAAATGTAAAGTCCTAATCCAGGGTTCAAAAGAATCAACTTCGTAAGTAGCAAATGAGAAAAGTAAGAGTAAATCATTCCTGTGGGGGGAGGCATTTGGAATTCTCCATGAGCACACTCCCTAAGATTGATGTAACAACCAGAAAAAAGAACAGGCTATGTATAAAGAGGCAAACAACAAGGGGGGCAACTAGGTGTCGCAGTGAGTAGAGTGCCGGCCCTGAAGGACCTGAGTCCAAATCTGGCCTCAGATGCTTGATATACTTACTAGCTGTGTGACCTTGGGCAAGGCACTTAACCCCAATTGCCACGCCTTCCCTGCTCAGCAACAAAAAAAACTCAAAAAGCAAAACAAAATAAAAAAAGAGGCAAACAATAGAAGGTGGTCAGACCATACCCAGAGTACTGTGCTACGTTCTGGGTGTCCTGTTTTAGGAAGGATATATTGATAAGCTACAGTGTGACCATAGAAAGCTGTAGGGCCTAGAGAAAATGCCAAACCAGAATAAATTAAAGAAATTGAACCTAGGAATGCCTTGGTAGAGACAGGGTAGTTATCTTCAGGTAACTAGAAGGTCATCATATGGAAGATTGGACTGGTTTAATGTGACCCTAAAAGGCAGAATTGGAAGCAATGTGTAGCAATTACAGAAAGGCAGATTTGACTGGATCTTACAAAAGAAAAAAAAATCCCTATCAGTTGTAGCTATCCAAAGTAGAATAGACTGCCTCCAGAAGTACTGGGTCCTCCATCACTTGAGGTTTCCAAACAGAGGCAGGTTGATGACTGGGATGGTGTAGAGGGTATTACTGACAATACCTGGCATGCAAGATTTGCAAAGCTCTATACTATTACTTCATTTGATTAGGTACCCGTCAGAAGAGATGGCTTCGTAAGTTTCTTCAGACTGTGATTCTGTGAAAATTGCTGACTTTTTACTTATGTTAAAAATATAAAGCTTTGGTGAGTCTAAGGAGAGCCTTCCCCTGGCATTTATTCTTTGCCAAGATTCTACGTCTTTCCTTTGTCCCAAATCCAATGCTGCTGTTTGCCCACCTAGAAAGCTTAACCAACAGTTAGATAGTGCCAAGGTCACTGCAGTCCTTCAGTAAAAACTTATTTTCAATGTCTGTGTCAGTGAACTTTAGTAATGAAATTCCTCATGGAAAAATGAAGATAGGGGCAGCGAGGTGGTGCAGCGAGAAGAGCACTGGCCCTGGCGTCAGGAGGACCTGAGTTCTTGACACACTTACTAGCTGTGTGACCTTGGGCAACTCACAACCCCAATTGCCCTGTCTTCCCCCCACCAAAAAAAAAAAAGAAAGAAAAAGAAAAATGAAGATTAAAATAATGTTCCTTGACCCTGCTCTGTGGCAACTTGCATCGTGCAGGTCTGATTGTACTTCCTAGGCCATGCCAGAAGGTTCCACATTTCTCTTTGTTGAGTTAAAAAAAGAAAGAAAAGATAAAATTAAAATAAAGTAAAAATCTTCCCAGACAAATCATGCAGTAATTTTAGAAAAAGGAGACTTTTAAAGACCCTTAGCAGTCTCTCATCTGAATGTGCTGCAGCAGGGACTGTAACAGCAATCTCATTTTTCTAGATGGCATGATTTGAAGAAAAGTCAAAGAACCATGACCTCAGAGTTGGAATGGATCTCAGGGTCCAACCTATCCCTGAATAGTTACGTCTTCTACAATATGCCTCAAGTGGTCATCCAGTCTCTGTCTGAAGTCTTCCAATTAAGGGGCATTTACTACTCCTTGAGGTTTTTATTTGTTGTTGTTCAGTTGTGTCCAATTCTCTGTGACCCCATGGGGGTCATGCCGCTCCAGGCAAAGACATCAGAGTGATTTGCCGTTTTTCTCTCCAGCTCATTTTACGATCAAGAAACTCGGGCACACAGGGTTAAATGACTTGCCCAGGGTCACACGGCTAGGAAGTGTCTGAGGCTGGATTTGAATTCAGGTTTTATTGACTCCAGGTGCCACCTAGCTGCCCTATTACTTGAGGCAATCCATTCTATTTTAAGATAGCTCCAGTTCTTAGCATTGCCTAGCTACATTTGACGCTTTCAAATTCTCACTCACAGCCCCTAGTTCTGCTATTTAGGGCCAAGCTGAATAAGTTTGCTCTCTTTTCCACATGACTTCTCTTCAAATATTTGGTTCCTACTATCTTGTCCCTACTAAGCCTTCTCTTTTCCCAACTAAATATTTCTAGCTCCTTCCCCTGATGCTCATGATGTCATCTCAAAGCCCTTCCCTGTCTTGGCTCTCCTTCAGGAGATACCCTCCAACTTATCAACATCCTTTCTAAAAGGTAATATCCAGAACTGAACACAAAACTCTAGAAGTACTTTGACCAGAACAGAGTACAGAGGGACTTTCACTTCTCTAATCCTTAAGATTGTACCTCTCTTAATGAACCTAAAATTACTTTTTGGGGGCTACTATATCACAATAAGAGTTCATTTTGAACATGCAATCCACAAAAATTCAGATTTTTAAATGAACTGCTTTCCTAGCCACAACTACCCTGTCTTGTACTCATTAATTCTTTTTTAAACCTCAAGCATACTTTATTATTTGACTCAACATTCTAGCCTAAGATTACTCTCATCCCTGGTGTTAGCTCTCCCTTCTGCTTTGATAAGCCTGCCTTTATTACTCAGTCCAAAGGCTAAGCATGCAAACCTTAACTCTTATATGGAACTTTCTTTCAGGGAACTCTGAAAATGTCTTGTGCATCATAGTTTAATGGATATTATATTAAATACATTTCATCGCCTCTACTCAACTGTAAATTCTATGAGGTCAGAGACCATACTATTTTCCTATGGATCTTGCCTTGAACCGAACATTTATCCTAAACAAGCAGATTGCCTTGCCTGCTGAATCTGAAGTCATCGTACAAAACGTTAGCCTGGCCCATTAGTTTGGTGTCTTGCACAGAGGATATGATTAAAGAATATTTGTTAAATGGAACACATGACTTCTGACTTTGCCAGTCAGTGTGTTGAAATGAATGGAGCTGTCACTGATGTTGACATCTTTCTTCCGGCTCTTATGAATTGATATGGGCGCATTCCATTACCCACAGAATAATAGCCTGGTCCCCAAACCCTACAGTTTCCCCTCCATAAGCTCCAAAGTCAGATTCAACTATTTTTGGAAACTGGTGAAATCCTGAGGTCTTACTGCCTACAAAGCTAAGTTGAAACCCCAGCCTCTAGTTCTATAAAAGGATATTGGTGCAAGAGCCTTTTCTTGCACAATTTTAAAAAGAGATATCTCTCTAGAGGAAACCACTTTTCTTCAGCCTCAGAGAAGCAGCTGAAATTTGGCAGTGTTTCAAAGGTGAAGTCATTCACTGCCTGTCTATATATCCCTTGGCAAATCTTTCCTCCCACCTCTATGGCTGTGAATTTCTGCCACTAGATGGCAGCTCCATCCTGGTAGGAAAGGTCCCCTTTGCCAGTTAAATACAATCTCCTTAGGAGAACCCCAAACACTTTTTATAGATCACAGAGCTGGAAAGAGACATAGACCTAGTCCAATCCCTGGTATAGGAGAGACAGCTTCAGGGAAAAAGAGAAGAGATGTTTTGTATATAAAAGAGAGAAAAATAGTTTTCAGTACTCTTAATAAGGTGGGGGGGGGGGGAAGGGCGAGGGCGGTGTCTAATAAACCAAAAAGTTCCATGGCAGAGATCATGCTAGGGCCACAGGCTGGTAAGCCATCAACACTCTCTCCCCTTCTCCTCCCAACCTGGTGCAAAAAATACTCTCCCCCCAAAAGTGTAACGCTTAAGTGATGCTAAAAACCAAAGGTTTTTAGACTACTGAATAGTCTACTATGCTAAGGTATCATTGGGATACGGGGTTTTATGAAATATGGTCCCAGCTCTCAAGATGCATACTAATACCGTGACCCTCCATCACTGCATGCCTCAGTTTCCTCATTTGTAAAATGAGAAGGTGGGATGATGAGATAACCTCAGAGATCTCTTCCAGCTGTAAATCTACAATCAAGTTAGACTCCACCAATGACCCTCATCTGGAGAAGCTGGATTATTTTCTTAGTATCCAAAGATTAAAATTAAATCTCTGTAGATCAGCAGACTCCCATCACCATTCCTTTCTCTCACCAAAATACCCACTATTACCAATATACAGTATAAATTTAAACAACCCAGACTTACACCTTCTTCTCTCGATGGAGACATCACCCGAGAGAGAACGTTATCAGTGTAAAAGAGCTAAGGTAAATGAAAGAATCTAGGAAAAAGGGACAGGAAAGGGGCTAGGGAGGCATTAATTACCAGCAGCTCTTGCGGTTTGACAGAATTATCGGTATAAATGCACAGTTTCTCTGCCGTAAGGGGGATTGTTTCCTTCAGCTTAGAAGCCAGGAACATGCAGACAGCACCCAGAAGTTGTAGACGGCACTTAGGAGTAGGCACCCCAGCTAAGAAACGGTCCAGGTAATTCATGGCTAAAGGGAAGACCTCTTCTTCGCACTTCTGCTCTTCACAGACCTATAATGGGGGGGGGGGGGTAAAGGGGGAGTGGAGAAGAGAGCATTGGAGATAAAGAGAGGAAAGAGGGAGAACCAGAATACAAGTTAACCAACTCAAACGATTTCATTTTAGGGGGTGGGGAGGGCTGCGGATGTGATGGAGTGGTAAGATTAGAGGCAGAGGAAGTTATAGACAGCTGACCAGGTATCTGACATCCCGATTCCATGAAAGAAATGAATTAAATAAAACCCCAGAGTCAAAGGAATAAGCAGTAGCCTGCCCACCCCACTTTCTCTTGCTGCATACTTCTTTTGCAGGCTCTCAACCGCCCCCCAATATTTCTTCATATTAAAAAATAAAATCAAAACCACCCAGGCAACTATTGGGCAGTACTTGGACACATTCAGACCCCAGGACCCTTGCTCTATTATTTCTTATACTTGAAAAAATGCTTGGGGAGGTGTGTGTGTGTGGGGGGGAAGATGGATCGTGGCTCTGAGATCCACTAGTTGCTAGTGGGGTGGGGGTGGGGGGGGAGAAAAGGGGGGGGGAGGAGGAGAGGAAGAGATGTCGCAGTCTCAGCAGCACACACAGTTGGAGAAGTTGCCGTGGCTGCTTCAAAAATTTACTAAAAATCGAGGAGTAACCCTAGAGGGGTCCTTTAAGCACGAAAACCCCGAGAAGGGTTCCGGCTTTCCAAATTTGTGTGTTAGGGGTGCTTAGACACTTTTATTTCGACTCTTGTGAATGCTTCATTACCGAGGTCCAACTAGCCCAGAGGCAGTTAAGAACGAGCAAGTGACCGCTAAGTCCAGCTGGGCCCCACAAGGATGAGAGCAAGGGAAGGTAGTGGGGGTGGGGTAGAGAAATGGGGCTGATGTAAAGAGCCACCGAGGGTGGGCAACCGTCTTACTCCTTTTAGGGGTGTTCTGAACCCCTTTACCTTCCGTCCTTCCTTACCCCACCCAAATTTCCGCACGAAGCAAACTGTTAAACTGAACTCTTTAATCCTTCCAAGGATGTGGGACTGGGGGAAGAATAAAAAGAAAGAAGACGGGTGCCGGGGATATGGGGCGTCTTCGGGAGGCCCGTAGTTTCAAACTTCTTGAACCCGAATTTGCAAAGCAACATGGCGAAACCATGGCAGGTCCAGGGATATGCATACGTGGGCACATTAAGAAACTTACTGGGCAAAGTTTCGGGTGGGGAAGGAGAAAGTGTGTGTGTGTGTGGGGGGGGTGTCCCATCTCGGCCCCCCTCTTTTCTGTGCGGCGTCCGGGGCTACTTAATTCTCAGCCCCTCTTCCTTCTCCATTCCCCCTCCCCCCGGCCCACTCTTCAATGCCAACAGTGGCGCCCAGACCGCATGCGAAGACTCGGGGCTGGGATGAATTGGCTTTTTTACACATTTTTCGCAACTTTTCCGCTCACATACCCATACACACACACAAGCACACGCGGGCGCGGATACATACCCGCACACGCATACACACAACGCGCTGCACAGACACGCCGAAAGCAGCCTCCGCAGGTTGGGGGCTGGAAGCAGAGAAACACATGCGAACCTGCACACGCGGGCAGGCTCAAAAGCCTTACCCTCTCTGGCCGCCACCCCCATTGCAAACCTCACCCAGATTCAGCCCAATCTCCCTCATTTTCCCTCCGCCCTCGCCCCCAATCCTGCCTAGCGCAGATCATAAAAAAGGCCACGAGTCCAGCGAAGGAGCGCGCGGAATAACCGAGCGTAGGTTAAGAGTACGCGGTGCAGAAGCTCCAAGGTCCCAATCCCAAGGTCCCCTAAACAGAGGTGGGAGGTGTGTGTGTGTGTGTGTGGGGGGGGGGGTTTGCATTGGGAAGGGTCCAGACCAACCTCCAGCATCCAAGTCGCCACCATCCTCCTCATGTAGGGCTGAATGTCCTTTTGCACGCATTTGAAATAGGAGCACTGGGGTAGGTAGCGTTCCTCGATGGTGAGCAAGTTAAGCAAAACGCGGTCGTCGAACAAGAGGCTGGGGTCCGGCACAGCCCTCCGGATGGGGTCCACCTCGCAGCACAGCAGCTCCATGACGTTCCCAAGGAACTTACTCCTCTTCCCTCCCCTCCCCCCCCCTTTCCTCAAGATTAGAAAAGGTTTTGGGGGGTGGGGTGGGGGGCTCTTACCTCCTTTTAGAAAAGGAAAGGGGAGGGGTGCGAGAGGAGGGAAGCAGGATGGGTAGATGAGGAAGAGGCTTTAAGAGGGGCTGCTCCACTTACTCCAGCTCTCCCTTCAAACTTTTCTGGTCTGTCTTAGACTCTTTCCTCCTGCAGAGGAGGCAGTGACGTAAGCCGGCTGGGCAGTGAGCTCCCCTCCCTCTCTCCCTCAACTCACTCTCTCCTCCCCCTAAGTTCCTCCTCCGCTCCTTCTTTCAGTCTCCCTCCCTCCCTTCCCCTCTCGTTATTATGGAGAACAGCAGCTGGTCCGACGTAACTTCAAACGCTCCCCCCCCCTTCTTTTCTTTTCTCCTTTGCCCTCTCCCTCTATCCGCTCTAGAAAAAAGGAACCAGGGGCCCACTATAGGGTAGCCCATAAAAAATGACAGCTTCCCGTTTCACCTCCTTCCTCCACTTTTTCAATGAATCCTATCATACAGAGTGTCCCAAAAGTCTTAGTGCAGTGTATGCATGGGGTTAGGGTGGGGGTGGGAGGGTTCCCATTTCCCCAAACAAAACCCTGCTTCCACTCACTTTGGCTTTCCCATATGTATCTCCAGATGCTTGGATAGCGAAGGATGTATGCAAGGGAGGGGGGAGTGGACAATTTTGGAAAATGATTTTTAAGTGAAAAATCGAGGTTTGATTTAAAAAACAATTGCATGGCCAGCTTCAGTTTAGATAGGGTTGAGGCCCCGGGCCCGCCAATACTCCAGATAAACTTGCTGCGGACTTTAGCTAAAAGTGCTCAGAATACAATGTCCCGTCCCCGCCTCCCCTCCGAGTCCCGCGCGCGCGCTCGTAGAAACCACCTTCCTTTCCTCTAGACTAGCAAGAGAAGGAAGAGGAAGGGGGACGGTTCCAGGGAGGGTGGATGCACCCCCAGCAGACAGGAACGAGTGGGAAGCATTCTACTGGGGTTGTGTGTGCCTAGGCAGGGCGGGGGGCGGGTGGTGGGGGACGAGGGGCCATGAAGCATTTGGCCAGAGAGGATGGAGACTATAAGGATAAGGAAGGTAGGGGGAAAGAGAGGAGTTTGGCAGAAGGCCTGAATAGGACCCAGGGATTCCCCGGTAGCAAGCATTCGGGAGTTAAAGCCCCCTCTAGCTCAACTTTGCCTCTATCTGCGGAGAAGCAGCCGGAGGTTTCTGACCACACAGATACAGCTTTCTAGGAAATAGAGGGGAGGTGGAGGAGGGGACCGATTACATTTGGCTTCCCTCCCCCCACCTTTCCTCCATCGCAAAGCTGACAATCTCCGCAATCATTTGCGTTCATCCGAATCGATTCCTCAGGATGCATTGCTGACAGCTATCGTTATTTTCTTTTTGTTAGAGTTAATAAATGCACCGACCCTGTCTCTAGGCCATTGCTGTTCTTCTCTCTCATTACTTCCTCCTCCCCCCCACCCCCGCCCCAGCATCTAATATTAGGAGAATGGGATGTCACTTTGCTATCTCCCAGCCACGCCCGTTGGGCAGAGTTAGCACGTGCAGGGGGGTACCGGGAGCCGCTAAGTCCTTCTCCCACCCTATAAGTTGAGGTAGAATGCTTCGCAAGCTTTAATGAGAAGGGACAGAAGAAAGGGAGATGTGAGGGCAAAGGGGGTGAGTGAGGAGAAGGTGGTGTGCTGTGGAGGCGGTGAAGTTGGAGGATCTGGTTCATGAGATTTTCACGAAGACCAAGAGGTGGAGTAGCAAAGGGTAGGTAGAAGTGGAGAAAATCCAAAGTACATACAATTAATTCAGCCCCTTTAAAGGAGGGTGGGGCGGAAGGGGTGGATGGTTGAGGGGAGGGGGCATATCACTTTAAAAGGGTGAGTAAGAGTTTGGGGAGCTGTCTCTCCCCTCCCTCTATTTGCATAGCCAATAGCTCAGAGACTCTTGCTACTGCGCGCTGAATGTTACTGGGCAGATTACTTTTTTTTTTCTTAGTAGGAAGCATTCCCCTCTATATCAAAAGAAAGCAAAGTTGGCGAGAAGCGAAGAGGGGGCTGGGGAAAGGAAGGAGAAACCTCGAGACCTAATCAATGGGAGAATCGGCATCCGATCTACTCTGTGTGAGGGCAGGAGTAGAAGGATGTGAGATTGCTGATTGGAAGCCATTAACTTTGTAGAAAGAAAAAAAATTAAAAAGCTCGCTGGTAAGCCCAACTTGCAAACATGAAACTGTTCTGCGCCACAGATGACCCTCGGTTTGAATATAGTATTACTGGGAATACAGTAAATTCATTTAAACTATTGATTTTAGTCAGCTTTGGAGTTTCCGACTGGGGATTTGAGTCACTGGATAAATAAACATCTCTTTTTAAAAGTCATTGAGAAGTAACTCAAACTTCACCTAACCCACAGATCAAACGTCTGTGGCGGGGGTGGGGTCGGTGGGTGTAGGGGTGGGAGGGGGGGAGGAAGGGTGAATGGAAGAAGGAAGGAGGGAGGCGCATTTTAAAGAAAGAAGATATGTAATTGGGTAATAAGGACAGAAGCCAGGGCCAATTTCCAGCCTGGCAGTGTGTCATTCATATTTTGCATTATTTGGTCACTGGTCACCGTCCCTGCCCCATCTCCATGCAAGAAAATGGAAAGTACCGTTCTTATAAGATGCACTGTGGTGGGATGAGGCAAGTCTCAGTTCCCCCAGGCCTTACTCCGGCGGAGGGAAGCTGGGGTGACAGAGGCTTTGGGGGTAGGCTAAGATGCAAAGTCTACTCTGCCGCCCTTCCCCCTCTCTCCTAGCCGAGGCTTGCTTTACTTTGAAATACCAGCAAAGGGAGGGGAGAGAAAGGGGGAGGGGAGAGGAGTGACAAGAAATCTCCGATTCTGTCCTTCATTCATTAAGATCGTGAGCTTGGGCAAAATTCCGCTTGGCAGGCTAAGTCCATGAAAGCCTCTTGAAAAGTTTCTTCATTCCCTTCTTCCCATTACCGACTGTTCCCGTACGCTAGCGGCGCTCTTTATCAGTCTCGGGTCTCCAATTTATTTCGTGGGGGAAGGGGGTTTGTCCGCACGAGCCGTCTATGGCACTACAAACTCTAAAATGTAGCATTAAGAACAACAAAAACAAAAATAAAAAAGGATTACAGCGCTAAGAAGAAAACACTTTGGTTTCTAAGCACACACACACACACATACACACAAGCGCATTGTGGGGAGGGGATCACAAGTTTATTTGTACCTTTAGCTAAAAAGTAAGCGCTTGGGTTTGACTTTGAGATTAAAACAACTTCCAGGATCAAGGTTTTTCTCGCTGTGGGTTCTTCTCCCTTTAGCAACTCAACTCCACAAAGGAAAGTGTAGCTAAATTTTGGGGAATACACGTTCTCTCGTCGCTCTACACCCCCCTCCTTCCCCGCCCCTTCTCCACGTGTTTGTGTAGTTTCGGTTGGAAAGTGTACAAAACGCTGTAGGGGTAGGGACCAGCCCGGTGTACCGAGCCGAGTGTAACAGCGCAGGTATCCGCAGTAACACACTCACCTGGCAAATACACCCCAGCCAGGTGAGCTTGGAGCTGGGTGAAAGTTTAGAGGCACGTGTTCAGAGCACAGACCCACAGCCTCCAACTGTAAACAGTGTTCCACCGAGCAACAAACTGGGAGATTGGGGAGCATTTCCTCTCTTGGCCAAATTAGGAGGTCCAAGTGGAGAGGGGAGGGGGAGGAGTAGTCCTTTCTTTGATAGTGGGTGTTTTATTATTTCATGAAGGGAGAGATGGTCAAAAAATTAAAACATACTTAACCCTAAGGTCATTTGAAAATTAATCTCAGCGCAAAATTATTTCTCTCCTTTGGAACTTCCTTGATCTAGCAAAAAGTGCAGAAGGGGAGGAAAATGAAGGACAGGGGTGGGAAAGAGGAGGAAAGGAAGGGGAATAAGAATGAAAGGAGAATGTGATGGGCATGGGTTTGTAGACTCAAGCCACAGTGGCAGTTTGTCTTGCCTCGGACGAGGGAACGCAGATATAAAGGTGTACTTTGAGTTTCCAGGGAGCAATCAATCCCCGGTCGGATGCCCAGGGCGTTTCAGGTGAGAGGATGGGTTAGGTCTTGTGTGTGTAAGTGTGTGTCTTTATCTGTCTGATTATTCTGTTTATTTACTACATTTTAGTGCAGACTCGTGTTTTCTTCCGGAGGCAGCAGATGCTACAAGTACATTTTAAGAGGCTACCCGCTTGCCTTCTGTTCACCTACTAGTGCCCCAGTCTTCTTTCCGGGAAAACTAAAGATAAATAAAAGGTCAAAACTTTCCACGGTTCTCCTGCCTGATTCAACTTTTCACACTTCTCACAGGGCCGGGAAATTTATTACGACTTTACGGAAATTTATTTTCCAGCAGTATGGGTGGTGGGAGTTCTCCTTGAAGGAGTAACCGCATCCTGGAGAGCCCCCGACTCCCCGGGGGGGAAAAAACACCGATATTCCCTATACTTTAATCTCTTGGGGCGCCCTCCTGGCCGCAGCACCCCCCCATCCATCCCAGTGGGAACAAGGGGGGGGCGCAACCTTGGCAATCACTCCTCTGTAGCCGCCACGCGGCTTTTTCGAGGAATTTTGACGTCATTCACACGTGGGGGGAAGGGGCTGGGAGAGCAAGAGGAAGCTGTTGGGGAGAGGGGGAAGGGTGTGGAGGGAAGCCGCGGCTTGGGTGGGGGGTGTTGACTGAAGGGTCTCCCCACACTCCTCCACCCCCAGCTTCCCCAACTTCGGCTATGCCGAACTTTCCGTGGTCCAGCTTTGCAAGCCCAAGGGTTGCCGGCAATTTTGTTTGCAGGAATTGCCATTGCTTGAAACTTACTAGGCAACTCGGATCCAAAGTTGGTATTGCTTCGCGGCCTGCGGCTCGCAACCCTTCCCCGCCATCATCTTCACTACCCAGAAAGTTTCTTTTTACTTTGGGCTCGGCAACGTGTTCATTCTACTGGGGGTAACCCCCCTCCCACCCCCGGGGTTTTTCTGTTGCCTCTGAATATCGAGTTCGGCTAATAATCGCGACTGTTCGCAATTCCGGCCACGACGAGTTCCCTCTCCTAACAAAAGTTTAAAGCAAAGCCGTATCCCTGACCTAGGGACCTTTGGACTAGGAACGAGTGAATGTGTTCTTCCGTTGTTCAGGTAGTGAGTTCTAGATTCAGTTTCACAAAGGCAGTTTTCATGCTCAATAAACTCCCCTCTCTACCGCTCCTCCCCATGCTTCCACACAGAAGAAAGGGGGCTTTGGGGGGAGGGCGATTACTCACGGAATAAAGCCATCAGTAGATATAAGCAATGCTGCTCCTACTTTCTTACTAGCTGTTTACTCACATCAGTTTACAAATATACCATTGAGCAAAGGCAAAGGATGCAAGAGGTTGGGGGGGGGGGCAAGGCTATCCAACCGATATCCGGTACCTGGGGCTATGATTCCTTAACTGTAAATTTAACCAATAATTTATTACCTTCTGTAAAGCATTGCTGATGCTTTTTAACCTTTCATTTGGGAGTGACATTAACGTTCCTTTCCCAAAGCTAAGCTGGCAGTTTCTGACTTTTTAATGAAATGTAGTAGAAGAATTAAAATCTAGGTCATTGCAGGGGCTTGCAGCGTGGGATTTAGGGGGAAGGTACACACAACCAAACCACAGGAAGTAACAGTGTAAACTTGTATTGATATCCATAGGCAGATTTGTCGTACCATTGAGGAAATGGTTTGGAGCTGAGCTCCTTAAAAAAAAAAAGGCAGCCCTGAGGTAAAATCATTTGCCTCAGATTGGGAGATGAAGGATTATGGGGCTTGAGTACACCCCAGTTGAGTATCATGGGTGTTATAAGATATCATGGAGTGTAGAAACATTATTTTTAAAAGTTGTCAGAGTTCAGTTATAAAAAAAGTGCTCCTTAAAAAAAACTTTTCTACTTTTTTTGGCTTTTTTTTACCCCTTTTTAATAGCTGCTGATGTGACTCAAGCAAGTATTTTATAGTAATCTCTGAAGAGTAATAATTAGTAAAAGTTACAATTTTTTAAATGTGTTAATGTTATTGATGGTTGGTTGTGGTTGGTTTGCATTATGGTGCCTTGACCCACACTTGATTTGGATGTGGAAAGGTAGGAAGTGAAATGATTTAGTAAAAAAAATAAATGAAGAAATTAAAAAAAAAAATGTAATTTTAGAAAACGAAGAGGCCAAAGGAATTGTTTGAGGGGCTGAAAAGTCATGTGTCTAAAAATTTTTTTAGATTCATTGTTGGGTTTCTGAGAAACTGAGCCAAGTTCTTTTTAAAAGAAAATTCTTACATGTTTGTCAAGACCACATTCAGAGACTGTTTTATAGAATAGTTGTAATTTGTTTTCACACTTAATTTTTCTCAGACATTACAAAAGAAATTTATCCTCATCCTCCAAAATCTATTTCCTAGTAAAACCGAGTCTACTTCTAATTTTGTAGTTTTCTTTATCATTCACCAATTAAAACAAAATTGAACCTGGATATATTTGCTAATAATTTCACATTTTATTTTTAAAACGCAAGGTTTGTTGCCTTGTTAGTAGAATATCCATACAATTCATAAGAAGGTCAAATATACTGATGTTGCATATTACAGTCATTTTTAAATCAATGAATGAAAACTGAGCAAATAACTAGTATTTAGTTTTCTTGGTTTGTTCTTTGTTTTTGTGGTAAAATGACTTTTAAGTCTTTCAAAGTTGTTTTTCTTTATAATGTTACAGTCATATAAATTGTTCCTCTGGTTCTGGTTAGTTCCTTCTACATCAGTTCATGCAAGTGTTCCAGGTTTCTTTGAACCCATATATTCTTAATTTCTTATGTTACAGTAATATTTCAGTCCCTTTCATTGCACATATTTTGTTTAGCAGTCATTTTCTTTAATGCTTTTTGCAGAGGTTAAGTATGTTGAAAATGAGTAAATTTAAAGATACAAAGCAGGTTGTTACAGAGTTTTGTAATCTCCAGAATGCACAATGAGCACATCCCTAATGTTTTAGGATTGACCTGAATATATACATTTTACATTCTATTGTACATAGTAGAAGTCAATCCATTCTAGAAGATATATTTCCTCCTCATTCGGCTTTAAATAAAATCATCTATACTTATGTTAACTTGAAACAAGGTTTGTGCTGACACATAACCAAAACAAATTAGAAAATCAGCCCTTCTACTTTGTTGTTGTGTAGGATTGAAGATGAAATTCGAGTAGAAAATCCAAGCTTATTTCTAGTGTGATCTACCTCAAATCACATTTTCATTATGCCTGGATGATCTCTGAGTCAAATAATTCTTTGTGGGATTTGGAGGTGAATTCCTAAATGGGCATCAAATGTTGGGGGAAATCACAGAGCACAGTTAGAATGTAGTCATGGAAAATGACACTAAAGTCAGAATATTATACTTTTAACATATCACTGGTTTGGGAATCTCACTGATGTGGGCATGTCTTTCTTCCTTTGCAGAGGATACTGATATTCACTCAGTAGTGACAAAACTGCCCTGTTGGTCTGTGTCCTGTTCTGAACTTACTTCTGCTTTCTTCTGGGTATTTTTTAAATGTTTGATTGCTGTTTATTTCTGTTATTTATTTTTACATTACTATCTCTGCCTACCAAGTCACCACATAGAAGCCTTCCCTTATAATAAATAAATGCAACGAAGCGAAACAATCACTACATAAAGTATATGTTTTATTCTGAACTTCTGGTCCATTAATGCAACTTGGAAGTAAATTTCTTTAGCAGTTTTTTGACATCATGATTGATTATTGTATTGATCAGATGGTCTTAAGTCTTTTTTTTTTAAATAAAAAGATAATTTATTTAAATGCTTTCTTCAGGAAGCTGCAGAATGACTACTTAATGCTTCTTGGTAAGCCTATAAAGTCAACTCTGTATATCCTCCCTTTTGTGCTTCTGTTTTTGCAAAGACCTTAATTAAGTCTAATCCCTCAGCTCCTAGTTCTTTCGCCTGCTTAGCTGAGTGTCCATGTGGATGGAGCATGCGATGCAGAAGGACCAAACTTGTGGCATGAGCCATTAAATCTCTCTGAATCTGGTCAGTCAGCAAACCAGTAATCTTTTTCTTATTTACCACATACCATACCATTCCACCAAAGTGTCTTGCAGAAGGTTGTATTTACCATGTTTTTCTCTATCTTCATGTCTGGTGATGAATTTTAATATAATCGGCAGAATCTGGCTCAAATTGTGCAACACAGATATTGAGGATACCTTCATGATGATGCTGACTGAACAACGTCGGAGGATTTTCTTCCTGGAACATTAGTGGTGAAAAATTGTAGGACCTTCTTTTGGGAAAAAAGACCTGTATCATTCTGTCTCATTTTTTTTCCAGGAACCTTTTCGAAGAACAGAACCACTTGATCCCCAGACAATGATGAAACACTTACAATGCGGAGTGCTAAATATTAAATCAGTAAACACGCATTTAGCAGTATTGTTTCCTTCAAGGATTTTATCATCTGCTTATACACCATTTGTTTGATTCTCATTCTTCCAGCACAGGAGGCATTTTTAGCCAATCTTTAGCTATCTCAATGGCATCTCTTGTGGCCTTTTCCATTTCTGTCATTAGCTTATATGTTTGTGGCTTAAATTGTTGCGTAACTGGTTTTAAAACCTGTAAATCCAAACCAATCATTTTGGTGACTATATATTGGACTTCCTTATCCGTGAATTCTGGCTTCTTTGTCTCCGAGCAATGTGAGTTAGCCCTGGAGCCCACTGGACACAACACACCTGGTCCCACAGATCCCCCTTAGGGAGCAGGAGCGGGGGTTGGGGCAGGAGTCTGATCCCCACAAGCCCAGCACTTCAAGATGCCGCTCTGTAGAGCTAAAGGGGAGCCAGCCTCCTGAAGGCCGCCATCACTCCGCCAGCCATCTATCTGGCGTTCCTTAAGTCTTTTAAAGTTGTTTCCTTTAAAATGTTGTTAACATGTTAAAATAAGTTGTTTTCCTGGTTATGCTTAATTCACTTTGCGTCAGTTCATGCAAATCTTCCAGGTTTCTCTGAATCCATCATATTTTATATTTTTTAAGTATAGTAATATTTCATCACATTCATATGCCATAGTTTGTTCAGCCACTCTCCAATTGAAGGATATTCATTTTGTTTCCAGTTTTTTTGCTGCTATAAATAAAGTTTGTGCACACGGGTACAGTATTTTGCTTCTGTCTTTATTTTCTTTGGGGATCTGGTTCAAAGAATAGACCCAATTTAGTGACTTTTAGTTGCAAATTGCTTTCCAGAATGGTTGGATCAATTCAGAGTACCAAGCTTCCCTAACTTTTCCCATAGATTCATAAGATCGAGAGCTGGAGAAGACCCTAGAAATGGTTTAAACCAACCTTACTTTACAGATGATGATACTAAGGTCCCAAGATGTACAGTCACTTAAGTCACACAGTGAGAAGGAAAGTCAGGTTTTGAACCCAAGTTCTCTTACTTCAAAACTTTTTTTTCTTTTTTTTTATTTACTATATTTAGTTTTCAGCATTGATTTTCACAAGATTTTGCATTACAAATTTTCTCCTCATTTCTACCCTCCCCCCGACTCCAAGATGGCATATATTCTGGTTGCCCTGTTCCCCAGTCAGCCCTCCCTTCTGTCACACCACTCCCCTCCCATCCTTTTTTCCCTTACTTTCTTGTAGGGCAAGATAAATTTCTACACCCCATTGCCTGTGTATCT
>CM053623.1:164892738-164919819 GCA_028646595.1 Phalanger gymnotis
GGGCCAGAAGCAACTGCAGCTGTAATTCTGTAGCTGCCCCACCTCCGCTGCCCCCAGGGGGGTGGCCAAACCCTAGAACTCCTTCTACTCCCACAGCTTTTCCCACTAACCTTCTCTGTTGTCTTTAGTGTTTGTGGGTTGAGAAGTCTGGTAACTGCTGCAGCTCACTGATTCAGGGTGCTAGGGCACACTCGCCTGGCTCCTGGTCTGGTTGGTCTGTGCCGCCCATGCTGGGCTCTGCTCCACTCTGCTCTCAGTTCCTTGTGGGATAGACCTTACCCAGAGACCATCCAAGCTGTCCTGGGCTAGAGCCCTGCTTCCCTCTGCTAATTTGTGGGTTCTGCAGTTCTAGAATTGGTTCAGAGCCATTTTTTGTAGGTTTTTGGAGGGACTTGGTGGGGAGCTCATGCTAATCCCTGCTTCCTAGCCTCCATCTTGGCTCCACCCCGCTTTTACTTCAAAACTAATGTTCTTTCCACCATACCTTGACTTTCTTGTAAATAGCTGTACTTTGAAGATTTTTAAAAAGCACTTATGATTCAAGCCTGTCCTGAATGAATTCAAAATCATTGTTTTATTTATAAAAGAAAATATTTGTATAATCATTCTATCTTCAATTTTTATTGATGCCTTTGTTTTTACATTACCTTTGTCTCCACATACATACCTCTCTAGATTCCCTGTCCAATGAGCCTTCCTTTGTAATAAAGATTTAAAAAGAAAAGAGAAAAAAAGTACTTCAGCAAAACCAACCAACTTATCAACCATACTTGAGAGTAATATTCCACACCATTAGTGTCCTCATCAGTGGAGTGAGCAGAGTGCATTTTTTTTAACTCTTCTAGGTTCAAGTTTGGTCATTTTAATAACATATCATTCAGTTCCTTTTTATTCCTTTTCTTTTTTGAAATATTACAGTCATTGTGTTTTTCCTGGTTCTGAATGAGTTCATTTAAATATGGTCAGTGGATTTGATTTTTCTTTTCTTTTTTCTCTTTTCTATATTTCATTTAATTTTTAATTTTAATTTTAAATTTTCAACATTTTTTCAAGGAACAAGCATTCACTTTTTTCCCTGCCACCCCATCCTGCACTTTAAAAAATGCAAAACCCTTGTAACAAATAAACATAGTCAAGCAAAACAAATTCCCTCCATTGTCCACTTCCAAAAATTTATTTCTCATTATACGTATTAGTACATCATGTCTCTGTGAGGAAATGGGTACCATTCTTCCTCATCTGTTCTCTAGAATCGTGACAGATCATTGGGTTGGTAAGAGTTCTTAAGTCTTTCAAAACTGTTCATTTTTACAACATTGTTTTTACAGTATAAATCGTCCTCCTAGTTCCTCTCACTTCACTGTGCTTCAAGCCATATATATCTTCCTAAGTTTCTTTATTTCTTACAGTGCAAAAGTATTCTATTTCATTTATATATTATCATTTGGTTCAGCCCATCTCCAATTGATGGGAAGTCTTTTAGTTTTAAATTTTTTTTACCACCATAAAAAATATCTGCTATAAATATTTTTGTACATATGGGACATATCCTGCTTTTTCTGATGTCCTTGGGGGATAGGCCAGGTAGTAGTATTGCTGTGTCAAAGGCTATGCACAGTTTAATAATTTTGGGAACACAGTTCCAAATTTCTTTATAGAATGACTATACCAATTCACAGCTCCACCAATAGCACATCAATGCATCTATTTTCAGTGGTCCCTCCAGCATTTGTCATTCTTTTCAAAGAAAGAGCTTTCAGTGTTGCTTATTATTTCTGTAGCCTTTTTCTTTTTCATTTTATCTCTTTTATAATTTTCAAGGTTTCTTTTTTGTTCTTTTGAGTTTGTGCATTTATTAACTTTCTAGTTCTTTAAATTGCATTCTCAGCTATTAATCCTCTTTTTAAAAATTTTTGTTAATGTATGTTTTTCAGAGGCAAAATTTTTCCTTGGAGGACTACTTTAGCTGCATACCACAAATTTTGGTTTGCACTCTCATTGTCATTATTGTTTGCATGGTTATTAATTCTTTTTATGTTTTGTTCTTTGACCATAAAACTGTTTAGAACCCTAAATAAGGGTGTCGTTATTAAGTCTCCATTCACATTTGTATCTTTTTTGTGTGTTCCCTTTATTAATTACTATTTTTATTGGGTTACGGATACTTTTTGTATTTTTGTTTTTGTTCACTTATTTATGATTTCTCTATGCCATAGTAACAGTCTATTTTTATAAAGTACTATGAGGTAATGAGAAATATGTATGTTATTTAATGTTCCTATCTAGAAGATGACTTAAATCTTTCAGATCTAACTTCAACAGTTTATTAGATTCTATATTTTCCTTTTTGTTGATCTTGTCAGATTTATTCAGATCTAAGAGGAAAACATTAAAGTCTTCTATATTTGCTGCATGTCTTTTTGCCATTCAGTTAACCATTCCTTTATGTATTTAAATTCTATGCCTTTTGGTACATATATTTATTTAGAACTGATATTGTTTCGTTATATTTGGTTTCCTTAAGCATACAAGTAGCTCTTCTCATTTCTTTTTACTTTTCAAATTTTTATTTTAGATATATCTAATAAAATGATTTCAATTATTGGAAAGTAGAACCACTTAATATTTAGACAACATTACCCCTCATTTTCATTTTTTATGTCTGTCTATTTTTAAATGTGTTTCTTTTATACAGCAAATGGTTGGATTTTGTTTTCTTATCTATTCTTTCATTTAAAAATTATTTAATTCATTTATGTTTAAAGGTATTATTGCAAGGTCTATGGTTTCCTCCTTTTATTTCTCTTATTTTGATTATTTTTACCCCCTTCCTTTTTTAAGTCAGTATTTTATTCCTGAAATTGGTTTTGCTTACACTATTATGATGATAGTCTTTTCCCACAGGCTTTTTTCTGTCTTTCACTCAATCTGTTCCAAGTTTCTTGAATTTGCTTAAATTATTAGTTTTTTGTTCTTTCTTCTTCTTTTGACTCATCTTTTTCCCTGTCCAGTTAAATGTGTCAAGATCTTTCCTGCGACTTTTCATTGAAGTAATATTCTTTTGCAGTGCTGTTTTTTGAAGAAGTTCTCCTTTGCTTTGTTCCCCTTATCTCTCTTCCATTCTAATTTGTTCTGAATTCTCTTTTCCCATTCTTGGGCTATTGTACTTGTTCCTCCTTTATTTTCAGTCTCTTAAGAAGTTAAAGCTTCTGGAGAACCCAATTTGAATTCCTTTCTCTATCCCATTTCTAAGTAATTGCCTTTGTAACTCTTACCCCATCCTTTTTTTTTTAATCCGTTGTACCACACTCTTAGAAATCTAGGTTGATGAAGGAAGTTATGTTGCATGGAAATACAACATGGTGGGAATTACTATTTGTCCTGGTATGAGGCCTAGTACTAGCTTCTGTCCTCACAATAATCACTTTCCATTCTAAGACCCAGTTATCCTATCTATGGTTCTATGTCTTTCTTACTATCCTGTGTGCTGGCTGCCTTTAGGGATTTACCTCTCTGGAGGATGTGATGAAGTTCTGGGAACTAAAAATCTTTGTAAATATCTCCACACCCTCCAGTTCTTCAAGACTGTAAGGACTGTTCCTTTCCCCCTCTAGGACAATACTTCTTTTTGTTAATTCCTTCATTCCAGCCTCTACCTTCAATTGCTTATATCCTATTCTCCCACAGTCCTAACTCTTAGTATGGAAATTATTATCTTTTCTCTGTTCACTTATTGATTGGGTGGGGAGTATATACAGGAGTGTGCTGGTAAATGTTTAACAGCTGACTCTCTGGGAAAAATATACACACAACACACTTTTAAGTTTAATCTGCATTATTACCATCTTCTCTCTAGTCTAGACAATCAACAAAACAATAAATCAAGCCCTGATTTCTAAACTATAAATGCTTACACTGAAAATTTAACAATTAGCTCTTGAGAGTTAGCTCAAGAGGGTTCCAGTACACCATTGAATAAAATTTTGTTTCTTCCTCTCTTTTCTACATTTACTCAATCTCCCACTGTGTTATCCATCCAGCAAAAGATATTTCTTTTCTCATAGTGACTGCAAGATTTAGGCTATGGGGCATTCAACTTTCCCTTCTCTTCTTTTTCTTTAAATTCCCCTTATGTTTTTTGCCTCTCTGTCTCTCGATCTGTTTTTTTCCCCTTTCTTTTACCCTTTTAATTCAATTTGTTTCTTTCTTTTTTTAAACAATAGACTATAAACATAAGAGAATTCGTTTCCTTACTTTATTTTTAAAATAACTGTATTTGCTTTTCTTGTGTATTGGTTTGGACTATTTTAAGGTTAGCTATTTGGCTCACCTTTGCTTTTTTTCTTTGTTTTTGCAGGAGTGTTTTGAATGCCTCTCCTTAGTTGAAAATCCATCTTTTTTTTAGTTGATGATTAGGCTTAACTTTGTATTATATGCTACTTTTTTTGTTGCACATTTTGGATTATCTTTTTCTATCATTTTCTCTTATTTCTTTTGACTATAAGTAATCCTAGATTATTCAAATTGGTGCTCATAGCTTAAGTACTTGCTCCTGGCTGTTTGCAAAATTCATCTGTTATTGAAATTGCACAAGTTAAGTGCCCTATGCCTTTGAGTTTCAAGCTTAGATTTTTCAAAAAAAATTTTCCTGGTAGTGTGATCTTTGGCCTTGTCATTCAGTGCTTTATTATCTATGTTCAAATGTTCTGAACAGTTTTGTGTATTATTTCCTACAGTATGGCACTCAGGTTTTTTGATTTGTCATTTACTTCTTGGAGACCTAACATCCTTAAGTTACCTTTGTTCATTCTGTCTACAAGGTCATTTTGGCTTGCATTGATTCAGATATTCTTTTAATGTTTTGGCAAATTTCCTTGCAAGTCTATATTTTTTTGTTCATAACCTATCACTCTCTCTGTTCTTTTGAAAGAATCTGCTATGTGTTCTATACTTCCCCTAAATCCAATCTTCTTCCTAATGTTCCTATTTTTTTTTAGCAGCACAATTCTTTAGCTTACCTGGGTTCTCAACCTTCCAGTTATCTTCAACTCCTTGATCATCCCCTGCCTCCGCCCCCCAACCCCCCCCCCCCCTCCAATCTGTTGCTAAGTTTTGTTAATTGACCTCTTCAACAAAGTGCCTCACTTAGCCCACTCACAGTATTTCTGTCTGGCCCTTGACACCATGCTTCATATTCACATTTTATCAAACCATCCATCCATCCACCTAGGCCATTTTACCATTTACCTGCCTTTCTCCACTTGGACTACCACATTGTACACCAAATCTGGATCTCTGGACCTTGGCATCCTGGATCTATAGAATCCATGTCCTTAAGACTCTAGGGAAATTAACCCACTCATCTTTGTAACTCTAGTCTTAGGACAAAGCCCAGTTAATTGGTGATTGAGTGAGTGTAAACCATTCCTACACACTACACCATGCTTCACTTTCATATCCCAACCCTCTATCTACTCAGGCCATCTTACCATCTGCTTGCCAAAACACAAATACCTTCTCGTCCATCTTCTTATCCATCCCGGTTTCCCTCCTCCCCTTCTACCTCTTGCTCTGGATATGGTGATTAAATAAATAGTAACATTACTTCTGGAAAGGTTGTATTGATTGACTGTTCTTTATCAACTTGCCATCTCTGGCTTAGAGAGCATAACACACCAAAACTCTCCTTCCTAGCCACCACTCTCCTTAATGAGCTGCCTTCCGCTATTGGAATATAAGCATCTTGAGGCAAGGATTTTCTTTCTTTTTATACTTTATTCTTACTGTCTAGCTCAGTGTCTGTAACATAGTAAGCACACATTCACTCATTCCACAACATTTTTTGCATTTCTCCATTTTTCCACTCACATGACCACCTCCCTAATTCAGGTCCTCATCACTTCTCACCTGGAGGATTGCTGTAGCCTTTTAAATGGTCTCGTTGCTCTCAAGTCTCTTCTCTTAAAATCACCTTCCTTTTAGCTGTCAAAATGATATTCCTAAAGCATGAGTCTGATCACGTCGGGCCCCGCTTCCCCTCATCTTGTGAGATTGCCTGTGCTGCCTGCCTACAGTGTGGGTTGGGGGTGAACAGTGGAAACATTGAAGGAGAGCTCTAAGTGTCTTTGTTGTTTAATCTTGCTTCATCTTGTTTTTACCTTGCCTTGGATTACCTATGCCATTTTCTGCCTTTGTCCATTTATGCAATGCTGCATGAAAATGGAGAAAATCATGAAATTATGCTGGCTGAGCCCACTACCAATAATGTTACATATTCTCATTTAGGCTCTCATTGAAGCAAGGCAGTCTTTTTTGTTGTTACTTAGTTGTTTTCAGTTGCGTTTGGCTCTTTGTGACCCCATTTGGGGTCTTCTTGGCAAGGTTACAGTAAGGGTTTACCATTTCCTTCTCCAGTTCACTTTTACATAAGGTGAGGAAACTGAGGAAAACAGGGTTAAGTGACTCGCTCAGTGTCACACAGCTAGTAAGTATCTGAGGCTGGTTTGGAACTCAGGTCTTCCTGACTCCAGGCCTGGTGTTCTATCCACTGCTCTTCTGTCATCCTCACTCTCACTAATCTTCATTCTTTCCCTGTCTACTGGCTACTTCTCCATGGCCTGCAAACATATTTGTGTCTCCCCCAACCTCAAGAAACCCTCACTTGATTCAGCTATCCTTGCTAGCTATATTGTCCCTTTCATGGCTACAGTCCTTGAGAAGCTCATCTATTGAGTCCTTCTACTTCCTTTCCTCTTCACTCTCTTCTTAATTCTATAGTCTGCCTTCTGACCTTATCATTTAACTGAAGTTTCCCTCTCCAAAGTTAACCAACATCCCTTTATTGTCAGATTGAATGGTCTTTTCTTGGTCCTCCTGGTTCTTGACCTCTCTGCAGCTTTCAGAACTGTCAATCACTGCCTTCTGCTTGACACTCTCTTATCTCTAGGTTTTTGTGACACTGCTCTCTCCTGACTGACCGTTCAGTCTCCTTTACTGGGTCTTCATCCAGATCATGCCTGTAATGATGGGGGTCTTCCAAAGCCCCGTTCTGTGCCTTCTTTTCTCTCTCTACGCTTTTCTTTCTACACTCTCTACACTCTATAGTATAGTATGGATGGTATGGTATGGTATGGTATGGTATAGTATACTATACTATACCATAGCTATACTATACTATACTATAGCTTGATGATCTCATCAGTTTGCCATGGATTTAATCATTATCTCTTATGCAGCTGATTCTCAGATCTGTTTGTCCAGCCCTAGCCTCTTCCTGATATTGATTTTCACATATCCATCTGCCTATTTTACTTCTCGAACTGGATGTCTTATAGACATCTTAAACTCAACATGCCAAAGACTGAACTCATTATCTTTTCTACCCAGTCCTCTCCTCTTCCTAACTTCAAATATGCTGCCATCCTCCTAGTAACCCCAGCGCGGAAGTCATGTCATTCTTGACTCCTCACTTTTTCTTATCCCCACTATCAAATCTTGTCATTTCCACCTTTGTGACATCTCCTCTATCCACCCCCTCTTCCCTTCTGACACTGCCATGACCATGTGGTGCATATTCCTCCTTACTTCATGCCTGAACTATTGCAGTAACCTTCTGGTCTTCCTGCCTCAAGTCTCTCCCCACTCCAGTCATATTCCACTCAGCTGCCAAATTGGTCTTCCTAAAGCTCAGGTCTAATCATGACACACACCTCTCCAGGGACCCCCTCCCCAATTCAAGTGGGAACCACTGGAGTTTATTGTTTGGTTTTTATGACCTCCAGAATCAAATATAAAATCCTCTATTTGGTTTTTAAAGCCCTTCGTAACTTGGCCACTCCCTACTCTTCCAGTCTTCTTTTACCTTACTCCACTCCACAACTCTGTGATCTAGTGACTTTTGTCTCCTTACTGTTCCTCCCCCAAGACCTTCCATCTCCTGACTCCATGTATCTTCACTGACATAATCTCCCTCCTCATCTCTCTTCTTCCTGGCTTCCTCCAAGTATCAGCTAAAGGACCATCTTCTGCAAGAAGCCTTTATTATCTCCAATTTAGCCTTTATCTCTCTTGTTTGTATATAGTTGTTTGCATCTTGTCTCTCCCATTAGAATGTGAGCTCCTTGAGAGCAGGGACTATTTCTTTGTTTTTCATTAGATCCCTTAACACTAAGTACCTACTGTGTGCCAGGCCTGTGTTAAATGCTTTACAAATATTTTATTTGAATCTTAACAACCCAGAGAGGTAGGTGCTATTATTATCCCCATTTTACAGTTTAGGAAACTGAGGCAGAGGTTATGACTTGGCCGGGGTCATACAGCCTGCAAGTGACTACTCCAGATCCAGTTCTCTATCTACTGAACCATCCAGCAGGCACTTAATGAATACTTGTTGACTCAATTGATTACAAATTGATGACATCACAGATCTAGCAACATACTGATCTTTTGAGGTATCAGAAAAGATTGTAGACAATTTTATGTAGTTAGTTTCTCATATGAGATGATACTACAATATCTTACTCATTGATGGTAGGTGTGGGTGAGATGGGCCAAATGAGTTTTGAATGTTACCATTCAGTGAATTCTGAGAGTGAGGAAGACTGTGTCTTGATTTTCGTGATTATTTCTTCTAGAAACCAAGTAAAAGAACCTCTCGAAGAGAAAAGAGTAGCTTTTTTTGTTTGTTTCTTTTATTACAAAATGTCTTTATTTCAGCTCTAGCCTAAATTCTTGGTGTTATAAAATCCTCTCCCTATGGCTTTCAACTTTGGGCTTATCTCATTAGCTCAATAAAACATCAAACATAGGGATCAAAGTTTAATAGCTTAAAAACAACAACAACAGCAAAACCCAATAACTTGACATCCATAAAAAATTTAACAATGTTCCATTAAAACTGGAGCCACTCTTCCACAGAGCAGCCCAGATATCGGAAGCACACAACTTCAGTCATGCTGAAATAGCTGAGATGCCTGAGCTAGAATGGAATCTCTGGGAGTACCAATCATAGGGCCAACAAAAGCTATTCTAGTCCCAACCTGTACCTGACTTGAGAATTTCCCCTATGGTATTTTTATCAAATGGTGACCTGGTCTTTACTCTCTGGATAGTTCTAATTGTTAGGAAGCTTTTCCTTATATCAAAGCAAAACACTTTCTGCAAGTTTTACTCAGAGCTCCAATTTTTGCCATCAGGAACCAAACTCTTCTAAGGGATGCCCTTTCCTGTACTTGAAAACAACTATTCTGCTCCTACTGTCTTCTCTTCTCCAGCCGAAACAACTCAATTTCCTTCAATTTATCCTTGCAGGGCATAATTTTGAGGCCCTTCATCATTCCTATTGCCCACCTGTGGTTGCTCTCCAGCTTATGTGTCCTTTCAAGATGTGATTGGTGCCTAGAACTGAACATTCATTTCTTTACCTTATGCTTCTCTTAATGAGGCTCAAGAACTGCTGGCTTCCCCTTGGTTTTGGTCTCCTGTCCTGGTTTATTCCACTGCAGGCTTAAGTGTGGGGCTAAAGGTTAGAACTGAGTCTTCCCCCTGCTCTTGGGCTCAGAGCCACCAACCTATGGTTCTGAAACTTGTTCCTTCCTCCTTGTACATGTAGACCTCCTGCTCCTTTGTGACCCATTTCTCTCCACCCTGGACCTGGGACCCCAAACTGCGTAACGGGTGACATCGCAGCCAGATGGCACGCGTTCCTGCTCCCAGTGTTAGTAAAGAGGCCCCCTGAGATCTCTTTCTGCCCAGGTGTTCAATCCCCTCAGTGCCTCTGAGCATTGGGCTGCTGCCCACACAGTGTCACTTCCTCCTGCTGCTGCAGTGCTGCTGCTGTGCTCCTGGCCAGCCCAGATGCCAATGTCTGAGGACCTCTCTGTCCATCTTTCTGAGCTGCCCTGGGCCAGAAAAATGATTCCTCATCACTTTTTCCTGGCTCTCTAATCCGAATTTGATTTGAGGCATTTCCTAGGTCAATGTTGAGGGGGCTTAAACTAAGGCAAAATTGTGACCTCTTACTCCACCATCCTGACTCTGCCCTCATTTCTATTTGAATTTGACAGCACTGGTCTAAGTCACTGCTATAGAAATCCATCTAAACCATAAATAGTTATTCTTCAAGTACAGCCATTTAGCCCTTTCTAAAGGTACTATCTCCTGGCCCACATTCCTCCATCTTATCTGCAGGGACAGCATGAGATATTTCATCAAATACTTTGCTGTTCTCTTTATCTCCCTGCTCTGCCAGGCTAGTAAATGCAAAAAAAAAAAAATGGAAAAGGGATGGGTATGATCATACTGGTTCTTGGTCAAGCCATTCTGGGTTCTTTCCTTTTTCCTTGTCTGAATGATCGTGGGTCATCATTTTAATAATACATTTTACAATTTTGCCAGGAAGCCTCAGTTTAGTTTACGGACAAATTTATGAATATGACTTTCTCTTCCTGTTTGAAAACCAGGGCAACATTTTTCCCTTCCCAGTCTTGCAGCTTCTCTCCCATTCTCCATGAAAATTTAAAGACCAATAACCGCCTCTGTCGGTTTCTTCAGGATTTAGTTCATCTGGGCTTAGTGACATGAACTCATCAAAGGTAGTTTTTCTCTTCTTACATATTTTTGATTTTTACTTCCAATGACTATTTTCTCCTGTCCTTTCTAGGCCAATGATTAATTCTTATTGATAGTGAATGAAGGAAGGAAGGAAGGAAGGAAGGAAGAAGGGGCAGAAGGGAGATTGGAAGGGAAGAAAGAAGGAAGGCAAAAAGCATTTATTAAGCTCTTGTGCTAAGTACTTTACAAATATTATGTGGCCTCACGACAACCCAGGAAGGTAGGTGCTATCATTATCACCCTCATTTTACAGTTGAGGATACCGAGGCAAACAGTGGTTAAGTTGCTAGGAACTGTCCAAGACTACTTTTGGACTCAGGTCTTCCTGATTCCAGATCCTGCGTTCTGTTCATTTCACCGCTTAGCTTCCTAGAGAAGCCAAGAAATAAAAGAATTTGGGTAGTTTTTTTTCCTCCTTTTGCTCTTTTCCATTCTTCCTCAGCAGCAATACTAACTGCTCTTGAATCTTCCTCCCCCCGCCCCTCCCCGATACAGAACGATAGCGGTGTGGGTTAGGTGTAACTTGGTGAATTTCCCGGTGCTGCAGTAGCAATAGCTGTCCACACCAGGCTTGTTTCCCAGTTTTCTGCAACTTAAAAAAAGGGGATTGTCACTTAATTAAACTGTCAATTAATTAACTGGCAAGGGAATGTGGTATGTATTTTGGCCACTGGATGGCACTACTCTTGAGCCACTAGCCAAGTGGCTTTGTCAGAGGGTATTTGGTGTGCATGTGCTGGCTATCCCAAAGGCCACAGTAATTATAATACACCAAGCAGTAATCACACCAAAGAGTGCTCGGTTTACAAATTCTTAAACTACTCCCACTTCATCCACCCGCCCTGAGCTCTCAGCTCTCAGTCCTCATGGGGATTTTGTACTGGTCCTGGCTTCAACATAGATCTAGGAAGTGTGACATAGACTATGCTCCAAGAGTATTAAATAACAGCATCTCTTATCTGTGTTCTTAAATCTCCACCTGCGATTTTGGAATATTTTTATTTATGACCAGCCATATTCATTATTACACAGACAATCCACATTGTAGCCACATATACTGCATTATACAGAGAAATGAATCAGAGATTGGTCAAGACCTATTTTATGGAACACTCAACCAATCTTCCTAAGCATCTTCAATTCTCTTGGACCATAGGGGCACGGTGGGGATGTCTAGGGCTGGGAAGAAGCTCCAAATTCCCCTTCATGTGAAGGTCATGACAGAATTACAAAGAGAAGTTGCCTCCAAATCTCTAATAAGAGTGATGTAAATCAAAATAATTCTGAGGTTTCATTTTATACCTAGCAAATTGACAAAGGTAACTAAAGGTGGGCATAGTCGATGTAGGAGGCTTTGTGTAAAGTTAGGTAAACTAATGTACTGTTTATAGAATTGTGGGTTAGTCTACCCATTCTATAAATCATTTTGGGATTATGCCAAGAAAGTTACTAAAACATCCAACCCCTTTGACCCAGAGATTCCCTTGCTAGGCATGTACTTTAACAAGATCAATGATAAAAAGACAGGCTGCATGTACGCCAAAACTTTTTTAGTAGCAAAGATGACTGTTGGTTGGAGAATGAATAAACAAATTGTAGCATATGAATTTAATGGATAATTACCACACTATAAGAAACAAATGGTGACAACAGAGAAAGCATAGGAAGACACAATTTATATGAACTGATACAAAGTGAAGTAAACAGAACCAGGAAAAGAATATACACAATGACTACTATAAATGGTAAGACCACTACCAACAATAAAAAATCAAAACTGATGACTGAGGTTGGCTTCCAAGAAGTAATATGAGAAGGTATCCTTCTCTCTTCTTTGCAGAGATTTTGAATAATATGCCAGACTTATAAAATATGTTGGTGAATTATACTGAAGCGTTTTTAAAGAGACCTCTCTTTGGGAGATATTTGGGAGATGAATATCCTGGAAAAATGTAATTGATGTAAAACAAAAAATAACAATAATTTTTTTTAAAAGAAGAGCTTGTGCCTCTGACCTTCAACAAAACTGCTCCAAGGGACAATACAAGGAAGACAGAAAGTGTTCCTACTTAAGGGAAAGAGCAGTGATTCTTGAATCACAAGACCTGTGTTCAAATCTGACCTCCAATGCTTATTACCTCTGTGACTATGGGCAAGTCCTCTAACCTCCCTGGGCCTTGGTTTCCTCATCTGTAAGAGGAAAAGATTGGACTAGATGCCTCTAAGGTCCCTTCCAGTTCTATAGCTATGACCCTATGATTCTACTATTTCACCCTCCACTGAGCTTTTCACCTTTTCAATGTCTTACTCTTATCTTTGGCTGCCTAGGTCATCTCTCACCTCAAACTCCTTTCTGCCATTTCTGTTCTGGGTGTCTGTTGAAGCCACTGCTGCTTTTCAGAACCTGTCCCACTGTGTCTATTGCTACACCCAATCTAGGCTGTGGACAATGAGAACAAAGGCAGGAAACAATCAGTGGAAGCTAATATTTACATAGCGCTTTAAGGTTTACACAATGCTTTACAAATATTATTCATTGATCTTTACACCAACTCCATGAAATAGGTGCTATTATCATCCCCATTTTTTACAGAGATATGGCACTTATATAGCATTTTAAGGTTAGCAAAATGCTTTACATGTGTTACTTCTTTTGATTAGATGAGGAAAATGAGGCTGAGAAAGGGGTAAGTAATTTACCCAATAGCGCACAGCTAATAAAGATCTAAGGTGGGATTTGAACCCAGCTTTTCTGGACTCCAAGTCTGGTGAGCAACAACTTAAGCTGCCAGTGGTGTCTGACTCCTCCCATTGGTAGCATGGAAGGAAAATGGAATGGTTAACTGGAAGTTCTATCTAGGGTAAAGTGACAAGGAAACTGAAGAGATCTTGGGAAATGTAAACCCTCGCACATTTCTTACCTCCCTCATTGTCCTGGTGGTCTCTTTTCTAGTCAACTTCTAGGAGATATCAGAAACATCTGCTGAAATAATGAAAACATCATATTGTTCTGAGTATTCAAGCTTCCGCTCATTTTGAGCTTTAGCAGGCCTGGTACTATTCTTATAAGACCATGCTACACTTTGTATATTCAGTAGGGCAACAATCTCCCCTTTTATACATTAATCTTCAATTAACTTCCCTTATTTCCATCTTTCATACATCTTCTAAAAATCTAAGGTGGTCTGAGTTCCCTGCATTCCTACATCTCAGAATTTTTTGTCTTTGTCTTCAGAATTTTGTTTTTGAGAGCTATTCATCCCTTCTGAGCTGACTTTCGCTTTATAATGTTACACTGTAAGGATTTTACATGCATTTTCTTTGAACTATTTGAAATCTTCTTTCCAAAATTAAGGTGGCTTGTCAGACTATGCTTAGCTTCCCTCTTCACTCACAAGTTCTAAGAGTGGTCATTTCTCCTCAGAGTTCCTATCATCTATACTTTAAGAACTATTTCCTCCTTGATCAGATCCAGAATGACACTTCCCCATGTTGTTTCCTTTTTATTTTGAAGGATGAGTGACCATTAAGGCAAATACAGAATTTATTGGCTCTTATGACTTTGACAAGGAGAGAGATCCAACATATCTGTATAACTCAAGTCCTCTGTCACTACTGTAATATCCCTTCAGAGCTTACTCAACTCACACCACCACTGGCCAGTTGGGTCCCCAAAAGGATGGCTATTGATACTCCCAGAGTTCTAACGGTAACCCTGTGGGGGGCTACTGTACCATTTACTAGCACATGAGCCCCCACTGGTGTCTTTTCCTTTGATAATCAGTCAGTAGAATAAGATTTTTAGCAAAGACCTTTACTCAAATGCCAACAAGAACAGTAATATAAATAGTTTTCCCTCAACATTATGGGTACATTTCCCCACAAATTGCCCAGAGTCCAGGAGGCAGAAAAAATAGGCAGAAACTTAAAGTATCATGGCATATATGTAAATGACGCATGCACTAAGACAACTCACAACTCTGGAACTTTAGGACTTTGATATCCTTCCTTTCTCTGGAAGACCCTTATGAAGGTTACAATGAATCACTCCATTGTTCAGCTGAGTTGCTTCTTTGCATGTCATGGTATTTCCACTAGATAGGAAGTTCATCTGGGCCTTCTCTTCCTTTTGGCTGGATGATTAGTCTGATTAGTCTGCTGCTGGTCCAGGCTGTTCACTCACTGACTATACTATATATATAGTATAGCCAGGTGGGGAATGAGGAAATGTCCGTCCTGAGCCTCCAGTTTAAGTGGAGCTAGTGGAGATCATGGCCCTGCCCTTTAATCAGAAAAGCAGAGACTGGTGATGAGGTGATTTGATCTTGCATAATCATGAGGTTTCTCAATGATAAGGTTCGTGGGGCATGGTGAAATCAGAGAAGGTCCAAAATAGTACAGCCAGGTGAGAAATGAGCAGAAGGTGGGACCTTAGCTGAGACTGGAAGGAAGCCAGGGAAGCTACAAGGCTGACATGAGGAGGAAGAAAGTTCCAGGATTGAGGGGAACGAAAATGCATAGAGTCAGGAGATGGAATGCCTTTTGTGAGAAACAGCCAGGAGGCCAGTGTCACTGGATCGTGAAGTAAATGGAGGGAAGTAAAGTTTAAGAAGATTGGAATGGTAGAAAAGAAACAGGTTATGAAGGAACTTGTGGGTTTTTTTTTTCTCTACACACCAATTCTCTTCTTGTTCATTGGCTCTTTTATATAATGGAGAGAGTACAGAGACTATCTTTGGGGTATTTTTTGCAAGGCTTATGAAAATTCATCCTGGCTCTTCTTTCTGTCCCTGTTCAGGTCTGACCCTCAGGCCAAACTTGCTGTTTCTGTATTCCTGCCTTCTGACTTCTTCCAGGCTTCACCTATTTATCTCTGCATATTAATAAAATGCAACAAACACCCTGGTTTTTTGTTGGCCCACAAGTTTTATCTCATTTCAGGGAAAATTCAGGAAAAGAATAAAACTACCAAAACTCTGGTTGGACTTTCGAAAGCCTAGTTAGGACACATGGAATTAGAATGGAAGTGAACAAAGACACATATTTGACTCTCCTCAGCAGATAGGGAAAGGGAAGGAAAGAGCATCACTATCTGTTCTTGCCAAAGTAACTTGGCAGCAAGGAAGATTACAGTTAGTTCATGGTTTGAATCCAGATTATCAGGTCAGTGAATTGATCCACAAATATTTACTAAGTTCCTTTCATGTGCCAGGCACATGGAATAAAAAGAAAAAAAGCAAAATGGTCCAGGCAACCATATAAATGTTCATCTTTATTACTAGTACCACTTTGCCAAAATACTACCTAGGTACTTATAACCATCTAGGCACCTAGCTACAACTATTCATCTTTTTTTTCCTTATTGAGTATTCTATCTCTTGGCAATGTCTGTGAATTGTCATTATTTCTTGGAACAGAAACAGCTGCTTCTTTCTCACAGAGTCCTCCTTCTATTGGAAGGGCTTCATATTTATTACTGTCAAAATATTTGGGAGATATCCTGTTTCCCAGACCTAAGGCCCAGCAAGCAGGCTGTGTCTTGAGCTTGGCATAACAATAATTCTTTTCGCTCTCTATGATTTCAACCTCTGGCAAAGTGTTGGACCAGTACCAGGTGGTCACTGAGGGATTTAGCTCTCCCTGTTTCCCAGGGCCATCCATCACATGTTAACAGTCCCTGTTCCTCGTACTGTACTCCTGTTCCCGTCACAGAACTTTGCTTCTGTACTCCACAGAGTAATCACAACCCCCAAGACTTGAGACAATGACTGTTCCCATGGGATCCAAGAATGCCTGTATTGTCCCCAGAAAGACCAATCAGAAGAACTGTCTCAAGACCTAAGAATAATTGTGTTGTGGACCAACTCCTTTCACGTATGTAGGCGGCCCCAGCATCAGCAGCATTAAATCCTTCTTCTTGGGGTGTGGGGCCAGGGCTTTTGTTTGCAAATGTCATTTTCCTCATTCTGAAATTAATTAACTTTTGTTTGCGTCCTGACGTTCCTGTCTCTAGCCTGCTCTGTTCTGGCTCCGACCACCCACAGGTTAGAGGCCAGTTCCGGTCCGGTTGACATTACTTGATATTAAGTATTCAGTGAGACACTTTGTAATGATCTTTAAAGGATGGGCAGCAATTCAAAGCAGGGTAGGAAAGGCATTCCGGGAATTAGGGAGCAGTGTGAGTAAAGGCCTAGTAGTTAAAAAATAAATAAAAGTGCAGGTAGTTTGGGGAAAAGAACCTTTATGGTTTTCCGTAGTTTGGAATGCACAACGGAGGGTAGATGATGAAGCTGGCAAGGCAAAGGTGGCACCATATTTTGTAGGGCTTTCACTGGCAAGACAAATTTCACTTGTGCAGAGGGCACTGTGCTTAGTACCTGGTCCTATTTAGCAACCAAGATCCTGGGCATGTGACCCACTTGAGGATTCTCCCCAGAACTGTTACTTTTCCAGATGTTTAAGAGGATGATTTCATTTAGTCTTTCTGGCTTTGGACTCCCCCCCCACCCAACCTACTAGGCATGCCCTTTCTTTCTTAGGAACTCTATCAGCCAAGTCTCAAAGGGTCATTATCCCAGTAAGCAATTTAACTGGACTAAATAAAAGTATAATAGAGTCGAGAATGTTACATATAATATCGACTAGTCAGTATCTTAATTCAGGCCAACCTGAAGGCAAAAACATTTTTTAGGCAGGTGTCTATCTTTTATTTCCTAGCCATAGTATAGGTTCAGATACATGTTTTACTTTCGTATCTGTATTTCTCTGTCAATTGGAGCTGTATAAATGATGGAATGACCATGCTAAGGTTTGAGAGTGTTATGGAAGCTTCTCATGGTTATGAAGCAGCACAGAGTATGGGATGACCCAAGTTAAACTCTCACCTCAGAAACTTATTTCCTGTGTTACCCTGGACAAGTTAGTTAAGCTCTTTGAGCCCATTTTCCCATCTGTAAAATGGGGATAATAATAGTGCCTACCTCAGAGGGTTGTTGTGAGGATTAAATGAGATGATGCATGTAAAGCTCTTGGTAAACCATAAAGAGATGTATAGATATGAATTATTATTATGGTTACAGCTATCTAAGTAAACGTGGGGCAGCTTGGTGGCACAGTAGTGAGAGCACTGGGCTTGGAATCAGGAAGACTCAACTTCTTGAGTTCAAATCTTGCCTCAGACACTCACTAGCAGTGTGACCCTGGGCAAGTCACTTCACCCTATTTGCCTCACTTTCTTCATCTGTAAAATGAACTGGAGAAGGAAATGGCAAACTGCTCCAGTATCCCTGCCAAGAAAACCCCAAATGGGATCATGAAAGGTTGGACATGACTGAAATAACTCAATGACATATAAGTAAACAGGACAGAAGAAGCATGTTAAATCTAGGTCTGTTCTTGTAATCTCCGGCATTGAAATACAGTGCTGCTACACTGCCCCAGGAGCTGATAGCTATGAGGCATCATCTGACTGTTACAAGTCAAGTGCTCTCACAATGCTAGGGGGACCGATAAAGTCTAGGTTATCATCATATCCCCCAAGTTCCTGTCTTTTTTTCACCTTTCAAGTCTGCCCATTGAATGCCACTTTCCTCTGAATCCGACTGTGAGGCCAAAGGGATGAACGAAGCTCCTTCCTCAAAAAACTCTTGCTTGATCTATCCGTCCTCCTTAGCTATCATCCCACATCCCTCCACCCTGCTGTAGCTAAACTCCTTGAGAAGACCATTTTCAATAGGCCCTCCACTTCTTTTCCTCTTACATCTTCTTAACTCTTTATAGCCTAGCTTCAATCTCATTTATTCAAATGAAACAGCTCTTTTCTTTACCCACCTCTCTGCAGCCTTTGACATTGTCAGTCACTGTCTTTTCCCTGACACTCTCTTTTTTCTAGGTTTTTGTGACACTACTTTCTTCTGGTTCTCTTCCTACCTATTCTTCTCAGTCTTCTTTGCTGGTTCTTGAGCCCGGTCATCCCTGCTAATCCTGGATGTGCTATAGGACTCTGTCCTGGTCTTTTTTCTCTTCTCCCTCTTACTATTTCATTTGGTGATCTCATCAGCTCCCATCAATTTGATTATCACCTCTATGCTGATGAATCTCAAGTTTCTTTATCCAGACTAACCTTTCTGCTGACCTCCTAACTTGTATCTCCAACTATTTATTGGGCGTCTCAATCTGGATGTCCCATAGACCTCTTAAACTCAACATATCCAAAACTGAACTTATTATCTCTTCCTCCAGCAAAACAGGACAAAACTCTCCCCTCTTCCTAACTTCTTATTTCTGTTGACATTACCACCATCCTGTTAGTGACCCAGGCTTGAAACCTAGGTGTTATCCTTGATTCTCCATTCTCTCTCACCCTCACATCCAATCCGTTGCCAAAGCCTGTTGATTTTATCTTTCTAACATCTTTCTTGGTTAGCCCTTTCTCTCCTCAAACACTGCCACTACCCTAGTGCAGACCCTCATCACCTCACGTCTGGACTGCTGTAATAGCCTGCTGGTTGCTCTCCCTGGCATAAGTCTCTCCTCACTCCAGTCTATTCTCCAATCAGCTACCAGAGTGACCTTACTAAACTGCAGGTCCAAACACATCACCTCCCTACTCAATAAACTCCAATAGCTCCCTATCACTTCTAAGATCATATATAAAATCCTGCATTTGGAATTCAAAGTTCTTAATAACTGGCCCATCCTCACCTTTCCAGTCTCACTACAGTTTACTCCTCTACCCCCCACACTCTTCAATCTAGTGAATCTTGATTCCTTGATGTTACTAACACAAGACACTCTATCTCTCGACTCCAAGCATTTCCACTGGCTACCCTTCATGCCTGGAGTTCTGTCTCTTATCTCTTCTTCCTAGCTTCCTTCAAGTCCCAGCTAAAACCTCACCTTCTACAGGGAGTTTTTCCTGATCCCTCCTAATTCTTGGGGGGAAATTCTTCCCTCTGTTGATTATTGCCAATTTGTCCTGCATATATCTTGTTTACATCTAGTTGTTTTCATGTTGTCTCCCTCATTAGACTGTGAGCTCCTTGAGAGTAGAAGCTGTTCTTTGCTTTTCTGTGGGGGACCATCTCCAGTCATCCTAATCTATATCTGGCCACTGGCCCCAGATGGCTCCAGAGGAGAAAGTGAGCCTGGTGACTTTGCACAGCCCTCCCTCACTTAAATCCAATCCACTTGCAAGTCATGGCATCACCTTCCTGATGTCATAGTCCCTTAGAGAATGAAGAACAAACTACAACATGCCTTTCCTTAGCATTCAGTATATGCCTGGCATATAGTAGGTGCTTAATAATTATTTATGGACTGAGAAACCAGTGTAACTGGCAAAGGGCAAAAGTGCCCTCATTATTCTTGGTAGAAGTTATGGGGAATTTTGAGTGGAGGAATGTTGTTCTCAAAGCTATGCATAAGGAAGATTAATTTTACAGTAGTATGAGGATGTATCAGGAAAAAGAAGAGGGAGAGAGAAAGAGACAGGAAAACCTGTTAGTAGTAGTAGTATTTACATGAGGGTTAATGAGAGTCTAAACTAGAATGGTGATTGGGGGAAGAGAGAGCAGGTCATAGAGGAGAGAGATATTGTGCAGGCATAATGAAAAGGATAGGGATAATTAATGATGATGATGATGATGATGATGACATTACTGACCTGGGCAGGATGACAAGATCACTGGGCAGTTTCCCAGACTTCAGGCCACTACTGTCTCTCCTCTGGGAAAGTATAGAAAGTACAAGTGAGAGCACAAAGTTTCCACTTGTCCTGTATAATCATCTAACATTATGAATGCTGTAATCAAATAGCAATTGACTTTATGGCACCGTCCTAGGGAAAGGATCTGTGTATCAGTCAAGTACAGAAAAAAGATTATTCCTAGAATCCATTTTACTTCCTTGAGATTTTTGGAAAGGGGCTACTGGGAGGTTTTCAGTAATATTGTAAAGGACATTCCTACGCAGGTAGGAACTGGATGAGATGATCTCTGGAGTCCCTTCCAATTCTGAGATTCTGCAATTCTGCAAAGAGGAAGGTGGTACAGTGGATGGGTCTGGAGTCAGGAAGACCTGAGTTCAAATTTGGCCTTAGACACTAGGGGAAAGTCAATTAACCTCTGTTTCCCTTAGTTTCCTTAACTGTAAAGTGAGGATAGTAGCAGCATCTATCATGCAGGGTTGTTGTGAGGATCAAATGAGGTGATATTTATAAAGCACTTAACATAGTGCCTGGCCCATAGTAGGTGTTATATGAAATCTTATTCCTTCCCCTCCTTCTTCCTAAGGCTCTAAGAATTCAAGTGACTTTCCCAGAATCACACAGCGGACTAGTGATGGAGAGAGGACCAGAATTCAGTTCTTCTCACACCTACTCGAATGTCTTTCATATTATAAAACACATCCATTGTCCTCAAGGGAACTTAAACTCTAGTAAAGATATAGAATTTAGTGTAGCATTTGGGGAATCGATGTCACCTCCCTCACTGAAGTCCTAATGTGTCTGAACGCAACCAATCAATCCACGACAATTCATTAATATGCTTCTTAATGATTACCATGTGCGAGGCACTGGCAATATAAAAAAGACTGACCGAATCCCTACGCTTGAGGAGCTTACTTGACCCAGTGCTGGAGTTCCAAATGTTTTGTGAGAAGGAAGTATTTTTCATTGTTTCATAATCTTCACTGAATTGTGAGTGTTGGTCAAGGAAACTATTGACAGTCATGAGACCTGGAGTTTTCAGCATGATATGAAAAGAAGATTGGCTCTAGAATCTAGGTATCAGGGTTCAAATTCCAATTTTGCCACTTACTACTGTGTGACCTGGGGAAAAATAACTTCAACTGTATGGGCCTTAGTTTTCTTATTTGCAAAGTGAAAAGGTTTAACAGATGACTTTTGTGGTGTAATAGAAAAAAGTATTGCATCGAAGTTAGTAAACCTGACATTTAACATTTCTGGACTCATGATGAAATCTCTTACTTCTCTTGGTCCCAATTTCTCCATTTGTAAAAGGTTACTCATAATATTTACACCACTTACTTCACAAGATTGTTGTGGTTATGTTCTGTTTGTACTGGAGCTTTGGCAGGAAGCTGTTAATTTACAATCAAAGGCAGTCGAACGAGCTACTGCCATCTCCAAGAAGGAAGACTCTAAAGGTTTGAGAGTGTCCAGTGGGAACAGAGAAGTCAGAAGGAGGTGTCTAACATCAAATTAATGAGAGAGGATGACAGAAGAAAGAAGTAGTAATTGAGTTCTGGTTGAGATTCCCCTCACAGAGGGGAGGTGTCTGGAGGTGTCTATTATTTTTATTGCTGCAGTGGCAGCAATAAAGGAGCCTCCTAATTGCCTTTTGAGCACGCTAACCAGCTCCAGAGAAAAGTTGGGCAGACTAATATAAGTAAAGCCTTCATCAGGTGCCCCTGTGGAACAAACCCCTAAAAAGGGAGCGTTCCTGGCAAAGTGGAAGTGTGAGCCACTAACAAGAAAGAAACATGATTGAGGATCTTGCTTCCTGAAAGTAGAGAAGGCAAAGGGAATTTGAAATTACCAATTAAAGGAAGTAACAGAAATAAATCCCTCAAATGCTGCACTACATTTTGCATGATGTACTCTACATATAAGTTAAATATATACATATAATGCATTAAATAAATAAAGGGAACTGGACATCCTAATCCAAGAAAACATGTTCTATCTTCTAAGTATCCCTAAAATGTCATGGGATAAGATCAGGAATGTCTTGGTAAATGTTTAACAATTAGCTCTCCAGAAAAAAGGACTTACGAGTCACTTTTTAAGTTTAATATGCATTATTAACACTTTCTCCATAAATTTCTTAAGTCTAGAAGTCATCAAAATAATAAATGAAGTCCCGATGTCCAATGCTGCCATTTCGGGTGTCTCAGTAAAGCCATTATACTGTTTACACTTCCCTTAGTAAGGATGAACATTTCAATTGTCCAGACATCAGCTAGAATTCTCTCTGACCAAAGCAGACCAACCGATAATTATTTGACTTTCACTAATGATAATTTCATTATTAAAAGGTAGGGGATACTGCTACTATGCACTTGATTTTGTTCCATAGGAAAGAAGTGATTGCTGAAGTAGAAATGGTGGGAAGTTCATAAAAATATTTTACATCTCCTTAATTTCGGAAAATATTCCTCTTGATTCACGCTCCATCCTTTGAAACAAAAATTAGAAAAAAGAAAGATAAAAAATAAGCAGTTTCACAAAACCAATCAACACATCACTCATGCCTAGTAGTATATGTGATAGTCCATACCCAAAACTGCCCACAAGGGCGATATCTTTTAATTCTTCTAGAGTCAAGCTTGGTCATTATTAATTACACAGCATTCAATTTCATTTTCTATTATTTCCTTTCCCATTCTTAAAATCATTATATATTGTTTTCTGGTTCTGCTTATCTCATTATGCATCAGTTCTTGAAATCTTCCCATTTTTCTGAATTCTTCCTATTTGTTATTTCTTATATAGAAAAAAATATGTTGACATAATCACATACCACAATTTTAGACATTCCCAAGTCAGTAGACCTCTACCTCATTTCCAGTTTTTTGCTACAACAAAAAATGCTATTATAAGTATTTTTGGTGTATATGAGACTTTTCTTTCTGTCTTTGGCCTCTCTGGGTATATTCCTAACAATGGTCTCTGAAGTCAAAAGGTATGGACATTAAAAAAAACTTTTAAAACATAATTTCAAATGGTTTTCCACAAACAATGTATAAGTGGGCCTGTCTTTCCTCAGACCCTCCAACATTAATCCTTGTAGTCAAAAGGACTACAGGAAGGGGAGGTGAGGCTATGCAGTTGTTTGTCTCAAAAATATATAGGGTTTTCAGTAGACAACTCATCATGCAAACAATGTAACACAGCAGCTCAAAAAATTAATGCAAACTTAAGTTGCATTAAGAAAGTCACAGTGTGCAGAAAAAGGGAGGTGGCTGTCCCAATGTTTTCTGCCCAGATCAGGTCACATTGGAGTTTTGTATATAGTTATAGGCATCATGTTTTAGGAAATACTTGGATGGTCTGAAGAGTGCATAGAAGAGTCCAGCCAGAATGTTTGGAGCCTGGAGACCAAGCCTTATGAGTATCAGTTAAAGGAATGGAGAATACTTAGCATGAACAATGGTCTTCAAATATTTTAAGGAACTATCATGTAGGAAAAAAAAACATTAGACTTTTATAGTGTGGTTCCATAGTATAGCACTAGGATATTTTCTCAACATAAAAAACTCCTTTATAATAATTATAATTTGTAACCATTGTAATAGCAGGAATGGCCTGTTTTGAGAGGTAAATGCATGCTTCTTCACAGAGATCTATGAACAAAAACAGGATGAACACTTGTTGGAGATATTCCAGAAAATATTTCTATCCAGGAAAGGCATTGACTATATATGCTTTCAGGATCTTTCCAACTCTGGAGATTCTATGATTTGTACCTCAGAGGACACAAAGATAGAGAAAAAACTAATGCCAGGCAAGAGGAACTTTCTGTAGAATGATCTAGTAGGACATAGAATACAGAGCTGGAAAGGATTTTAGAAATCATCTAACCCAACCCCTCAATTTACAGAAGAAATTGAGGCCCCGAGTGGGTTGGTGATTTGCCCAGTGTCATACAAGTAGCTAAGTATCTTAGCTAGAAGTCAAAAACAGATCCTCTGGCTCCAAATTCAGAACTTTTTTGACTGTAGTTCCCTCTTGCCTCATATGCAGAAGTTGCAATTATAATCCCAGATAAAGGAACAATAAAAATAGACAACGTCAGGGGAGACTAGGGGAAAATCCATTATGTATGAAAGCACTATAGGAAATGAAAAAATAATGATATAAAATGGAAATGCCTCACATGAGAGAATGACTAAACTATTAAATAAAAACTAGATGAACTGCAAAAATACATTGATAATAACATAAAAAACAATAGGTAGAGATCTTTATATTGTGTCAGAGCTGGATAATTCAAACAGAGAGTTGAAAATAAAAATAATGAGGTAAACGTATTGTTCAAAAAGTAAGTTTGGACCATCCTATGGTGACTTCTGCTTAAGAATTAGAGAATATATTATTTCTTAAGATCCTGAAGTACCTTTAGGAAAAACTCAAGTACTGAGAAAAAGAGAAGTTATAAACAAATTTAAAAAGGTAGGAATAATGAACATATCCTTCGTAATACAATATAAATAATGATGAATAATAGGAAATGTGAGCAAAAGACATAGGCCTAAATGGAGACTAAATCATCACATCCTTAATAATAAGTGAGTCAAAGAACAAATTATAGAAACATTAAGTTATTATGTTAAAAATAATGATAACAACGAGACAAATTTGTAGAATGCATCCAGGAAAAGCAGTCTTCAGAGGAAAGTATTTCAAAAAGCTTATATTAACAAAATAGTTAGAAACTATCAATAAGTTCATGCACTCTTTAAAATATTAGAAAATAAACAATTAGCAATACTAAAAGAAACATAAAAAAGAAATCTTGAAAAATTGAGGAGAAATTAAGAAATTTTAAAATAAAAAGACTTTAGAGCTGAAAACAACAAAACTAAATGCTACATTAAAAATGGCTATCAAAACCAATAAACTATTAAATTGAACAGGTCAAGAAGAAAGAGGAAAATCAGATTATCAAAATAAAAAATGAACAATATTGATTTAAGAGAACTGTGAGAAATAACTATACATAATTACACACCAGTACTGAGAATTCAAAAGAAGTTGTTGAGTATGTAGCAGAATATAAAATAATCAAACTAACAAAACAAGAAATAATAATCTTAATTGAGTATCAGAAAAAGAAATGAACCAAGTTATACATAAACTGCCAAAAGAAAAAAAAACACCAAGCTAGATTGATTCATACATTAATTCTATCAAGTACTTAGGGAGCAATTATTACCTATGTTTTTGCAAAAAACAATCTCAGGCTCTTTTTCGTGAGACAGATACAGTCCTGATGGCCAAACCAGGAGAGACAAAGTAGAAAAAGAAAACTATAGAGCAATCTCATTAATGACCATTAACATAAAAATTTTCAATAAAATCTTTGCAAGGAGATTATAACAATATTTCCACTTATATTCTGCCTCCAACTTGGCCCTTTAGCTTCTACCCTGGTGTCCTTTGCACCTGACCTTTGAAAATTTACTATATCTAGCCAGTCCCAGACCCTCCATAATACACTCTGGCTATTTTCCTGCTATGCTGCTGTGTTCTACTTTCCACTTCTAACTTATCAATCCAGCTTTTGCTCTGGGGTCTTGAACTCACAATTGGTAAGAGTGCACTATATCCATCCAGACCAAGACCCACCACATTGCATTCTGGTAATCTACTTTTCATGCTGCTAGGCTCTACCTCCAACATAGGACTCCAGCTGCCACTGTGTCTAGAACCACAGGAACAGAGAAACATAGGTTTAAAACTTGGAGTCCATGGATTTTTAAACTCATAATTCTATAGATGAGTTACCTGAAGCCCAGAAAGGTTAGGTGATCTGCCCAGGGTCACACAGCTAGTGTCTGAGGCTGAATTCAAACTCTGGTCTATATTACCGAAAGCCCAACATTCTATCCACCATGCCACCTAAATAGTGTGTTGCATTCCTTATAGGTGAGCGTTTACTATATCTAGCTAGCCATCTTCTAGTCATGCTGCCATATACATACTTTCCCTTACCCTCATCACCCCCTTCTCTCTTATTCTAGGAACAGAAATCAAACCAATATTACCATTCCTGGAAAGGAAATGTCAATCAATCACCCTATGACATCACTCACCATAACATCCCTCCCTGTCCACCGTTCTCCTATATGTGATGCTTTACCTTATTAGAATGTAAGGTCCTTTAATGCAACAGCTGTCTTTTATTTTTTTTGTTTGTTTTTGTTTTTGTATTTGTATCCTTAATACTTATTTTAGCTTCTTATGAACAAGTTCTTATAATATCTGGCATATAGTAAATGAATAATAAATGCATTATCATCTATTTAGAAACTATACTCACATCATGCATCACCATTAGGAAAAGTAGCATTACTAATGTATATACAACAAAAATGATCAGAAGTACATGATTATTTCAATAGACGCAGAAAAAGCCTTTGACAAATTATAACATATCTTTATGTTAACCCCTGAAAAAGCACAGGCATAGAAGGGCCCTTATTGAATATGATAAATCGTGTATATTTGGAGGCTCTTTTGGGCACATTAATTGTCGAAACAGAGGCAGAACACCTAGATCCCACATATTCCAGCAAAAATCTGAAATCCACACTATATTGTTAATTTTAAAATCCCATGAGAAGTAACTTCTTCCACTCCAGAACTGCACAAGACATCAACCAGGGAACAGAAAAGAGTAAAAGTTCAAATAAGCAAGCCCAACCTTGCAGTGACAAGACAGA
>CM053623.1:164920319-164974110 GCA_028646595.1 Phalanger gymnotis
TTTCAAGGCATTCTTCTCCTCATTGACTTTTTGGAACTCTTTTGCCATTTGAGTTAGTCTATTTTTTAAGGTGTTATTTTCTTCAGTATTTTTTGGGTCTCTTTTAGCAAATCATTGATTTGTTTTTCATGATTTTCTTGCATCACTCTCATTTCTCTTCCTAATTTTTCCTCTACTTCTCTTGCTTGCTTTTCCAAATCCTTTTTGAGCTCTTCCATGGCCTGAGACTAATTCATATTTTTCTTGGAGGCTTTTGATGTAGGTCTTTGACTTTGCTGACTTCTTTGGGCTGTATGTTTTGATCTTCTTTGTCACCAAAAAAGATTCCAAAGTCTGAGTCTGAATCTGAGTCTCTTTTTGCTGCCTGTTTATGTTCCCAGCCAACTACTTGACCCTTGAGCTTTTTGTCAAGGTATGACTGCTTGTAGAGTAGAGAGTACTTTGTCCCAAGCTTTAGGGGCTGTGCTGCTGTTTTCAGAGCTACTTCTACACATCAAGCTCTGCCACACCAGTGTTACTCCTCCCCCAAGAACCACCAACCCAGACCATGACCCAGATCCAAGCAGGGTCTGCACTCCAGCTCTGATCCACTGCTTAATTCCTCCCACAGGGTGGTCCTGGGGCCAGAAGCAACTGTAGCTGGAGCTCTGGAAGCAGGCCCAGAGCTGCACCACTTCTGAGCCCCCAGGGCTGAGGCCAACCACACACTCCTTTCACTCTGATCCAGTTTTTCCACTAACCTTCTCTATTGTCTTCGGCATTTGTGAGTTGAGAAGTCTGGTAATTGCCACAGCTCAATGATTCAGGGCCCTGCTGCCAGTTCCTCCTGGCTCCTCCTCTGTTTGGTCCTGGTGAGGCCCATGCTGGGCTGTGCTCCACTCCGCTCCCGTCTCTGTGTGATAGGCCCTTCCCAGTGACCATCCAGGCTTTCCTGGGCTGGAGCCCTGCTTCCCTCTGCTATTTCGTGGGTTCTGCAGCTCTAGAATTTGTTCAGAGCCATTTTTTACATTTGGAGGGACCCGGGGGAGAGCTTAAGCAAGTCGTTGCTTTCTTGCTGCCATCTTGCCTCTGCCCACCCCCCACCCCCCCCCGACCTTCAGCTTTTAATGGCAGGTGACTGAGGCTTTTTATTTCAATTGAATATGGTTTATGAACCCAACTTAGCTTTTTAGAATCAAAATTTGAAGGGAAGTACTTCTGAAACTATGTCTCCAGGCACTTTAGATGATCAATTGTAACTCTTACAATTAAATCTTTGGGCATGTTATTTTTCAATTATAAAATCATCAGTAGCTGTAAACATTTCTAAAGAACCATTTTCCACCCTATTCTTCCATATGTTAACTTTTTTAGTAAAGCTTCCAATTTTATCTTTTAACATAAATGTTACAATTTTTTCCTTGAAGCAACATTTTTAAATCATTGAGTTTTTTTTGAAATATCCAATGAGTAACACAGTTTTGAAAGCCGTAAGTCATCACGAAAAAAACGGACAAATTCAGATTTCTGCTGAGTCAAAAATGTAACAACTTCATCTTTCAGTTTCAATAATCTGTTTAAACTTTTCCCTCTTGAAAGCCACCTTACCTCTGCAAGTAGTAATAAGCTTTTGTAATCAGAGTCTATGTCTTTCCAAAGGTTTGAAAGCAAATGACTGTTAAAGCCATGGCTTTTAATGAATTTAATGATTTTGATAGTATCGTGGAGCACATTTAACTCTGGTGATAATTTTTTTTGACTATGAGTGCCTCCTGATGGACCATGCAGTGAGTAAAAGTGGTATTTTCATTGTCACCAGCTTTAACTTTTTCTACAAATCCAACATTCTCACCCATCATTGCTCTAGCACTATCTGTACAGACTCCAATGCAGTGGAAAACACTGTAAACCTTCATTTGTGAAAAATTCATCAACTTTAATATATATGTATATCTTTCCCTCTTGTGTGCACTTCCAAAGGGCAACAAAACAATAATTCTTCATGTATGCTTCCTTCATAAACATATCTTACATAAATGCCATGTTATAAATATCTGTTGTTTCAACTAATTGAATTGCAAACTTTGGGCTATCCTTATGCCTGGTAATAAGCTGCTGGAATAAGCCATTACTAATTTCAGAAATTCTTTTGGAAACAGTATCATTTGAAGAAGGAATTTTATGCATTTCATCCCTACACTTTTTCCCATGAACTATTTCTGACATTTTAATAACAGCAGGTAACATGAGATCTTTTCCTATTACATAAGGCTTTTTAGTTTTTGCAATTAAATAAGAAGTTACTTAAGATGCAAGTAAATACTTTTCATTGACAGTAATGGATTTCTCAAAACGTTTTTCTTTATTTGAACATTTTAAAAGTCATTCGAAATATTTCTTTGGTTTATTGCAGTACACTGCATGCTTGGTATTATGATGTTGTTTTAGTTTGGCTAGTTTCATGCTCTCCAAAGCCAAAACTTTATTACAAATGAAGTGAAGAGGTTTTTCCACACCAGAGTCATTATTAGAAGTAAATCCAAATTGAAAAAATGATTCAATATATTTTCTTTTTCTTGTTAGTTTAGGTGTACTACAACCTGGTAGCAAAGACTGCCACACCGTCATCAGTATTTTTACTTCTTCTGTCTAAATTTAGCCAATGATCCATAACAAAAAAATTTTATCCTAAAATATAAATATTGGTAATAATTTCTCAAATAAATACTGGCTTTAATTTATGAAATTACCTTTGTTTGTGCTTAACTAAAAAAATTGATGTTCACACTTACATACACGTACAGCAGTGATGGTGAAGAAACATTATTAAAAAAACTTTTGTCTTTACTTGTGGCAATTAAACAAGTTTCTGTAAAAGAAGGAGATAACAACAATTTTAAAAAAATCAAACATTCTAACACAATACAATCCAAAGATATACTAATTTGATACTTACATGCTGAAGAATGATGGTAGGAAAATATTAAAAGTCTTTATTTTCTGTAATTAAACTCTTATGTTTCTGTAAGAGCAGAAAACTTTGTATGTACAGTAAACACACTGCAATTCATAGCATACAATACTCTCAAATGTGAGCCAAGGTGTTTCTGGTGGTGTTCAGTGTTATTGTGTGGTGTGACAGTGTGTGCAGCAAAAAAGCTTGCATGTTGTGTGTTCAGAACCAAGGCTGCAGTGAAGCTGCACGATGCAACACAGGCAAGTACTGCCAGAATTACCTTGGATCCATTATGCACTTAATTTTGAATTAATTTTTCATTGTTGCATGTTCAGAAACCTTTTACTGTTGCCAAATTTTTCGAGACCGCCACATTCAGTTATTTGACCTCCTGTGGGGTTATGACCCATAGTTTAAGAAGTGCTGGACTAGTTGGTTGAATGGCAAAAGGCCTGGCCCTAATGTTTAGGACCTCACTGATTATGAATGGCTGAAGCAGTTGATTTATGTAACAACTCATCTCAACAAGCAAAGGTCTGTCTAATGCCCCAGGTTTTTTTTTAATAATTAAAAAAATTTGTTTTGCTATTCTGAACTTGACAAACATCAGTAATCATGAACGTTTTCAAATTCAGAAAAGACAAAAGGAAAAGGATTGTTTGTGAAACTATGACTTTCCATGCATATGTTTTTTTAAAAAAAGTACAAATTGAACACTTTCTTTTCAGAAAAATTCTTTTGAACTTCTGTGTTCTTCACTTCATTCTTAAAAATTGCTTCAATGACTCTTTTCTTTCTTTCCTTCTGTTTTTAGCATCAATCTCTCTATCACTGCTCTTCTCTCAAATTGACATCTCCATTAAGAAAAAAAAAGCACTCTTTTGTAAGAAATAGCAGTCAAGGAAACAGAACTTTTCATTCCATACCTCTAGTGCATCATCTCTTTTCCAGGGTGTGGGTAACACTTCCATCATCAGTCTTTTGAAGATATGATTGGTTGTGGCGTTGATCAGAGTTCTTTAAGTCTTTCCAAGTAATTTTCCTTTGTGATTTTTAGTCATTGTATAAATTATCCTCTTGCTTTTGCTCACTTCATTTCGTATCAGTTCATGTAAATCTTCCCAGATTTCTCTGGATCTATTCCTTGCATTATTGATCATGGTGCAATAATATCCCATTATATTCATATTCAGCCCACGTAAGCTCTGAGGATCCTAATTTCAACTCCTACGCTCACAGAGGAGTCTTGGGTCCTAGAGCAAGGCTATATCATATTCAGGGTTCTAAGAGTACTCTTGGGGGAGTTATTTTCCTGTTTCTCTCACTGGCGTGCTTCTTACTAAGACAATCAGTGGAGAATCACTTTAGATGGCCAGTCTTGGGTAGCTTTTAGGACAAGGTGTTAACTAAGGTGGTAGAATAAGAACAATTGGTACAAAATATTCCCCCAAATATCTGTGACACACTCTGAGAGTGTATCAGAGATGTTTGCCCCTAAACAGAGTCTGAGGAAGAGTGGATTCAAGATTAGAGAACACATGTGATAAATGCACATTTGTTATTATTTAGTAGCTGGAAGTCCATTTCTCCCATTGGGGTGCTCAAGAAGTTCCCCTTAGTATTTAGGTTTTTTTTGCTACTCTCTAGTAGACCCCTGAGTCCAGACTGTCCTTATTTTCTGAAGCAGACACTATGTCCAGCTGCCTCTGTCTCAGCTGAGATGTTAAAATGCTAATGGGGAAGAGAAAAAGTCCCAAATTCTCAAGATGCTTTGAAAATGCAGAGGTTCTCCAGTAGTCAAAGGTGTAGGTGGGTTGGTCATTTCTAAAGCTGAGACACGTCCAGCCTTTGCCCCCAGGCAATTCCTCCTCAAGGGTTTACTGGAAAGCCATACTTGCTCCAATTTCTAGAAAGTAAACCCTTCTCAATTCAATTTATAATTAATTTATAGATAATCCCTGAGATATGGTCAAGTTTTCTTGGCCCATCAGTGTGAATCTTGGATTCTTGTTCAAGAGTTATTCCAGTTTGAAGACCTTTTAGCATTTAGTCTAAGACCTTTAAGTGACTGATTGACTGAGACCTTTCCACTTAGCTAAAACATCAAGGTTAAAACGGGATGGAATTATTTCAACCCCACCCTTATGCATGTGTAAGGTGCATTCAGGCCCCAATCTTACCTGAGTAGAAATTCCCTAATGTCTCTAGAGAGGCAAGCTGGAAATCATGAACGTTTTCAGAAGCCGATTTTGTTTATATTGACCTTCCAAAATCTGTCTCTTTACCTGTCTGGAGTTGATCCCCAAGATGGTCTGGAACCACGTGTGTCTTCTCTCAAAGCAGGAATGAAGAATATTTCTCCTTTCCACAGTTCCCACACCAATTTTGTGCATCCTCATTCCCTTTGCCAACCTGGATTTCCATTGCACCCACAGCATACAGCACAGGACTGTCCCTTCCCTACCAAACTTGGTTTTTGATCAGGTTCCATATATACCATAATTTGTTCGGCTATTCTTTTATCGATGGTCACCTCTTTAATTTTCAATTTTTTGCAAGAAAATTGCTATAAATATTTCTGTACATATGCATGTTTCCCTTTTTTTTTTTCAATGAGGCAAAGGATGTATATAGTTTCTAAACTTTTGGGGGCAGATTTCCAAATTGCTTTCCAGAATGGCTGGACAAATCTATAGCTCCACTAACACTGCATTAGTGTGCTTTTCCTTCCACAGGCCTTCCAATATTGCCATTTTGGGGGGCATTTTTACCAATCGGATTGGTGCAAGGTGGAAAACTCATAGTTGTTTAATTTGCATTTTTCTTATTATTACTGATTTGGAGAATTTTTTTGTATAGTTTTTGATAGTTTACCTCATTTTTTTCTTAAGAAAACTGATTGCTACCTCCTTTGACCATTCATTCATCTATTGGCAAAAACTATTTTTCTTATATATTTAAATCTCATCCCTATATATCTTGGATATCAGACCATTAAAAGAGAAACTTGCAGCAAAAGTTCCCCTCCCTCCAAGTTAATTGCTTTCTTCTCACTTTAATCACACAGTTTTTGTTTGTATAGAAGTTTTTCAATTTTTTGTTACCAAAATTGTACATTTTATTTCTCATGACATTTTATATATCTTTTTTTTGGTTAATAACTCTTTCCCTATCCCTAGTTAAAAAGTTTTCTCATTTTTTGCTTCTCTAACTTATTTATGTTGTGGTCTTTTATGCTGAGGTCATGTATCCATGTTTAGTTTATCTTGGTAGGTATATGATATGAGATGTTGGTCAAAATCTAATATCTTCTGGACTTCTTTCCACTTTTCCCAGTGGTTTTTGTCAAATATTGTGTCCTTATGCTAGTCATTGGAGTGTTTGGGTTTATCAAACACTATTCTAATATTTTTATTTGATTTTGTATGCTATGTATCTAATCTGTTCCATTGATCAATTTTGCTATCTTTTAAATATCACCAAATCATTTTTATGATTACTGGTTTGTAATCATTTTGATGGTTGTTCCAGGGCTCCTTCTTTCCCACTTTTGCCCATTATTTCCTTTGGGATTCTTGGATTCCCCTCCCAAATAAATTTTGTTATTATTATTTTTCAAAGTCATACTTTGATAATTTGGTTGAAATGTCAGTGAAAAGGATATATGTGTAGGGAATGAACTTAAGATTTTATTGCAATTGAACTCCTACGTGAAGAAATTGCCTCTACTAATGTACCTTTTCTGAAACTTAGAGTTGTAGAGAAGTGCCTACAACATTGAGAATGCCTACAACTTGCTCAGGGCTATGCAGAAAATATATGTCAGAGTCGGGACTTGAATCCAGGTCTTTCTTACTTTGAGGCCTCAATTAGGCCACATGGCCTCTTTGGCACTGAATATATAAATTAATTTAGGTAATATTACAATTTTTATTATGCTGGCATGTCCCAAACAGACACAACTAATCTCTCTCTATTTTTTTTAGCTCCGTCTTTAATTTTTGTGAAGAGTATTTTGTAGTTGTATTCAAATATTTCTTATGTCAGTGGACTTCCAAATATTTTATTTAATCTGTAGTTTTTTAAAGCTATTTTTATTTAGTTATTTTTTAACATTCATTTTTTAAACATTTTGAGTTGCAAATTCTCTCCCTCCTTCCAGTTTCTCCCCAACCCATTGAGAAGGCAAGCAGTATGATATTAGTTATACATGTGAAGTCATGCAAAGCAGATTTCATATTAGACACATTGCAGAAAAAAGCAAGAAAAAATGAAAAAAGTATGCTTCAATCTGCAATCACATTTCTCTCTGGAAGTAGATAGCATTTTACAACATGAATCCTTCAGAATTGTCTTGGATCATCGTATTGATCAGAGTAGCTAAGTCTTTCACAGTTGATCATCATTACATTGTTGCCATTACTGTGTACAATATTCTTCTAGTTCTGCTTTCTTCACTTTGCATCAGTTCATATAAGTCTTCCCATCTTTTTTGTCATTTCTTAAAGCATAGTAGTATTACATCACCATAACATACCACAACTTGTTCAGTCAGTACCCAATGGATGGGCATCCCCTCAATTTCCAGCTCTTTGCCACCACAAAAAGAATCTGCAATTATTTTGAATGGAACTTCTCCTTCTTTTCTTGTAGGGTTTTGTTGGAAACATTTAGGAGAGCTGAGGATTTGGCTGTCTTATTTTACATCCTTTGCATCCTTACATCCTTTACATGCTTTTATTTTACATACTTTGCTGAAGTTGCTGTTTCAATTAATTTTTAGTTGAATCTCTAGGGTTTTCTCAATTGACCAAGATGTAACCTTCAAAAATTGTTAATTTTGTTTCATGTTTTTCAATTTCTTTTTCTTATCTTATTGCTATAGCTAGCCTTTCTAACACTATATTAAATAATAATGGAGATAATGGTTACCTTTGTATTGCCTGACAAAAAGTTCTTCAGTATTTCTGAATAATACTGATAATTCTAGTTCTTGGTTATAGATAGCTACTATTTACCACATTAAAGAAAGGTTCATTTGTCCCTATACTTTTTAGTTTTTTTTTGACAGAAACTATATTTTGTCAAAACCTTTTTCTGAATTTATTAATAAAATCGTGTAATTTTTATTCTTTTTGGCATGAATATGGTCTATGATGTTTATAATTTTTCTAATATTGAATCAAAATTGAAGTTTTGGTATAAATATAGCCTAGTGACAGCATATGATCTTTTAAATGTGTTGCTGTAGTCTTTGTGCTAATATTTTACTCAATAATTTTGATTTGATATTCATCGAAAATTTTGCAGCCCAGGCTGAGTGATTTCAGCTGCTAAATATGTCCTCTATGGTCAGAGAAATCAGAACTCTGCCAGTTTCAGACCACCTTGGATCTTCCTTACCTGAGCATATTGGTCTTTCTGTCCTCGGGGTCCCTGGAGTGTCTCTGAGCCACTCTAGCAGGCTTCTGGTCTTGTTATGTTTTACTTTTTGTTTGTTCTAGCTTTTCTGATGGGATCCCTTTCCCAATGCCCCCAGATTTCTGGTAATCTTTTTTTCATAGAGTCCTGGGTTGGATGAAGATACTGTATTTTCTCTTTGGATTTCCTGATGAATATTTAGTATGTTGTCTTTTTAGATCTTTGCCAGAGGACATGTGTGAGAACTGGACTCCTATGTGACTGTTCACATAGCCATCTTAATTGGACATCCCCCAGCTTGGTTGTTGACTTGATTATTGCCCTCTGGATGGGAAAATGTGATGGCCAAGTCTCTGGTCCCTGGGCCAATTTGGGGGTAAGGGACTGGTCCAGATGTCCAGATGGCAAGAGATTTGATGTCTCAGCTGCTTTCTAGTTGTGGAGATCTGAAGCAATGGATTTGCTCTCTTTCCCTTTCTAGTAAGGACAATTGTGCCCTAATCTCTAGCTGTGAGGTTGATTTGATCATCACCTCCTGGGTGGAAGGGCATGGAGTAAATGTGGGGTCCTGCTCCAGTCTGGGTGGCCTGTTGGCCTATTGGCAAGAGGCTGGTTTAGATGGATGCCTGGCAAGAGACCTTGTCATTAATGATTTGGTATTAGTTTCAAAGGAAATTCTTCAAAATTTGTGCTCAGCCCTGGGCTGTTTAACTTTTTTTTTTTTAAATCAGTGATTTGTATAAGGCCAAAATGACTTGCTTATCATCATGATAGAGAGCTAATACACTAGATGACAGAAAAAGTATTTTAAAAAAAATTGACAAGCTAGAACATTGGGGCAAAACAAACAAGAAAAAATTTAATAAACATAGTGTCTTAAACTTGTGTAAGGGCCATAGCAACTTATGATACAGCTTGAGTGTATACTCTGTAAGTATATATAACGCGCAGAGTGGCAGGTTCTTTGAAAATGAACATTGGGAAGATAAGAGAGTGCCATTGGATTATAGATTTAGAATTGGAAGGAACCTTAGAAATCGTCTTGTCCAAATACTTCATTTTACCAGCCCAGAGGTGAAGGAAATTGCACTAGGTCCTATACATAGTATTTAGCAGAGGTGAGATTTGAACCCAGGTTTTCTGACTTCATATCCAGCATGCTTTCTTTCCACTGCACTATCATGCCTCCTAGGAGAGGAGGAGAGAAGGAAGTAGCAATGGGGGATGAAGAGGAAGGGTGCGGGGTGCTTATGTCCTACTAGGGGTTTTGGAGACTGAGTTCTTTTCTACTTTTACCAAGGTCAGATGTTGCATACTGATGCAGCCAAAGGATGAGGCCATGCTAAGAGGTTTTATTGCTCATGTTGGAACCTGGTTTGAGGGCTATTATTTGGTTTGCATTCTTCCAGACCCTCGAAAAGGCAGGTAGGTGGCACCACAGTTTACAGAGTGCTTGGCCTGGAGTCAAGAAGACCTGAATTCAAATCTGGCCTGAGACACTTAGTGTGACCCTGGGCAAGTCACTTAACCTCTGTTTGACTTAATCCACTGGAGGAGGAATGGCAAACCACTCCAGTATCTTTGCCAAGAACACTCCATGGGCAGTCTGGTCCACGGAGTTGTGAAGAGTCAGACATGACTGAACAACCACAAAAGACAGACCCTTAGAAAATTTTCCTTCCTTCACGTTTTTGCAGAGGCTAGTAATGGCTTCCATATTGTGGAAATGCCCTTTTTCTTTTGTAAAGAGCAAGGCCGTTCTCAAACCCCACCCACCACTGTTTTCTCATCTTACCCAGGACCAAGCCTTCACGTACCTCCTGGCCATCTCCTCACTATGCTGCCTATCCTTTGGCCATCATCCTCATTTGTCCTCATTCAACTCTGGACTCAATTTCTGGGTCCTCTGTTGCTTATAGAGAAGCTTTTTGGCTTATCTTCTCTGGAACCAAGACTTCAGCTTGCTGGCCATCTCTCCACCATGCCACCACAAACATACCCTCCTCCCATTTTCCAACTCCCTTTATACATTGTCTTCGCTCATTAGAATATAAGCTCCTCAAGGTCAGAGACTCTCTTCTTGCTCGTATTTGTACCCCCAGTGCTTAACACCATATCTGACAAATAGAAAGTGCATAATATATGTTCTATCTAGGTATCGTCCATCTGTCTGTCTATCATCTGTGTCTGTCTCTCTATCTATCTGTCCCCTAGATTTTGAGTTGCTCTGAGATAATAGATTAGTCAAGGACCCTTGACTTTTGGCATCCCAGTGAATTGAATGCTGGAGAGGAAGTCAGAGAAGGAGAACTTTGACTTGGGAGGTGTTTGCTATATTTTATGTTTCCTCTGTCTGCTGAATTTTAGATATATATGTTTTGCTTCCTAATTGGAGTAAAATGTTCATTTGTTTATTTTTATTACATGAGTTCTAAGTGAATTTTAGTGACTAGGTCTAAGACTAGAAAGTTTTCAGTGGGTTAGATGCTGATAGTGCCTTGAATTCAGGCCTTGAGTACAATCTCAGGGTAATAAGAAAAAAAGGAGAGATTTACCACCAATGCTTATGCCAACTTCACAAATACAAGGCAGCAGAAGTGTGACTAAATAGCAATTTCTGTGAAGACTTAGGGATTTTAGTGAACTTCAAGTTCAAAATGAATCAAGAGTGTGACAAAGAAGCCAAAAATGTAGTGCAACCTTGGAATGAATGAATGAATGAGTGAATGAATGAATGAAAATTTAAAAAGCATTTAAGTGCTTACTACGTGCAGGTACTGTGCTAAGCACTGATATACAAATGTAAAGACAAGACAATCCCTCCTCTCAAGGAGCTTGCACCCTAAAAAATGAAGACAACAAATCCAGAGGATTTTGGGGGAGTGTTTTGGTTAGGGAAATCAGAGGGAATGGTGATTCGAGTAAAAGAGCAAATGGTTGACATGTCCTTTATAGGAATATTAGTATTGATTTAACTATTCTTCTCTCAGCTAGCGTTGGAAAAGAGAAGCAGGAGAGTAGAAGGGAGAGAAATGTACTCACAGCAACATGTCACAGTGATGGCTAGGAAGTGGCATGGCGGGTCTCAGAACAGGGTGAAATATGGCAGACTATTCACCAATCAGAACCCAAGGCCATGGGGGTGGCAACTTGACCTCTGGTCTAAAGTAGAGGCCAGAGATGGCATGTAGTGGAGATGGTTTAGTGTCAAGGGCTATGGCGGTGATACTTCTTCACTCTCACCTGGTTGGACAACATCTGGAATACTTCAGAAGAGCTCTAATTAGGAAAATTTTCCTTTTCTTGAGCCCAGATCTGCAATTCTGCAAGTTCTACCTATAGCTCCTGCTTCTCTCTGAGGCTAAACATAACCAATCTGATCGCTCTTCCATACGAAAGCTCTTCAGATACCTGTAGAAAGCCAACATGTCCCTCTAATACTTCCCTTCTCCGTACTAAACATCCTCCAACTGATCCACAAATGGCTCAGTTTTTAGTCTTCTCACCATTCTCATCCATCTCATTTTAAAATTTTCATTGATATAATTTATTTTTCTTATGTAACCTTTATTTCCGGATATATCTGTTCTATGTCCACATTCAAACAGCCATCCCTCTAACAAAGAAAAAAAAACTGAGTTAATCCATACTTACCAACACATAAATAAAATATAACAGTACATTGCTGTGTTCCATCTCCATAGCCTTTCACCTCAGCAAAGAAGCGAGGGAAGCATGTCCTCATACCTTTTTCTTCAGGCCCATGCTTGCTCATTAAAATTATATGGTATTGTTTTTATTTTTATTGTTCCTTTCCTTTCATTTACATTGTTGTAGTCATGGTTCATATTGTTTTCCTGGTCCTATTTCCTTCACTTTATATCAGTTCTTATAAGTTTTCTCATGCCTCCTTTTGTTTCATAGCGATCATTTATTTGTTGTGGTGTTCAGTTGTTTTAATCATGTCTGAAACTTCTTGACCCCATTTGGGGTTTTCTTCTCAAAGATACTGGAGTGGTTCACCATTTCTTCCTCCAGCTCATTTGACACATAAGGAAACTGAGGCAAACAGGGTTAAGTGACTCGCCCAAGGTCACATAGCTAGTAAGTGTCTGATGAGTCTTCCTGACTCCAGGTCCAGCACTCTATCCACTGTACCACCTACCTGCTCTGATCATTCATAGAACGGTAATAATCCATTACATTCAAGTACTGCAGTTTGTTCAACTGATTGATGGGAATCCATTCTGTTTCCAGTTCTTTGCTCCATCGACCTCATTGGATGTACCTATATATTTTGTCAATGTCTTCCTTAAAATCAGGTGTCTAGAGCTGAATATGGTGGTATCAGATGTGGTATGACCAGGGCATACTCTAGAGGGATTGTCACCTCCCTCCCTTGTCTTGGCACCGTATTTCTACTGATCTAGTCTAAGATCACGTTAGTTTCTTATGCAATGTCTTCTTCTTGGTTCACCTTGAACTTGTAGTCCAGTGAAAACCTATCAGTATTTTGTATAAGAGTTATTGTCTGGTCCAGTCCTTCCCTCTTCTTTTGTAATTGATTCTTTCGACCACAAGTATAAGAATTTACACTTATCTCTATTAAACATCATCATATTAGATAAAACTCATCAGTCTAGCTTGCTGCGTTGCTCTGGGATACCTATTCTGTTGTTCAATGGGGCATCACTGTGTGATGTCAAGCAGGTTGTTTACTCTCTTTGGGATTCATTTTAATATCTGTAAGACAAGGGGCGAAGACTAGATGATCTCTTAGATTCCTTCTGCTATAAGATTTTATAACACTTTGGTTCTACAGTCACAGATTATGCCAATCATGGCAGATCAGCCTGCAAGTGTGTGCCACTGAGGTCTGGGCTCAAGAGCCTGGAAGGATTGGCACAGAGCTGTCCCCTCTGTTGGACAAGCCATACTGAGTGTGTTCTCACTAAGGGTGGGCTAATGGCATCATCTTTTTTTACTCAAAGAGTCACACATTGGTCCAGGAGTATCGTCTGTCTGAGGCTTCCGGGCCAACTCTCCTACAGGTTTTCATGGGTGGTGTGGGCCTCTTGCCCAGCTTTGTGGCTCAAGACTTCTTCAGCTTCCATCAGATAAGCCTTAAAGACATGCCCTACCCCCAGACAGAGCTTCCGTCTGATACTTGGCCTAAACTAAGAGCAGGCGCCCGGCCCCAGGCACGCTGTGGCCTGTCATAGAATGACAGGGGGGTGCCTCTGGATCCCTCTCACTCCCTACCCTGCAGCTGTTGCTCCCCCTCCATGCTCATTGTCATGAGCCAACGGCAGTTGGCAGAGATACCCTTCTTCCCTACCCTCCCTCCTACACTAAGCTGCTGTGGAAGCTTTAACCTTCCCAATTGGCTTAAAACGGGCTCAGCCAGAGCTAGAAGAAGGGGTTCTGTTTTGTGCTCTGTCTACAACACTCTCTTTTGATTCCAAATGCTCTACCATTCTCGTGCCCTTTTTCCTCCAGGCTGCCTCTGATGGGGTGGAACAACCCCCACTAAAATATTGATGATGCCAGCTTGTTGGGCAGGGCCTTGATGGGAGTCAGCCCACTACCGAAATAAAGGATAATAGTGTTGTTACCCTACTTGTCTGGAGCAGATTACAGTTTTTAAAACACTGGTGCACATTTCCATATACTATATAGGCAGTGAAGCATAGTACGAAGGACGTTGGATTTGGTTGTAAAGGCTTAGGTTCAAATCCAGGCTCTGCCATCTTATCTCCTGGATGATCTAAGGCAAGTCCTGTCTATTCTGTGGGCCTGTTTCTTCCTCTGTAAAATAAATGGGTTCATTAAAATGTTTTTTCTACCTCTAAAATTCTACAAGTCTTTCAACTTCCTTGGGTTATAAGTAAGGGAGGCATTATTGCTCATATTTGACAGATGGAGAAACTGGTTTTTGCATGAGAATGGTGGCATACTATTTTTAAAAATTTAATCTAGTTTATTTTTTGTTATACTTTAAATTCTGAACTGTCTCCCTCCCTCCCTATACCAAAGAAGGCCACCATTTGAAACAGTATATGTATATGCATATGTATATGTATATAAAACTAAATTATACATACTTCTATTTATCAGTTCTTTCTCTGGAGGTGGATAGCATCTTCCTGCATAAGTCCTTTGCAGTTGATTTGAATATTTACAATACTCAGAATAACTTAGTCATTCGCAGTTAGTCTTTGAACAATATTGCCATTGCTGTATACAACATTCTCTTGCTTCTGCTCATTTCTTTCTTCATTATTTCATGCAAGTGTTTCCATGTTTTTCTAAAATCTATCAGCTCCTCATTTCTTACGGCACAGTAGCTGCGCATTATTAATAATAATGACAACTTTTTACACGGCGATGCCTGAAAGGTTATCAAGCTTTTTATAAATATTATCTCATTTTGTCCTCACAACAACCAGATGAGAAAATGCATACAGATATTGGTTAATGACTTACCCAGGATCACACAGCTAGTAAATAGCCGAGTCTAGATTTGACTGATTTGACTCCAACTTCAATGCTCTATCCACTTAGCTGCTTTATGGACAGAGCACATGTCATGGAATCAGAAGACCTGAGTTTGCTGACACTTGTCAGCTGTGTGGTCTTGGGTAGGTCCGTTGACCTCCCTATATCTCCATTTCCCTGAGCACACCCCCCTCCCCACCTCAATTTCCTCATTTGTGAAATGGGGAGAATTCTTTTGCTATGCCCTTCAAAGGGTCACCTTGAGAAAAGCACTTTGTAAGACTTAAACTATGAAGCAGAGCTGAACTATTATCATTATTTATTGGCCTTAGGTAAATTACTTAACTAGTTAGCAGCAGAGAGCTGGGATTAGAGCCCATATTCTTGCCATGAGGAGACTGGTGGATATGGCATGCCTGGTATTTTCTGACTGATTCCAATGTACTTTTCCTTCCCAATAGTAAAGCAAGCACTGATGCGAGCCACCAGGTCAGAGGAGGAGCAGCAGCTGCCTTATCTCCTCACTGGTTAGCCAAGTGTCTGTGAGTGCATTGGCCAAAGGCTTTCTTTGGACTTTTTTTGTATCTGTCCTTTTATGATCTTAAAAGAATGAGTATCTAGAGATAAGATTGACCAAGTGATGACTTGTGACTTTCAAAATATCAGAAGAGCCATCACAAGTCCCCTAGCAACCAGAGTTGGTAGCAAAGACCATTGGACCCAATAATAGCAGCAATTAAAGCCAGTGAGGATCCAGAACGACAGTGAAACAAATACCAGCTGAATGATCGAACCCAACTTGATTTATCCATAGCTGAGATGCCTTGCTTCCCAAGGAACAACCCAATTAAACAAGGGAGCGCTTACAGCTTGCCCTGCAGTAAACTTGGTAGAGACTCAGAAAGGAGAAAAGAACTCCAAATCCTGAAGAACCCTTGGCTAAATGTGCTTTCTATGTGTGTGCCTTCCTAACTTTTTTACTTTAAGTTTGAGCCTACTCTCTCCAGGAATAGTATATGTGCAGAGGAGAGAGTATATTCCTTGTTTGGGGGATGTTTTATACTTTCTGTCCTTGCTATTTCTTCTCAGTAAACATCCTTTTGTAAAAGCTGTAAAATGATGTCAACTAGTTGATTGATACTAGGGAGAACACCAGATGGGGGCTCATAAGAGATTATAATAGAAATTCCAACTATTCAGGGTTACCTCTGGAACCATAAGAGGAAAAGAAGTCAATTGCTCTCTAGGATCCCAATCTGAGAGAGCTATAGTTGGGAGAGTGAGTCTAGAAACAGTGGTATATCCTTTCCACTAAAACAGGGGTGGGGAACCTGAGGCATTGAGGCCACATGTGACCCTCTAGGTCCTCAAGTGTGGCCTTTTGACTGAATCTAAACTTCATAGGGATTGTTCTGTGAAGTCTAGATTCAGTCAAAGGGTCACACTTAAGGCCCTAGAAGACTACACGTGGCCTTGAGGCTACAGGTTCCCCACCCCTGCAAACCATACTCCTAGGCAAGATAGATCAAATAGAGAAATACCCCCACTATTCTTCAGGGCAAGTTACACATAGCTCCTCCTAGGAGGAGCTAGAAAGTTTAGAGCAGTAGTATCAAACAAATAGAAACAGATCTCATATTGACTTAGAAAACCATATATTAACGTAATTTATATTGTATTGTATTTTTGTTTATTTTGTTAAATGTTACCCAATTACATTTTAATCTGGTTGGGGCACTGAGTTTGACACCTCTAATTTAGAGTAGCATCATGACCAATGAGATATTATACTACTTTTCTGTAGTGGCAAGGGAAAGTTAGAAGGGCTTCCTAAACTATATTGCGAATGGGGCACCAGAAGAAGACACTTTTGGAACATAAAATCTTATATTTGGAGCTGGAAGGGACCTTACAGATCATCTAGTCTAATCTCCTTAATTTAGATAGGAGGAAACTGAGGCCCAGAGAAGTCAGGTGAGTTGCCAAAGGTTGTAGAGATGATAACTGGTTTTTATAACACATCTTCTTGGAAGGAAGACCAGAAAATGTAAAGGAACCAGAAAGAGTTCCTCTAGCTCTATTTAATCCTACATTCTGTTTCTGTACATTTTTGGCCCACTTTGGCTTCCATGGGAAGGAACTGCCATCACTGACAATTTTACCCATAGTTCCAATCCTTTTCTTAAACAGTTTTAGGGACAGATATGTCCTGGTGGTCTGTTCAGGAGTCTTCAAAGGGAACACGGTGGAATGGAAAGGACACTGGATTTGGAATCAAAAGAGCTGTGTCTGAGTCCTGGCTCTGTCTCTTATCAGCCGCTACACTGGGTGAGTGACTGAACCGCTTTGAAACTTAGTTTCTTCGTCTATAAAACAGAAATAATCGTACTAACCTTGCATTTTCTATCTTACAGGATTGTTTCAAGGGAGGTCTTCTGCTGTGTAAACCCTAAAGTGCCATAGAAATAAGAGTGACTAGTAGGGTTAGGACATCCTTTCTTAGGCTGGGCTTGACTCCTTTCTACTGCATTTTCAAAAAAAAGTCGTCTTGCTTTGACCTCAGGGGAAGAAGGCCACTGGCAAGATGTCTTTGATCAAGAAAAGAAGCCAATCTTTTCCCTGTCTCCCTTCTCCTGGCTCCCTGGGCTCTTTTCCTTCCAAAGCTCTCCCATACTCTACTGTTTGTCAGATCTGTTCACTCCAATGAGCAATGCCTGTGTGTACAGTGTCTTTATGTCTTGTATATTTTAGCTAGGAGCCTCCAGGCTTCTCTGTGAAGTCCTGACAAGGGAAATCCCATAATGAAGGATTTCACGGAGCTCTACAGACTGAAGGGGGTTTTTCTTCCCATCTGTCATTTTACTTTAAGCCTTGACCTCTCTGTTCCCATGTAAGGCAGTGCTGGAGAAGAGGCCTGAACTCGGTAACCAAATGGTTGGTCTTGGCCCCCTTGAACTCTCTGCTGTGTGAACTGCAGCAGTTTGCCAGGGGTCCTTATGATGCCGAGATGGGGGAGGAAAAGGAAGCATAAAAACTCCCTCCCTCAGGGTCTTTTTCAAAAAGGACACTCTTAAGGTCAAATGATCAGAGAATGTTAACACTGGAAAGGACCGTTACCTGAGGTAAACAGGTTAACCCATACCCCATTTTTAGAGAGAATCAAACCGAAGCTCAGAGCAGGGAGTGACTTGTCCAAGGTCACAAAAATCTGGTCAGTGGCAGAGGCCTTGTTTGTTTGGGAAGCAGCATTGCTTGAGGGTAGGGAATGGTGCAGCTTCCCTTTTGTGAGTACCTTCCAGCACTAAGATACTTTGCTTTTATTTTCATCTCTGTTTATCAGGTGAGGGGCAGCTAGGTAGTGCAGTGAATAGAGCGCTGGGCCTGAAGTCAGAGACTCATTTTTATGAGTTCAGATCTGGCCTCAGATATTTACTAGCTGTCTGATCCTGGGCAAGTCACTTAACCCTGTTTACCTCAGTTTTCTTATCTGTCAAATGAGCTGGCAAAAAATGGCAAAACACTCCAGTATCTTTGCTAAGAATGTATATGTATGTTTATATGTATATGTACATGTACATGTATATGTATATGTGTATGTATATATGTGTGTATATATGTGTCTGTGTATATATGTATATGTGTGTGTGCATGTATATATATACATATACATATGTGTATATATATGTATACACACACACATATATATATACATATATATATATACACACACACATATATATATATATATTCAAAGACCCTGGGAGTTGAACTACCTCTGAGAGGCAATCTAATCCACTTCTCTTCATTTTACATTTCATAGATAAGGAAAGAGATGCTCAGAAGGTCATACGGTGGCTGAGTTTAGTCTCAAACTAAGGTCTTCTGACTTTGGCTCCAGTTTCTTTTTGACCCTATCACATTCACCTTACACTTGTCCTATGTGACTTCAGCAGTTGGTCCCTGGAAGTCTCTTTGACCATCGCTCAAAAGCAGAACACTCATTCCCCCCAACCCAACAGCCTTTGAGACAATAGTCTTGATTCTCGGAAAGGTTCAACTCCTGATCAACTTTCCCATGTCGATGTGATGGGGAGGCTATTTAAAACACACACACACCCCAAATTTTTAAAAAGTGAACAATTATGAAGGCTTAGAGAGAAAATACACAGCACTAGGCCTGCTCTGCCTTGAAAGGGCAAACTCTTCAAAATTCACAAGGATTCTGATTGTTTGAAATCCTGGTAACAGTTCATCTTCCCAGAGACCTTGTTCACTTTATTAGAGTTCTTAAAACCCTTTTGTTTGTAAGCTTGCTGTTGAGTACAGAAAGCATTCTCTTCTCTATCAGCACACAGCTGTTCAGTGAAAGAAAGACTTGAAGAGGAGGGGGAAAAAAGCAAAAAAAAAAAAAAAAGCAAAAGAAACTTGGAGGAAAAGGAGAAGAAAAAGGAACAATCCCAGGATACAAACATGGGAAAAAAATGACCTAAGCCAAAGAGAAGACCTAGCAAGCAACAGCTGTCTGACAAGAGTATGCTGTTTCAGGAGTGTGAGAAAGGGAATAATCATGCTGCATGCTGGATAGCAGTGAAGTCTTGGGAAACATGAAGCTCATGGCAGAACTGGAGAGATTTCATTCCCCTCCTCTTTGGTTTCTGGCCAACTATCATCCAGCCCTAGTGAGGGCCCCCCAAAATGTTTGAAGTAGGGAGGGAGGGTTTAGTAACTTTTTCTTATGAGTTTGAGTGGCTGTTGAAAGAGAAAAGCTCAAGGGAGTGGAAGACTCTGACCAGCTGAAGTCACATAGGACAAGTGTAAGTGAGCATGCGCAGTGTGATGGAGGCAATTATTCTAACCTTTTTTCCCCATGCAAGTTAGGATAGTTTTTTCCTTACAAGGTATTGAAACCATCTTTGGGATTTAATTGGTTCAGAGGACTAAAGGCTCAGGATTTTGATTTCACTTTCCTTATACAAAGCAGCCACAAGGACTCTCTGAAGTTTGGCTGTCAGACTATGGTGGGCGACTCACATTGACTTTAGTGAACATACTTGTTGAATATCCTTCTCCTGCTATGGTGAAGTAAATCTCTTTTTGTTAACTGTTGAATGACCCATGAGTGGCATCCCATTCCAGTATTGAACAGAAACTACCCGGGGGATCAGCATGACTCAGGCCCAACTAAGAACACACGGGTATTTACAACTTGACTTTTGTCTGATCATATGTATAACTCAGCATTCAGGCATACTGGAGATGACAAATTCCTTGGCTATTTCTGGCTACTTGGTTGGCCAAAATTGAAAGGTCTTGGCATTTTGGTATGACTTGGCAAACCCTGGATTATCTCTTGGTCTTCCCTCTGCTCCATGAAAGTGATAGGGGACAGGGTCTTTTGTTATTTAAAAGGAGAGACAGCTTCTGGTTCACTCTTCCTTTGACCTTCCAAGGAGCATCGGATAACTCTGAGACTTTCACTGATGGTAGGGGATGAGCTGGCCATTCTTACCCCAGCATCATGGAAACTTCTCCCATATAGAACTCAACTAGGTCAGCTTGCCCCTGGGACACTGCCTCCTTTTTATTTTGCTTTGTGTTTCCATTCTTAAATGAGTGACTGAATGTCATTCTTGGGGTGAATGAGTCTAGGTTTGGAGATGACCTTGTAAGTTTGTGCTGGATGTGCCAGTTCATATCAACTCACAAGAATAGACAGTTAAATTTTCAGTGTGAATATTTATATCTTGGAAATTGGCAAACACCACAAATTGGAGCTTGATTGATTCTTTTGTATTTATTGAATATCTGCCTATATTCAAAATACTGTGCTAGATACTGCGGAAGAAATAATAGTACAGGACTAATCCTTGTTCTCAAGAACCTTACGGTTCAGTTGGGGAAGATGACATGGGAAAACCTAACAAAATCAGTCACATTCATATTTCACATATAAGTGACACCAGATAACCTGAGGTCTCTTGCCTGCTCTAAGATTTCATGATTCTAAGAGCTAGACGAATAGCATAGATAGTGAGGGCTGGAGGAATTCTGAGGAGGAGGAGGTCACTTTAAGTTGGGGTAGGTGAGGAGAAGAGAGATACTGACTTGACCTCATCAGGCATTTAGCAGTTATTGACTCAGCACTTCCTCTTCCCTGGGAACATCATTTTACTAAAGAACTAGTTCACCATTTGTGCGCCTTACAAAAAGGCTTGTGCCAACACTTAGTAGGGTCTCTGAAGGGACCCAGAAAGCAAACATAGAGATGGATCCAGAGAAGGTAAGTTGGTTGGGGAAGAGTTTGATAGTCAAGTTAACAAGCAGTAATAAAGCAACAACTGTGTCAGGCACCATACTAAGTACTAGATGTAAAAGAAAGGTAAAAAATAGTCCCTCCTTTCACAGTCTAATAGGGGAGACAACATGCAAATAACTATGTAAAAAATAAGATATAGGCCTGATAAATTAGAGATTGTCTGGAGGGAAGGCACTAGCATTAAGCAGGATTGGGAAAAGCTTCTTGCAGAGATGAGATTTTTAGTGGGGATCTGAAGGATCCCAGGGCAGCCAGGAGAAGGAGATGAATGGCAGACAGTTAGTGAAAACACATGGGGTCAGGAAATAGAATGTCTTGTGAGAGGAACTGCAAAGAGACCAATATCACTAGATCATAAAATATGTCAGGTTGGGGGTAGGAAAGGTTCAAGAAAACTAATTCTAATAGCTAATATTTATATTGCACTTAATGCGTGTCAGGCACTGTGCTAAGCACTTTACAAGTATTGTTTCATTAGATCCTTACAAGAGCCCTGTGAGGTAGGTGCTATTATGATCCCTACTTTCCGGTTGAGGAAACTGAGGCACCCAGAAGTTCAGTGACTTGCCTAGGCTCATAGAGCTAGAAAGTCCATTTGATTTCACAATTAAGAGGTCCGTGGTAATGTTGCTACGGTCCTGCTGAGAAGTGAGGGCGTAACAATCTTTGGGCAAATTATAAGCATATCTGTTGAAGGACCTGGGGATGTTTAGCCTAAGCAAGAGATGACTTGGGAGAATTGCTTAACAATTAGGCAGTCCAAAGAGAGAATGGCCTGCCAGGAGAGGTGGTAGATTCTTCCTCCATGGAGGTGGTCAAGCTGCATGTTGAGTATGTTGCAGTGAGGAATCTTTTACTGTATGGATTAGACTAGATGGCCTCTGAGGACCCTTCCGACTCTCAAGTTCTGTGAATGGTAGCCATCTTTAAACATTTGAAGGGTTGTCATTTGGCAGAGGGATTGAATTAGTTCTGTTTGGCCCCAGAGGGCAGAACAAGGAGCAATGGGTGGAAGTTAGAGTGAGGCAGATTTCAACCCAATAAAAGGAAGAATTTCCTAACATGTTGAGTCATCTGATAATAGAACAGACTGCTCAGGGATGGTGAGTTCCCTGTCACTGGAGGAATTCAAAGGCACATCAGTTGACTGTCTGATAGAAATCCTCTTTGGAGGATTTTTGCATTGGTGAGAGATTGGACTAATTGACTGATGTCCCTTCTAAATCTAAGGTTCTTTGATTCTGTGTCTTTTCCAGTTCAACTTTTTATGATTCCATAAGCCAGTGGAGGAAGAGATCTTCTTATCCTCTCTCCACCTTGTACATACACATAGTTGAGAAAAACTCCTGCCTCTAATCTGGTCAGGTTACAATGAGGGGGCCAGGTGAGCAGAAGGAAGGGGGCCGTTAGGGGTGTTGTCTAAATTTTTATTAAGGCCCTTACAGATAAGGGTCAGAACCTTGAACTGGGGCCAGGTGCTCCCTGAGCAACCTGGGTGTTGTCTAAGTTTGAACAAGTTAAGGTGTAGGACTTGGGAGTGTATCAGAGGCCTCAGCGCTATTACCGTTAATTGCATGCCTATTAAGCATTACAGAATATGTGAAGGGCCAGGTTTTCCCCCACCCACCAGCACTCAACTTCTGTCATATGGAAACAGAAAGCAAAGCAAGACAAGGATTTGGGCAGTGCCTTAAAGGAAGAACATATGCAGCCCAGAGGCAAATGGTAACCACAGGCCTTGTCTTGGCTTTTACTATAGTCTAGACAATTTTGCAAAGTTCCCTACAGTTCTGTATTTCTATATCTTTGCAGTCTAAATTAATTTTTTCACTACATTGACCCAGATTTTGAAAGTACTTTCCATCTAAGACGTTTTTGTTTTAGGCCTTTTCTGAGATATAGGGCACTACATTTATAATGGGATGATAAAACTGATCATATAATTTAATCTACTCATTGTATATAGAGGGCATCCAAGGTCCAGAGAGACTAAATGACTTTCCCATTGGCACATAGGTAGTGTTGGAGGCTAAGATTCCTTCCAGCTCTAAATCTATGATCCTATCACAGAATCACAGAATTTGAGAGCTGGAAAGAAACTCTAATGTAACCCATATGTGAAAGGAATCCCCACTATAGCATACCTGATAAATAGTTGTCTAGTGTCTGCTTAAAGACTTCTCAGAAGGGGAAACCTACCACCTCTTGAGGGAGCCCGTTGCTTTTGGGGGCAGCTTTAATTATTAGGAAGTTTTGTGTTTTTTTTTCCCTCCCTCAATCAAATCTAAATTGTCTCCTTTGCAACTTCTGCCCAGTGTTCTCAAGGATCAAATAGATTGAGTCTTCTATCTCCTTTTTAACATAATAGCCTTTTGAATATTGGAAGATAGTTATCATGTGTCTTTTGAGTCTTTTTTTTTCCTCCAGGCTAAACAAGCTCAGTTCCTTTAATGGATCCTCATATGACATAGACTTAAACCCCTATGCTATCCTGCTTGCGATCCTCTGGACACTCTCCAGTTTTTCAATTTTCTTAAACTGAGGGACCCCAGAACTGAAAAAATAGACTAGATAAAGTCTGATGAGAGCAGAGTACAGAGTGGGCTGTCAGATCTTTGTTCCCAGAGTCTATGACCCTCTATGCATCCCATAATGGGAATTAAATTTTTTGTCTATTACACCCCCACTGCTAAACTCACATTGAGCTTGTAGCCCATTAAAACTCTCAGAGTTTTCTTTCCCCAAAACTGCTCTCATCTATGCCAGCTTCATCTTACGCTTGTGAAGTTGGTTTTTTGTACCCATCGAGTGCAAGATTTTATAGTTGTTCCTACTGAATTTCAGGACAGCTAGGTGATGCAGTGGATAGAATACTGGGCCCGGAGTCAGGAAGACTCATCTTCCTGAGTTCAAATCCGGTTTCAGACACTTACAAGCTGTGTGACCCTGGACAAGTCACTTAACCCTGTTTACCTCACTTTCCTCATCTGTCAAATGAGCTGGAGAAGGAAACGGCAAACCACTCTAGTATCTCTGCCGAAAAACCCCCGGGGGTCATGAAGAGTCAGATGTGACCGAAACCATTCAAAAATAACAGAAATTGAATCTCATCTAATTAGGTTCATCCCAATGCTCCTGAAGATCTTTTTAAATCTCAACTTTTTGTTCTCATATATTGGCCAGCTTTTTTGTCATCCTCAAGTTTGATAAACATAGTATCTACGCAGGTAGCTACATGGCATAGCGGATACGATGTTAGAGTTGCAGTGAAGGAGACAAGTTCAAATCCTGCCTCAGGCACTTATTAGATGTTTGATCCAAAGCAAATTATTTAAGCTTTTTCAGTCTCAGTTTCCTCATCAGCAAAACTGGAGTTAGTAATAGTACCTGTCTCAGAGGGTCGTTGTGAGGATCAACTACTGTAACGTAGGTAAAGCACTTAGCAAACCTTAAAATACTATATACGTGCGATTATTATTAATTATTATCATTGTTATTATTAATTGCTTTGTCCAAGTCATTGATAAAAACATTAAACAGCTTAGGTCCCTGGGGTACTCTATTTGAAAACTCCTGTCACGTTGATATTGAACTGCTAACAACCACTCTTTAAGTCAACCGTCTAACTAGTTCTGAATTGATCTCGTATTATTTCAATCCATAGCTCTCCATTTTCTCTATAAGAATGGTGGGGGCCATCCCCAGTCGTCCTGTTTAGATCTTGTCACCGGACCCACATGGCTCCAGAGGAGAAGGTGAGGCTGGTGACTTTGCGCAGCCCTCCATCACTTAGATCCAATTCATTTGCGAGTCATGACATCATCTTCCTGAAGTCATGGTCCTCTGCGAGAGAGTGAGGGACAAACGATAACAACGAGAATAGTATGAGATACTTCATCAAGTTCCCTGGACTGTAGTTTGCACACTCTATTGTATTTCCTTTTTTTTGGAAACCTGGACACCATTTGCCTTTCTCAATCTTGGGGAGCATCTCCAATTTTCCATGATCTTTCCAGTATCACTGACAGTGACTAGCAATCACATTTGCCACTTTTAGTCCCAATAGATGTAGTTTACCTGGTGGGCGAGGAGACTGAATTCATCAGGTGCAATTAGATATTCTCTTCTTATCTCCTTATATATGTTAAACATCCAATCTCTGGTAGTCATTACTTCTCAAGTGGAAGAGCTGATATTTGAACACAGGTACTCAGACACCAAAATTCAGTGCTCTATCCGCGCTCCCAAGTTGGTGATAGTAGCTCGTTTTTATAAAGCATATGATGCTTTATTAACTACTTTCTTTGTAGTAACCCAGTGAGATAGGTAGAATAAGGATCATCATGCCTATTTTATAAATGAAATCAACTTGGAAAAAGGTTCCTGGAAGAATGCCCTTCTTCCCATGCTTGACATATTATTAATGACTTATGTAAAACCACAGTTGTGTTGTTTATCAAATTTTCAGATGACACGAAGCTGTAATGGACAGCTAACACCTACATGACAAAAAAATTTGAATCAGTTGTTTACGTATCTTGGAAATGAGACCTTTACCAGAGAAACTGGCTACAAAGATTCCCCTCCCCCAGTTATTCGTTTCCCTTCTAACTTTAATTGCTTTGGGGGTTTTTGGTGCAAAAACTTTAAAATTTATTTTGATCAAAATTGTCCATTTTATTTTTCTGTGATTTTCTATATCCCTTTTTTGGTCATGAACTCTTCCCACATCCACATTTGCAAAAAAGTAATTTTTTCTTTGCTCTTCTAATTTGCTTATGATATCACTGCTTATGTCTTAAGTCATGTATCCATTTGGAGCTTATCTTAATATGTATTATGAAATGTTGGTCTATTCCTAGTTCCTGATAGACTTTGTAGTTTTCTCAACAGTTTGTCTTCAAATAGAGAGCTGGGGTCTTTGGGCTTATTGGCTATTATCTAAAGTGCTCCTTTGCCTCTATATTGTATGCCTAAACTCTTCTACTAGCTGAGCTGTCTGGTTTTTTTTTTTAATTTTTTGACCAATACTGCCTCATCCTTCTCACTTTCCCCCCATTATTTCCCTTTAGATTTTTGACATTTTGTTCATCCAGACGACTTGTATTATTTTTTTTCTAGATAAGAAATTATTTGGCAATTTGATTGGTATCATGCTGAATAAATTAATATAAGAAGTATTATCATTTTTATTATACTGGTTCAGCCTAGCTGTGACCAATTATTATTTCTCTAGTTGCTTAGATCTGTTCTTATTGGCATAAACAGTGTTTTGTAGTTGCATTAACATGGTTCCTGTGTAAGTGATGTATTATGGCAGGGAGGCTTTAAATTATTTTATACAATTTGTAGTTATTTAAAATGGAATTTTTCTTTCTCTCTGTTCCTGCTGAGTTTTGTTGGGAATATACAGAAATGCTAATGATTTATGTGGACTTATTTTATATTCTACAACTTTGCTGAGGTCATTGTTTCAATTAATTGTTCAGTATATTTTCTAGGGTTTTCTACATAAGCCATTATAACATATGCTAAAAAAAGTGTTTTGTTTCCTCTTCTTTATGTTTATTCTCTTGATTTCCTTTTCTTGTTTTACTTCTCTAGCTATCATTTCTAGAACTGTCTTAAAGAGTAGTGGTGACAGTGGACATCCTTGGTTTGCCTTTAATTTACTGGAAAGGTTTCTAACTTTTCTCAATTACATATAATGTTTATTCTGGTTATACTTAGTGAATAGTCAGAGGAATCAAAGATCCCACTCTCTCAGGCTTGGCTTCTGTTACACAAATCTGGCATTCTTAAAACTTAACCACATCTAGTTCTAATTAGAACTGGCTGCTAAGACTCTCCCACAAGCTTATTGATGTGACAGTTATAATTCTACCTCCTTTATCCTGAATATTTCCCCAATACAACTACCTTACTCGTAACTATCCCTAACATGGCATAGGCCCAGGTTCCTCCTTTCCTGTGACAAAGATTAGCTTTCCCTAAAAATTGACTCTGGGACCTGATTAGTCCTGGCTTCCTTGCAGCTTCTTGGTCACCAGAGTACATAAAAAGTCCTAAACACAAGGATTCTGAGCCTTTCAGACTTGGCAGTTGCCTGAAGCCATAAGAATTGCCATGCTGTTCTCTATCTCTATGACCTGCTGATCATATGCATTTCCATAAGGAGGAAAGAGAAGTTCCATCTACCAAAGCTGAAATGTCACTGTAGCCTTGTTGCATTTCCTTGCTGAGTTAGAGCAAAGTAAACCTCCTTTTTGTTAATTGTTCAGTGACTTTTAAGTACCTTGTTTCATCCCAGCATTGAACCTGAACTAAGAGAGTGATGGCCTTAGACTCCAACAAGATTCTCCTAGGACTTCATATTATCATATTAACCAGAAGAACCTCTAGGCCTGGATTTGTTCTCACATGGATGGGAGCTTCTTCTTATAACCTTGACTAGACTCTGAGAAACTCTCACGGAGTCCAGGAGCTCATCTCCCAGTGGCCACAAATGCATCCCTCACTGGCTATCAGCTCATAAAGAGCCTTACAGCAAAACAAGGAATAAAGGTGCCAATATATTTGTTCAAGACCTGGATTCCTGATTTAACCTGAGTCATTCTCCAGATTCTAAGCGATGCTATAGGTATAGTAAACGTGTCAATGCTCACTTGGGGCTTCCTGTTCACTGCTTTACATATTGGAATGTCTTACTTCTATGAAACTGAGCAACATATGAGATTGACAATTGCTGGGGGTTCAGATAGGTCCCAACAAAACTGGTCATCTCTTTAATAACATATCCTAGAATGCTGATAGGAATTAAAGTCAAGTTCACTGGCCTGTAGTTTTTAAACTTCACTTTCTTTCCTTTTTTGAAAATAAGGCCATTCGCTCTTCTGCAATAGCTTTCTAGTTCTGCATAATCTTTCAGAGATCATTGACATTAGCTCAGTACCCATGGCTACCAGTTATATTCGTCAAAAGGCATTGTGCCTTTACTTTGTGCCAGGCACTGTGCTAAATGCCAGTGTGATGAGATTTAGTTATTCTCAGCCTGGTAACGTAAACTCAATCAAGGGTCCCTAAATTTTCTTTTTTCAGTTTCCCAGAGTCTCTTGGGTTTCAATTTCATATTGACCATTTCACCCCTGTCCTTTCAAGTCCAAATATTGTTCTCCTTGGTAGAGAAAAGAGAAGTAAGCTAAGAGTTTTGTAGCTCTGCTTTCTCTCTGTTGTCTACAATCATCACTCCATTTACCCTAAACAGAAATCCTATCCCTTTTTACATCTTCTTAAGCTTGGTGTAGCTAAAACCAGCCTTTTAGTATCCTTACTCCTTCTCCTGCTAACCTCAACTCATTTTGATCTGTGCCATTCCTTATGCCAGGCTTACATTCTGATGGCATACCTGTGTATTTATCCTCTGGCATCTGCCCTTGCTTCCACATCTGCTCATGTCCTTTAAAGATTTATTTTGGTCTATAAATGTCCTGTACATCCACATTAGTTTCTTTAGACATCTCCTTTTTCTCCTCATCACTGAAATCCTTTTTCTTTGTGTCTTTGAAATTTTCTTCTTGGGAGATTCCTTTCTCTCTTGGATTAATTTTCCCTGGAGAATTTTAAACTATAGGATCCTATCTTTAAAAACATTCTCCCAAAATAGGGTACATGTCTTATCATGCCAGGATTTCCTGTTCATTTTTTTGTCCCAGACTCTAACAGGTAATGGTCACTTCCCTTCCAGGGTTCCAATCATGTCCACCCCAGCAACTACTGCCTCCCTGTTTGTGATAATGAGATCCAGAATAGAAGCTTTCCTTGTTGATTCTTCCAGCTTTTGAAGAAAGAAATTATCATAAAGACTAGTCATGGAATTGTTATTTGTTCTGTTTGAGATGGGGGGAGGGAAGGAGAGAAAGCTCTCTCTGGCAGATGTCTGGAAAATTGAAATCTTCCACGACTGCTGTAACATACCTCTGTGTCAGGCTCGTGATCTGATTCCCAAACTCCTCATCTATTTCCTTTCTGCCCATGTGGTCTGTTGTATGTGCTGATGACAAGATTGCTTTCCTTTCTGCCTCTTCATCCAAATGCTCTTTACCATACTTTCCGCTTCTATTTCCTGGATTTCCTCACATCTGTGTATTTTCTTAATATACAATATTATTTCACCCCCTTTCCTTTTATACACAGCTGCCAAATACTGTTCATTAGAGGTAGGTCTGACCACATCATTCTCATGTTAAAACAAAACAAAACAAAACAAAACAGTCAGCGGCTGTGTTTTGCCTCTAGGATAAAATACAAATTCCTCAGCCTAACCTTTAAGTTGTCAGCCCTCCATAATCTGCCTCCCACCTACCTTTTCAGACATTTCATGTTATTCTCTTTCACACACCCTAGACTGCAGCCAATCTATTATCTATTTCCCATTGGATGACTTCATGTCCTATCTCCACAGGCAATTCTCCTTCCCCCTGCTCCTAATGCACATCCTCTCCTCATTTATGTTTCTTTTTTAAAATTTATTTATTTTATTCTGACCTAAAGAAATTAAAACAAGCATTTCCATAACATAGTAGAAACCTATGTTTCTTAGAATGCCTAGCTTCCTTCAGTGCTCAACTCTGGAGCCACCTTCTATAAAGCCTTTTCTGATTCCCTCCAATTATTACCACTCTCTCCTCACATTATCTGTTATTTACTTATCTGCATGCTTGTATTCTCCAGTAGTATTTAAGGTCCTTGAGGGTCAGATTTTTAAAATTTTTTTTTGCCAGAGGCTCTCAAAAAAAAAAAAACCAACTCAAACCCAAATACCACCCCTCATTTTTACAATCTGAAATTTGTTCAAGAGACACCTTATAATTCCTGGCATTAAGTTGCTGTCCAACATTAGCCCATCCCTCTTAGGGATCATGAAATCCTTAGGGTCAGAAGAGACCTTATCTCCAAAAAATTTTAGAGCAGAAGCTGTGAGGCAGCTGTTTAACCAGTTACGACAGCAGTTAGGATTTTAGAGGTGGAAGGGTCCTTGGAGGTTATCTTGCCCAACTCTCATTTGTATCCATGATGTAGTGGAAAGAGCCCTGGATTTGCAGTCAAGAGAATCAGGTCCTGGGGCAGCTAGGTGGAGCAATGGATGGAGCACTGGCTCTGGAGTCAGGAGGACTGAGTTCAAATTTGGCCTCAGACACTTACTAGGTGTGTGACCTTGGGCAAGTCACTTAACCCCAATTGTGTCCACTATAGAGAGAGAGGAAACAGGTTCAAGTTCTAGTCCAGTCTTTGTTATTTACTAATTGTGTGACCTTGGGCAAATTACTTGACATATTTGAGCCTAAGTTTCCTTGGAAAAAGGAAAGAATAACTTTCTCTATTGTCAGTGAGACTCTCGATTGACTTACTTTTCCAGAGTGAGGCTGCCTAGGTCTCCTTTCCAAGAGTCTAGTGTACTCCTGAAACAGTGAGGTGTTTCTTTTCTAATACTGTTGGCTTGAGCCTCCATTCCAGTGTGTTCTCCTCACTAATCAGTGATTAACGCTCAAGTTCCAATTAAGCAATTTATATCAATTAGCTTTAACAAAAAGATATTTACTGTGAGGATATGGCAAGAATAAAAGTACAAATATTTCCCCCCAACACCTGGGTACATTCTTCCTTATTCCATCTCACCTGCTTAAGCTCAAATTTAAAATATAATGGGAGTGAGATATGCATGTAGAAAACCCATGTAGCTAAGCGGTGCCTCTTACCTCCTAGATCCAAAAGTTCTTTTATCCCTTCACGGAATCCTTATGAGGTAGCTCTCTGCTGAGTAAGATGAATTAGTGCCTTTATACAGTCGATAGCCAGCATTTCTCTGTAATAAAGGATCACAGTCCGTGAAACTACTGCCATCCTTTTGGAACTATCTTTCCATCTCCATCTAAAGGCCCCTCTTTTATTGTTGGCCATTACCACTCTGGAGGGCTCCGTCAGTGGTTCTGATTGCCAGGGGGATCTATTAGATGTCTTTGATGGACCTTCTGAATTTACCAGTCACTCCGATCTCAGGATACTCACTCACCTGAGATCAGGAAATAGTAGACACCAAAGAAATAGAGGTGACATCTACCAGATGGGGAGAAAGCATCCAAATCTCCCACCCCCCTGTGCACTCACCTGGCATCTCAAAAACTGACAGGGAAGGGGCTGAGAGAGCATCTGACACACAGTACCAGCCTCGTAGTCATTCATTACCAGAAGTATGGTCAGCAAGTCTCTATCTGTTGGATCGAAACTGGGCAGGGAATATCCTGGCATGCTCTGTATAACCCACCAAGAAGGGCAAATTCAAATTGCTTTAAGAACTGAGCCTTTATTTGACAGTTCCTTCCATTATAAAAGCACATTTAAGTATGAATTGAAGGAATAAAGAATTGAAGAGGACTGTGGCTTTTGCGTTTTGAATCAGACTTTACATAAAATTTTGAGTTCCTGTTCCTTGAACATTAAAGCAGCTGGTGGTATGATGGAAAGACTCCTGAAGGAGAAGACCTGGGTCCTGGTCTTGGCTCTGCCACTAATTGTGTACTTTTGGAAAAAAAATCACTACCCCTTCTGGGATCTCAGTTTCATCATCTTTAAAAAGAGAAGATTGCCATATAATAGGCAAAGATGGGAAAAGATAAAAAAGTCAATATTGAAAGGGTTTTAGAAAGACAGCAACACTAGTGCATTGTTTTTGGTTCAATAAGTCTAAACATTCTGGAAAACATCTCGGGTTTATACGAGAAAAGTGACTAAACTGTTTGTATTATTTGACCCAAAAACCTCATTCCTAGGATGTATCCTAAGGAGATCAAAGACAATAGGAAAGGTCCTACACATATCAAAACATTCATACCAGTGCTGTTTGTGGTAGTAAAGACTAGAAACAAAATCAGTGCCCTTAGATTGGAGAATGGCTAAACAAATTGTGGCATGTGAATGTTTTAGAATTCGAAGAACCATAGGAAGATGTGTACAGACTGATATGGGTAATGTAAACACAACAAGACATATAGTGTACACAATGACTACACACGTGTAAATGAAATAAAAAGTAAAACCAAGTTGAACACTAGATAATTATAATGATCAATTTTGGCTCTGAGAAGACATGAGGAAACACACCTCTCTCCTTTCACTTGAGAGTTCTCTAACAATGCTATGGAATGCTATTAGACATGGTCCTTGTGATGGTTGATTTTACTTAATTTTTTTTTCTTTGTCAGGCAAGTGGGATGGTAAGTATGTATTGGAACTGTGATATAAGAACAAAAAGCACCCACAGAAGTTAAAAATAGCAAAAACGTGAGACTTTTAAATGAATGACCTTCCAGTCCTTTACATATCTGCATTTCAGTGATAGCATTATGCCACAAATTGTTGTTATTATTCAATCTTTTTAATCATATCAGAGTGTTCTTGATCTCATTTGGGGCTCTTGCCAAAGATCCTAGTTGTTATTTCCTTCTCCAGCTCATTTGACAAATGAGGAAACTGAGGCAAACAGGGTTAAATGAATTCTCCAGCATCACACAGCTAGTCAGTATCTGAGGCTGGATTTTAACTCAGAAAGATGAGTATTCCTGACTCCAGGCCTGACAGTCCTTCCACTGCACCACCTAGCTGCCCTCTGCAACAGATAATTGTTCGTATTTCAACCAATTCAGACTTTGGAAAGGGCCCTGTGGTTACCTGATCCCCTGTAAGTGGAAAGAATACTGAAAGGGGCCCTGAGAGAATAGGTATGAGCCCCAATTTGGCTCCGGACTTATTGTGTGATCTTAAGGAAATCACTGAGTCTCTCTGAGCCTCATGGTAACCGGAACATGGCTGTAATCATACCTTGCCCTGCAGGGCTGTTGTAAACATTATTGAGATAATGGGTAGATGGGAAAGCTCTTCAGGCTGCTTAGAGGGAAAGTGCTATAAAAACATCAGAGCTAACTATACCCATTCCACTGTTATTAGCATACAGAGAGACCAATTTCTCAAGATATTGAGCAATTGGCCAGAAGGCACAGAGGGAACAGGCAAGGAAAGCCAGAACAGGGTAAAGGGCCCTTAGTTCTTAAGTCTTAAACACTGGATTTTGGATTCTCCCTGCAGCAGACAAGTTTTTCTTGTTAGAGTGAGAAATAATTATCTTCATCAGTCCATTCCATTTCCACATGGAGCAACAAAAAAGTTTTTACAGATACTAGTATCTTCCTTCTGTTTATTCTCTCCCATTCATCTTGTCTGTATTTTGTTTGTAGAGAGCTGTTGGCATGTTGTCTCCACCATTACCCTGTGAGCTCCTTCAGATCAAGGACTGTTTTTTTTTTTTTTATCTTTCTTTGTATACCTAGTACTCAGCCCAGTGCCTGGCACATAATAGGCACTTAATAAATGCTTCCTGATTTGATTTGTCTTAGTGGAGAAAGGCTTCCTCGTGTAGCTCCTACTCTTTCTTCCCCCTACCTTGAAAACTTACACAGTTGAATTTTTGGGGACCCTCTGAACCATGGATGGGAGATAGTTTTACAGACTAATTTGCCCTCAAACTGACTGTACTCATTCTTTCCAGGCTCCGCATCTTCTTGTGTTACTTTGACCTCTTCCTCCTTCTTCCCAGTCCCATCTAGCTTGCCTTGGGCACTGACTTTTCCTGTTGGGATACTGAGACTGAGGGGTGGGGCGGAACAGTCAGAACCACGACACTCAGCCGCATTACATCTTTCAGCCCTGTTCTGGGGACTCACTCCAGGTCTTAAAGGGAGGGCACTAGCATTATGGATAATCGGGAAAAGTTTCTTATTGTAGAAGGTGGGGGTTTAGCTGGAACCTGAAGTATTCCAAGGAATCCAGGTGACAGAGATGAGGAGGAAGAGAATTCCAGGCACAGAGTATCCTCTGTGGGGAAAAACACATGGAATCTACTGATGGAGTTTCTTGTGGGAGGAAGAGCAAGAGTTATAGAGAATATGGTGGCAGGAGTAAATATAAGATGATTGAAAAGGTAGGAACAGGCTGGGTTATGGAGGACGTTGAATGCCAAACAAAAGATTTTATATCTGATCCTGGAGCTTATAGAGAGTTACTGGAGTTTATTGAATAGGAGGTTGACATGGTCAGATCTGTCTTTTAGAAAGATTACTTTGACATCTGAGTGGAAGAAGGACTAGGGTAGGAAAAGTCTTGCTGCAATGGGACCAATGAGTAGGCTATTGGAATGGTCCAGAGGACCAGCAGATGATGAGGGCCTGCACCGGGGTTGTGGCAGTGTCAGAGGAGAGAAACGGGCACATAGAAGAGGAGGTAGGATTGCTAACACTTGTATATACTGCTGGAGGTACCCAAAAAGTCGAGAAACTCACCGAGGATCACACAGCAATGGAATGACATGTTTGTTCTGCATTCGTACGTCTCTCCATTTAACTTCCATTTCTCTGGGAATAGACATCCTCTCTGTTTCCTTGTCATGCCGGTTGATTCACATGTTTCCCTTATTAGATGAGTAATAAATGCTCTCAAATAATACCAGGCCTTTAGGCCACTCCCAGTGCTAAGGTAACATGTTCAAACATTATTTGATTGTTATTACCTGTGATAATAAGAGGAATAATAAGCAGGAATTTCTTTAATGAATAAATCAGGAAAATACCCTTTACAACATGTTCCACAGACATACATAAAGGACCTTTCCATAGTTCGTTGTGTTGGAGCACGCACTATTTTCCATTAAAAGAGAGTTGTTCTACAATGATTTATTCAGCTTGTGAGCTGGTTAGGGCACATCTGACAAATACATGATGAAATAAGTAGGATTTCTGTGGATCAGCTTGTTACTGCATTATGAATAAGTGTTCCTCTAATATAATTCATTTTCTCTGGATTTTTTAAAAAAATTTATTTTTAGTTTTCAACATTCACTTCCACAAGATTTTTTTAAGTTATTTTTTTAGTTTTAGTTTACCACACTTAGTTCCACAAGTTTTTGAGTTCCAAATTTTGTCCCCTCACTCTCCTCCCCTCTCCCCCCACCAAGACGGCATGTAATCTGATATAGCTTCTACAAATACCTTCACATTAAACGTATTTACACAATAGTCAAGTTGTAAAGAAGAATTATAACCAATGGAATGAATCATAAGAAAGAAGAAACAAAACCAAAAAAGAAGGAAAAAAAAAGAGAGCAAATAGTTTGCCTAAATCTGCATTCAGACTCTGTAATTCTTTCTCTGGATGTTCATAGCTTTTTCCATCATGAGTTTTCTGGAGCTGTCTTTGAACCTTGTATTGCTGAGAAGAGCCAAATCTATCAAAGTTAGTCATCACAGATACCGTGTGTCTGTAATCATGTATAATGTTCTCCTGGTTCTGCTCCCCTCACTCAGCATCAGTTCATATTAGTCTTTCCAGGTTATTAGGAAGTCCATCTGTTCCTCATTTCTTATAGCACAATAGTATTCCATTACATTTATATACCACAACTTGTTTAGCAATTCCGCAATTGATGGGGATTTCCAATTCTTTGCCACCACAAAAAGAGCTGCTATAAATATTTTCGTACATATGGGTCCTTTTCCCACTTGTGTGATCTCTTTGGCATATAGCTCTAGAAGTGGCATTGCTGGGACAAAGCGTATGCACATTTTTATAGCCCTTTGGGCATAGTTCCAAATTGCTCTTCAGAATGGCTGGATCAGTTCACAACTCCACCAAGAATGAACAGTGTTCCTATTTTCCAACATCTTCTCCCGCATTTATGATTTTCCAGTTTTGTCATGTTAGCCAATCTGACAGGAGAAATGTGTTACCTAATAGTTGTTTTGATTTGCATTTCTCTAATCAATGGTGATTTAGAGCATTTTTTTATATCTTTAATTTCTTCCTCTGAAAACTTCCTGTTCATATCCTTTGACCATTTCTCAATTGGGGAATGACTTGTATTCCTATAAATTTGACTCAGTTCCCTGTACATTTTAGAGATGAGGCCTTTATCAGAGACACTGGTTGTAAAAATTCCCAATTTTCTGCTTCCCTCCTAATCTTTGTTGCATTGGCTTTGTTTGTGCAAAAACTTTTCAATTTAACATAATCAAAATTATCCATTTTGCGTTTTGTAATGCTCTCTATCTCTTGTTTGCTCACAAATTCTTCCCTTCTTCATAAATCTGACAGGTAAACTATTCCTTGCTCTCCCAAATTGCTTATAGTATTGGCTTTTATATCTAAATTATGAACCCATTTTGACTTTATTTTGGTATACAGTGTAAGATATTGGCCTATACCCAGTTTCTGCTATACTATTCTCTAGTTTTCCCAGGAGTTTTTGTGAAATAGTGAATTCTTAACCCAGAAGCTGGATTTTTTGGGTTTATCAAAGAATAGATTGTTATAGTTATTGACTACTGTGTCTTGTGTACCTAACCTATTCCACTGATCCACCACTCTACAAAGTTTTGATGACTGCTGCTTTATAATGCAGTTTAATATCTGGGATGGCTAGGCCACTTTCCCTGACATTTCTTTTCATTAATTCCCTTGGTATTCTGCACCTTTTGTTCTTTCAGATGGATTTTGTTACTATTTTGTCTCGCTCCATAAAATAATTTTTTGGTAGTTTGATTGGTATGGCACTGAATAAGTAAATTAATTTAGGTAAAATTGCCACTTTTATTATATTAGTTCTGCCTAACCATGAGCAACTGATGTTTCCAATTTTTTAGATCTGACTTTATTTGTGTGAAAAGTGTTTTCTAATTGTGTTCACACAGGTCCTGGGTTTGTCTTGGCAGGTAGACTCCCAAATATTTTATAGTGTCTACAGTAACTTTAAATGGAATTTCTCTTTCTATCTTTTGCTGTTGGGCTTTGTTAGTAATATATAGGAATGCTGGGCATTTATGTAGGTTTTCCATAAGATTTTGAGTTTCAAATTTTCTCTCTCTCACTCTCCTCCACCCTCCCCAAGACAGCATGCAATCTGATATAGGCTCTACTTATACATTTATATTAAACATATTTTCACATTAGTCATGAGGTAAAGAAGGATTAGAACTAATGGGAGGAGCCATGAGAAAGAAGAAACAAAACAAAACAACAAAAGAAAAGGAGAGCAAATAGTATGCTTCAATCTGTATTCAGACTCCAAAGTTCTTTCTCTGGATGTGGAATAGCATTTTCCATCATGAGTCTTTTGGAGTTGTCTTAGATCCTTGCAATGCTGAGAAGAGCTAAGTCTATCAAAGTCAGTCATCACACAATGTGGTTGTTACTATGTACAATGTTCTCCTGGTTCTGCTCACTTCACTCAGCATCAGTTCATGTAAGTCTTTCCAGGTTTTTCTGAAGTCTGCCTGCTCATTGTTTCTTATAGCACAATAGTATTCCATTATATTCATACCACAACTTATTCAACCATTCTCTAAATGACGGGCATCCCCTCAATTTACAATTCTTGGCCAGCACAAAAAAGCTGCTATAAATATTTTTGTATGTGGGTCGTTTTTCCTGGATTTTTAAGCTAGGCATATTTTGGAAATGAGAACATAATTAAAACCATTTAAGGTCCAAATTGCAAATTCTTCATAATATTACTTTTCTTGAGTAGCGGATGAATGAACTTGGAAAACTTACATTCCTCAGGATCACAGTGCATTCCAAATGTAATCTCACTCATCTCCCAACCTCTAACCTGGAGTTAATCTAAACCAACTATGCCTACTAGTGTGTTATAGAAAGAGCCCTGGATTTGGAGCTGGTAGATCTGGGTTCAGAGATATTAAACTCAGGCTGTGGGCCAGCAAAACTGTCAAGTATAACCTAGTTTAGATCAAAATATAATTAGGAAATGTTTAACAAAATCAAAATACAATACAAAATAGACAGTGTTAATTTGTGGTTTTCTAAGTCAACATGCAGCCACAGGGATTCATTTTTATTTGTGTGTGATGTCACTGGATTGGATGATCTTTAAGAACCCTCCCAGCTCTAAATCCTATGCTCCTCACAACAAATCTAGACGTTAGGTCCCATTATTATCCTCATTTTACAGAAAAGGAAATTGAGGCAGGTAGTGGTTAAGCGACTTGCCTAAGGTCACCCACCCAGCTACTATCTAAGGTTGCATTTGAACTCAGGGCTCCCTGACTCCATGGCCGGTGCTCTATCCATTATGCCACCTAGTTGCTACTGTGTCTACTACTGACTATCTCCTACATATATTCTGGATCCTCCTGCCTTTGCTCACAATATTCCTTATATCAAGAAAATCCTTCCACTTTATGCAGGTAAAAATCCTACCATTGTTCAACAACCAACTTCTCCATGAAACTCTCCTTGATTGCCATAATTGGAAATGATCTTTCTTCTGTTGGAATCACATTTTCTTCTCTTGGTATCTCTCTCATGCACTTATCAGATTTTATCTTGTAACTTGTTGAATTTAAGCGTTGTCCACTCCTGGTAGATTGTAGCTGAATGTCCTTATGTGTCCTTCAATCATCTGGTCTTCCCCAGCATCTTGTGGGTTGGGGATCTATGGAGGACTCCGTAAGAAAGAGACACTCACCAAAATAGCAAAGGGTTTACCTATGGCAACCCTAAGTTCCTTTCTATTCTGGAGTGAGTCGATAGATTACATGAGTGCTTGATGTATTTTTGTGTCTGTTTGTGGGCCCCAGTAAAGCTTTTGAGTCTTCTGCATTTGGGGTATAATGCAAGTTGTCCAGTGCCATATTTGCATACACTGCCTTAAATGCTTATGTAGGAATTGGAGATCCCTTTTACTCAATTTGGGGAAACCTAACTATACCCAGGCTTTATTTTAGAGATTTCTGGGGGTAATTCCAGGTGAGAGCAATGAATCAAAGAGAGATGATGACCTACAACCCATCTCGTTGTTAGGCCCCAAGATCAGACCTGGTGAGTGTATCTGTGTGTGTGTGTGTGTGTGTGTGTGTTTGTGAGCTCAGACTCTTAGATAACTCTCCTAAGCCATATGTTATGCTAATTTTACCAAAAAGATGAGAGAGGAAAACCAAGTTAACCAAATCTAAAATGAAGGAGAAATCATTAACAATGAAGTAAAGAAAATTATTAGAGAATGTTATGTGCAATTCTATGCCAACAAAATAGAACGTAAAAAAATGGATGCATACCTACAAAGATATATAAATAAACGTAATGATTGCAGCTGTCATCATGTAATATGAAAGTCCCCCTGGGATCAGCACTAGTAATAACAGCAATAATAATTTACGTGATATGACCATATTTGGGGGGTTTTACACTTGTGGTTTCAGGAGTATGAGAAAACTCCTTCCAATGAATATGGGCTCCTGCTCTGCACTTTATAACCATCTAGTCCCATTATTCCCTTGCTCAAGAAGTCTTAGTGGCTTCTTGCTGCCTGTAGCATAAAATCTGGACACTTCTGGAGGATATTAAACATTATTTGCAATCTGGCTTCAACTTATTTTTCCATACTAATTTCACATTAATCCCCTTAACACACTCTGTGCTCTATATAAAGTGTCTTTTTTTTTTTTTTTGCTGTTCCCTGTTCATTTCATTGCCTTTGCCTTTGCACAGACAGAAACTCATATCAGTAATGCCCTCTTTATTCACCTCTCCTTCTGGGAATCCCTAGCTCCCCATATGATTCAATTTATATGTCTTCTGTATAAAGATCCTTCTTAGTCCGTCTCATACCAAAATTATGTTTTGTACATTTTGAATATGCTATCTGGGTTCATGCTAGTTCCCTTTAGAACCTAAGTTTCTTAAGGGCACAGATGGTTTCATTTTTGTCTCTGTATTTTAGTGCCTATTATAGCGCTTAGCACATAATAGGTTTTCCATGCACGTTTATTATATTGAATCAGATTTCAGGTCTAAATTCTATGATTCCTTCGATGATCAATGGGGAAAGACAGTCCGGGAGGGTCACCATAGTTAGTGTCATAAAGGCACTAAAGGGACATAAAGGCATAAAGGCACATAAAGAGAATCCTAGGGTGGTAGAGCATGAGGTGGCAAATAGGAAGAAGGCACTACCATCCTCTAGTGCCTTGGCTCACTGGGCAGCATCAAAAGCAGTTTGAATATTGTTCGGAAGGTACAGATAAGAAACTAAATCCAGACTCTTTTTAGACTTTGGTAGGCAGTCCTTTATAGCACTCCACAGTGGTAGGAGGTTTTATAGTATAAGGAATGGGTTTTCCCTTTTTTATCCAGCCATCTTGCTGTTATTCCCCATTGCTAGGGTTGAACCTTGGCAGAAAGGTCATCTATGAAATAGACAAAGGTGTCAGTATCTGTACCTCTAAGATGAGGGTGTTGGACCACAGTATACGATGTCCAAGGTCTTTACTCTGACATCCTGGGCTTTGCAGATTTGTAAGTCTGACCTCTACTCTAAATAATCCTTTGTCCCTTCCTGGAACCTCTATAGTGTCCAAGGGGCCAATGTTGATCTCAGCTAGCTGTTAATGAATCGCATCAAAAGTGGTATTTGTAGCTGCACAAGATTTACTCTGCCATGGAATATTTACATTTTATTTTGGGACTTTTTAAGACCAAAAAATCTTCTAAATGAAAAAGAATGAAAACCATAATGTTATTTTGATAGAGTTTTGTAAGCTTTACCATGAGATCAGTAGTATAAGTGTCATTAGGGACAAAGTCTGGACCTGTGATGTCATAAGATGATAGGACCATAGCTTTACTAAAGAGACTGTCCAGTCAAAACCCTTAATTTTATAGATGAGGAAACTGAAACACAGAGAGGTTAAGAGACTTGTCAATGTTTGCACAGTAAGTGACTGAGACAAGACATGAATCCAGTCGCGAATACAGTCAAAGTCTTCTCGAATCAAAAATTCAGTGCCTTCACTGTGTCATGCTGCTTCTTGTTTCATTTGTGGAAGGTATTTCCAGGTGACGAAACACTCTCTTCCAATGTAGGTTGGCACCTTCCCTATAATTTTTAGTCTTAGAGAGTTGTCTACAGCAATGGTGTCCAACTCAAATAGAAATCTGTACAGAAATCTCCTGCCAGCCTTGCATTGACTTAGTTTTAAAATGTTATATTATCCATGTTTTATCTTATTTTTATTTATTTTGTTAAATACTTCCCAATTACATTTTAATCTGGTTTGGGTTGCAATGTGGGCTGCAGGCTTGGTACTGGAGACCTCTGACATAGAACACTGAGAAATTAAGTGGATTGCCCATGGTCATGCAGCAGGTATGTGTCAAAGTAGTGACTTAAACCCAGGTTGTCCTGGCTTAGAGGCCGGTCCTTGATCCACTACACCAAGTTGCCTCTCAAAAGTGAATGTTATTGTCTCTTCTTTCACAAATGAGAAAACTGAGTTTCTAAGAATTTAAAACACTTGCACAAGTTTATGCAGATAGTAAAGAGCCAAGGCTCAGGTCTTCAGATTCTGAATCTAAATAGCTTTCTGTAAGCTCATGTCTTGTCTCTGCTACTTTCTTTGTTTTCTATTTTCAATTTTTTTTTCTAATTGCATGTAAAAACAACTTTTAAAATTCATTAAAAATTTTTTTGAATTCCAAATTCTCTTACTCTTCTCCCTCAATGAGAAGGCAAGCAATTTGATATAGGTTATACATGTGCAATTATGCAAATATATTTCCATGTTAGTCATGTTGTGAAAGAAAATAAAAAGCCCCCTCCCCCCAAAAGGAAGAAAAATAAAGAAAATTAAAAATTGTATGTTTCAATCTCCATCAGTTCTTTCTATGGAAGTGGATGGTATTTTTCATCATAAGTCCTTTGGAAATGTCTTGGGTCATTATATTGCTGAAAATAGCTAGGTCATTCACAGTTGGTCATCGTACAATATTGCTGTTATTGTGTACAATGATCTTCAGAATCTGTTCACTTCACTTTGCATCAGTGTATGTAAGTCTTTCTAGGTTTTTCTGAAAGCATCCTGTTTGTCATTTCTTATAGCATAGTAGTATTCGATTATAATCATATGCCATAACTTGTTCAGCCATTACCCAATGAATGGGTATCCCTTCAATTTCCAATTTTTTATCATCATAAAATGAACTGTTGTAAATATCTTTATACATATATTCGTTCCTTCCTTTCTTTCTTTCTTTCTTTCTTTCTTTCTTTCTTTCTTTCTTTCTTTCTTTCTTTCTTTCTTTCTTTCTTTCATAGACCAAGTAGTGGTACCCTAGTAGGGTACAGCCCTGGGGGTAAAGTTCCAAATTGCTTTCCAAAATGTTTGGATCAGCTCACAATTCCACCAACAATGCATTAGTGTCCCAGTTTTCCTACATCCTCTCCAATATTTGTCATTTTCCTTTTCCGTCACACTAGCCAATCTGATAAGTGTGGGACAGTACATCAGAGTTATTTATTGCATTTCTCTAATCAATAGTGATTCAAAGCACTTTTCATATGAATATAGATAACTGATTTCTTTGTCTGAAAGCTACCTGTTCACACCCTTTGACAAATTATCAATTGGAGAATGACTTATATTCTTATAAATTTGACTCAGTTCTTTATATATTTGAGACATGAGGCCTTTATCAGAGAGACTAACTCTAAAAAATTTCCCACAGTTTGCCTTCTAATCTTGACACATTGATTTTTGTGTAAAATCTTTTTAATTTGATGTAATCAAAACTTTTCAATTTTTTATCCTGTAATGCTCTCTATCTCTTTTTTGGTCATTTTTTCTTCCCTTATCCATAGATCTGACTGGTACACTATTGCATGCATCCCTAATTTGCTTATGATATCACTCTTTACATCTAAATCATGTACCCATTTTAAATATATCTTGGCATATTGTATAAGAAATTGGTCTATACCTAGTTTTTACCAAACTGCTTTCCAGTTTTCCTAGCAGTTTTTATCAAAGAGTGAGTTCTTGTCCCAAATGCTTGGATATTTGCATTTTTCAAAAACTAAATTACTATGATTATTTACTTCTGTGTATTGTGTACTGAATCTATTCCACTGATCTACCACTCCATTTCTTAGCCTGTACCAGATTGTTTTGATGATTACCACTTTGTAACAGTTTGAAATTCTGCTACTTTCTTTAAAAAGTAGAAGAACTTTATCAATACCTTTTGTTTTAATATCACCTACATTTCCCCCTGCATCCCTCTTCAATGAGTCATTCCCTATGATGCAGAATTTTTTAAAAAGAAGAGAAAAAATTCAGTAAAACCAGCCAATACATAGAAAAAGTTAAATGTGATATGCAATATTCCTCACCAATAGCTCTCTGTCTCTGCAAAGGAATTAGGTTGGGGTTGGAGGTGGTGAGCGACTTCTTGTATCTCTTCTTGAAGGCCAGCCTTGGTCTTTATAATTTTTCAACTCTTCTTTCTCTTTTCAAGCTTTTTTGTGTTCATTTTGCTTGTTATCATAGCCCAAGAACATTGTATTGTATTAATTTACCACAATTTGCTTAGCCATATCTTAGTTGATGGGCATCTACTTTGTTTTGCCACTTACATTCTGTGTGACCTTGTTAAACCTTAACCTCTTAGGGACTCTATTTCTTTATAAGTACAAAGCATTGTATTTAATTACATAGCCACCAAGCCATTAGTCTTCCTGTTTTCCAAAGTCAGAATGTGGCAGCAACCCCAGAAGCAACTACTTGCTGTGTTTTCTTGGACAAGTCACTTCATCTTTCTTAGTAACTGTAAAACATAAGGTTTGTACTCAATGCACTAAGTTCCCTTTTGGCTCTGTCATTCTGGTGATTTGATGATTCTGATGTGAAGAAAAGAAATATGATTCACCATATTAACTTCTTCTAACTGAAGAGAACTGAGACTTCAGCAAAGTCAACTAGAACACAACTAAACACAAGTCTTTCTTGGTTGGGCACCTAGGAATTGAGAGTGTGGGGGGAGGAATATGATGGAGAATAGCTTGAGCCATATGAAGAAATGGCGACCAGACATCCAGGAAAGAAAAGGAGCAGGAGAGAGTCCACTGTTAGTATCTCTCCGCTACAGATCTCTCTGATGGGAGTCTTTGAAACAGAATTCAATGGATGTCCCCTCACCGTTTTTTTAAGAGCTCCAGCTCAGTTTCAAAACAGTCCCTTTCCTTTCTCTTCCTCCTTGTCCTTTTGAAAATGGGGCAATACTAGTACTACTACCTTACAGGATTGTTGTGAGAATATCTTTTTGTAAACCTATAGAAATATGAACTGATATGTAGTAGGCATGGGAGAGGATTTAGGAATGAGGATACTTCTGCTAAATTGATTCCCCCTATCTGTCCAGTAGAGGTAATCACAGAAAGAAAGAGACAGACAGGTATCAATATCCTAAATAAAGTACCAAGACAGATTTTTTACTTTGTTATTCCTCTATAAGGGGGAGAGAAGTTCTCCTTGATGGAATTAAAAAGCAGCTGGCTGATGATAGGTCACATCTCTGGTGGCCTTTAAAAAACAGGATATACCTTCTAGGGAGACACAGTTGGGCCCCAGACTATCCAGGAATAATTATATATAGATATGATGTCTGTCCCATCCTCCAAGACTCTCTCACAGGCCAGCCAAACAGCCCATAGTTTGGCTGATTGGGAGGACTTACTCGGATCTCCATCCCCCAGGATATCCACTGTGACTGAGTTAATGGCCACTGAAATCCTATTACGTATGCTTCTCTCATAATGGGCAGAAAGTAAGGCACAGAGATTAAGTGCCAGCAGTAAACCAGGCAAAAGAGCGCTCCTCAGGAGCTAAGTCCTTGTAAGAGAGGGACCCCTGTGCATAGTGAAGGCAGTAAAGCATTGGTCCTGAGAATAGAGGTCTCAACTTTCAAGAGCATCACAGCCTGCTCAGGAAGGACACCAACCCCTAGGGATGTAGGGAAGCACTATCTTTAACTTCCATTTAACAATTTCTGTTTAACAATAGGAGCCTCCTTTGTCCTATATATCTTTTTAGAAGGACCATCTTGCATCACTTATCTCATAATGGATCACTCTTACAGTAATGCCATGACCCTACAATCATCTATTCAGTAGCAAGCAGGTTCCAACAACAGGCAAACAACAGGGAATTAGAATCCTAATGGTCATGTGATCTTGCTTCTAGGTGGCACAGTGGATAGAGTGCTGAGACTCAAGTCAATATAACTTGAATTCAAATCTGAGCTCAGACGCTAGTTATATGACTCTGTTCAAGTCACTTAATCTCTGTGCCTTACTTTCCTCAACTGCCAAGAACCAAAGGAGATAATATTTGTAAAGTGCTTAGCACAAATGCCTGGCTCATAGTAGGTGTTTAACAAGTATTTCCTTCCTCCCTCCCTCCTTCCCTCCCTCCCTCCCTCCCTCCCTCCCTTCCTTCCTTCCTTCCTTCCTTCCTTCCTTCCTTCCTTCCTTCCTTCCTGCTAAAGATAGATCTACTCAGCCTGATCCTTATAGACAGATACCTACAAGAATATGTGATCCACAGGTTCATAAATACCCAGGAAGAGAGATGGGTGAACAGCCTGTTTTAGGTTTTTCAAGGCTATATATAACTTGTTCAAGGCCCCACTCAAGAGAAGCCAACCTGTGAGTGACTCAGTAAAAATATCCAATATATGGATTCTCTGAGTCTCCTTGTTAGGCTATAGAGGAACAAGTGGGCTTTCCCATCCAGTTTCCCAAAATATGGTCTGGAACTTAATTGCAATATGGCAGATTCTACAAAGTTCTCTCACTTACTGGTTCTTATAGGAGCCACTATCTAATCTAGGGTTGCTGTCACTCTGGCCTCATCTAGACCGCTCAACATTATACCACCAATATAATGTTGGACAACAGTGTTCTTGGGAAGTGGGGCCTCTTTCAAGACCTTGCCCACCAAATTGTGGCAATATGAAGGAGAATTCAAGTGCGGTCACTCAGTATTACTGTGGAGAACAAAGATCAATGCCTGGCAAATTCATTCCTGAATCCCATTCCTTCTAGGAAAGGGGCAAGAACATAATCCTCCCAGATCATGCCTATTTCCACACTGTAGAGTTGGCTCAGGTTGAAGCCTTCCCTTCTGGCATCTGGCAACTAGGCTCTCTTTTCTTTCCATTCCATGTTTCTCTCTCTAGAGATTGGCAGGAGAAATTTCCTAGTCCCAGGTGCCTCAATGCTGCACTCTCCTAGCAAGCTGTGTCTGCTTTACAACAATAAGGTCCTTCTTCTAGGGGGAAAAGAAATGCCTGCACTCCATTTTAAAAGGTTTTGCCTGTTGGGAGATTTATTGGATTATTATTAGAAAATAAAAATCAATACCTCATGGCCTCCAGGTGACTTCTAGCCACCAAGCTGGAAAGTGAAATTCCCAGATAATTAAGTATGACGTAAGCCAACAGCCCTGACTTCCCCCCTGGGCACTCTCTCACTGCAATCAAAGAACATACTGCTTGGCCAAACTTTTACAGTTAAAAAAAAGTAATAATCTGTATAAAGAATGCAATTTAGCATCAAACAAGAAAACAAATTATAAATGAATACCTATTAAAAACAAGCAAGTGCAGAGAGGCTAGGCAGAGATGTACAGTTCATTCAGTTCATCGGTCTTTTCTGTGAGACATTTCCTCCTGATCAGGAGCTCAAGGTATGCAGGTGACATTCTACAACTAGAAACTGTCCTTACACCTCTCTGATCAGAACCATTGTCATCCTTACTGCCACTGCCACCAACGACCTTACTACTACTCTGTCTCCCTTGCTGTTCCCTGCCGCCGGAGGCAGAGAGCCAAAGGTGCTCAAGCCCTGTGTCCTCTTGGTGTTGAAGAATGGAAAAATACAGCCACACATCATAGTTTCTCAGCACCACTCTGTCAACTCTTCCAGTTTATGATGGACTTACATAATCTCTCACAGACCAATCAAATTGCTAGATGTTATTGTTCCTTCCCTGAGAAGGTAAGACCTTCAAACTCCAGAATTCTCACTCAGGTCTAGACTATTCCTCTTGCCTGTGGGGGATGAAGAATTCGTTCCAAAGGGCTGTTACACAGTAACACAGTTTTGACCAGCAACTCTCAGGGTCTTACCCTCCCAGAATGATTCTTTTGCCAAGGCAAACTATGCCATCTTTTGCCTCGTTTCTCGCCTAGCTTTAAATCACTGAATGGGTGATGCCTCAGACAAACCAAGACCTGGGAAAGACCTTAATTTTATTTATTTATTTATTTATTTATTTATTTTTGCTTTTTGGCAGGGCAATTGGGCTTAAGTGACTTGCCCAAGATCACATAGCTAGTACATGTGTCAAGTGTTTGAGGCCGTATTTAAACTCAGGTCCTCCTGCCTCCAGGACCAGTGCTCTACTCACTGCGAAACCTAGCTGCCCCAAGACCTTAGTTTTAAAAGGCCAAAGTCTCCCACTTCATGTAGGGCCATCAGTAGTCATCCTGACCTATGTCTTACCACTGGACTCAGATGACTCTGGGGGAGAGTGATGACTGCACGGCTCTGCCTCAATTCAATTTGCAAGTCAAGACCCTCCTGACGTCGTTGGTCTTTGAGAATGAAGGACCAACAACAACAATACAATTAACCATGAGCTTGGCCAATGAAGGTATACTGAACTCTTTCCCAGGTAAAAACAAACTGCTTCAGATGAGTTTCAGGCATGGAGAATAGAGAAAAAGTCAGTGGCTGTATCAATAACCCTATACGGCTTGCCTTCGGCCTGAGCTACCTGGTTTACCACATTGCAAAGTTTAAAAATTACCTCAGTAATTGGCATGACAACTTTATCCAGCTCTTGATAATGTACTGTAAATCAACAGGTATCATTTGATCACCCAGGGGTATTATAAGAACAGTTTGCAGAGTGTTATACTCCAGATTCCTTCATCTTAATTACTAGGGAGGAACCCTCATACCTCCACCACCTTCATCCCCAACCCATGGATCCATCGTTGGTTAATATTTACTACAAGGGATGGTTCAGGCAACTTTAAGGACTTCTATTTAGCCCGTCCCACAATAACTGGCATAGAGGCTGCCATAAACACCTTCGCAGGTAGGTATTGATTCCCAAGAACTCATTAAAACCGTGCCAAGAATATATCACCCCCCTCCTCATTAGCTGCCACAACTGAAACTCAAACGTTCTATTTCACTCATCTAAGCAACAGTGCTCCTTCTTTCAGTGTTCTCCACAAAACCTCCAGTGGAAACTGGCATGACCTTAGGGATGTATTGAGGGTCCCTTGGCATAATAGTAACCTGGCTTCTGGGACTTAGCAATCTCCTATTTATGTGACGTTCCACGCTGGTTCAATGTATAGTGACTCCATCTTTCTTTTTGACTGTTTGTCTATATATCTGTATGTATCTATCTATGTATATACCTATCTGATGTATCTATATATGTAGCTATGTGTCTGTTTCTCTCTCTCTCTCTCTCTCTCTCTCTCTCTCTCTCTCTCTCTCATTCTCTCGCTCTCTCCTTCTATCTATCTAATCTCTTCATCTGGGATTTCTAAATAGTTTAACTGACCAAAAGCAAATCCTCTATAATCTCTACAATCTAGCAGAACTCTTGCAACTGACAGATATTCTGAACTGACCTCATAGGTCACCCTTGTTAGGATTAGTCCGATGATTCACCATCTTGCTGTTTAAATTTCTCCTGAATGGATGAAAGCCAACCCATCCTCTATGTCCTCTGTCTCTATCAGTGTACTCCTTCTATATGCCCCTTCTTTCCACTAATGCTGTGTGTTTTTAGAGGAGAGTATGTTCCAGATTTTGGAAAAAAATGTTTTGTAACTACTATTCTGACTATGCCGTCTCAGTAAATTCCTTTTGTTTGAACTAATTGTATTTACTCAAGGTAAATGTGATGATGGGGACTTGTGAACTACAGTTTTAGGTATGTGGATCCACAGGGTACTTTGAAGACTCCTGGGTGTGGGTACCCAGCCTATATACAACCTTTGAGTAAAGATTGGAAGAATAATCCCAGAGAGGGGACTGATTATTATTGTCTTGAACCAATCAGTTAACCCTTCTGAGTCTTGGTTTCCACCTCTATAAAATGGGATTAATTATAACTGAACAACCTACTTCACAGATGGTTGTAAAGAAAGGACTTGATATATGTGTGAATGGTTATTATTATAATTTTTAAGTATCAGGACTTTTTTGGGTCATCGCTTTTTATGAAAATCTTTAAAAAATATAGGCTATACTATTCTATCTTCAGAAATAGACTGTTGAAAATAATTTAGTTGTTTTATGGTGACTTGGGATCAGCATTGAAAGTACACATTCCTTTACTGGGCTAAAATGAAATGATGCCTTCAGGTATTAATAGTTAATTAATAATTAAAATAAGTTGGGTAGAGTTGGCCTTAATAAAAATAACACATTTCTATAGAGAGGGATTTAAGGTTTACAAAGTTCATTCACTAAATGGTCCCCAAAACTTCTGTGCTTTTTGAGTTCCCAAACTGGTGCTTTTTTTTCCTGTCTTCCCCTGGGTTTCAGCTATCACTTCCTGATTTTGTCAATGCATCTGTTTGTAGTAGCCCCACCCCCTCCTAATTTGCTATTTCTAATCTGCTATGATTTGGGGAAATAGGTAGCCAAGTAGAATGAGTCTAACATAATTCATTACTTATATAGAGCATTTTAGGGTTTTTACATATGTTTATGCTTTCCCATTCTGGAACTTCCCTCAGCTTCCTCACTCTGGAACATCTGCCCAGTCTTGACAGACTTACTGACCTGGAACATCCCTTTGTAAAGTTCACTCCCTTCTCTCTTTGGTGAGTTCTTCCTAGAAGAACTATTGTGGAGAAACCTAGGCTGGCTTTTGTTCCTCTACTGGCCCTGTTTCCTGGCTTCTGGACCTCACAACTTCTTCAGCGTTCTGGAACTTGATGTATTCAGTTAAATGGCACTTGCAGACTGTAGCACTGGGAAGGTCTTATCATTGAGAAGCCTTCTTCCATTTGGATTGTGTTGGATATACTCCACATAAAAGAGCAAACATGTCTGGCAAGTATGTGTCTCCTTCTTTTATATCCCCCTTAATGTTGTTACTTAGAGGATAATTCAACGAAGTTTTTTTTTGGTGTATGTGTGTGTGTGTGTGTGTGTGTGTGTATTTGTGATCTTAACATCTATAATAGGTGCCTCTACTTCTTGTTCTTGCCTTACTCCTTATAACCCAGCTTCTGACCTTATCATTTCACCAAAATTGCTCTTTCCAAAGTCACTAGTGATCTTAGTTGCCAAATAAAGTGGCCTTTTCTCAGTCCTCATTCTTGACTTCTCTGCTGCCTTCAACTGCTTCTCTTTGATACTCTCTACTCCCTAGATTTTTGGGCCACCACTCTCTTCTGGTTTTCCTCCTACCTCTGTGACTACTTCTCAGTCTCCTTTGTTGGATCAACTTCCACATGATGACTTTTAACCATAGGTGCCCCCCAGGGTTCTGTCCTGGGCCCTCTTCTCTTCTCTCTATACTACTTGGTGATCTTATCACTATATGCTGATGATTCTTAAATCTACCTGTGGGCTCCAACCTCTCTTCTGACCTCCAATTTGCTTTTCCAAATGCCTTTCAGATGTCTCAAAGTTAATGTCCAGAAGACATCTTAAACTCAACATGTCCAAAAGAGAACTCATTATCTTTCCCCCTAAAGCCTCCCCACACCTACCTTCCCTATTACTGTAGAGAACAACGCCATCCTTCAAGCTTGCAACCTAGGAGTCATCCTTCACTCCTTACTATCTCTCATCTCTCCCTGTCCTGTCCCCTCCTCCTCCCCGCCCCCCCCCCCAATCTAATCTGTTTCCAAGGCCTATTGATTTCACCTTGGCAACATCTCTCAAATATTCTCTTTTCTCTCCTCTCACACTGCAGTCTTTCTTGTGTAGGTCCTCATTACTTCATGCCTCAATTATTGCATTAGTCTACAGGGGAGTCTGTCTCCCCACACCAATCTATCTTCCATTCAATAATTCAATAAACTCCATTGACTCCCAATCACTTTCAAGATGGAATGCAAAATCCTCTATTGGGCATTCAAAGCCCTTCATGACTTAGCCCCCTCCTACCTTTCCAGTCAGAATCTTGCATTACTCCCAACAGATACTCTTTGACCTGGTGACAATGGCCTCCTGGCTGTTCCATGAAGAAGACAATCCACCTCTTTGCTCCAGGCATTTTCTATGATTCTCTCAGTGGCTGGAATGCTCTTGCTCCTCCACTGACTACTTCATCTTACTAGTCTGACCACTCCTTCTTAGCCTCTTTTCCTGGATCATCTTTTATTTACCATCCATTGGCTATAGACATCCCACAAAACTTTGCCAAAGACCCTATTCTCTTCTCTGAAAGGTCACAGTTGATGATCTCATCTGCTCCCAGTGTTCAATTATCATGTATATGCAAATGATTCTCATTTCTATATAATCAACTCTAATCTCTTTCCTAAGCTTGAGTCCCACCACACCAAAGACAGATTCATCAGGATATACGATAGTCTTCTCAAGCTCAACATGTCAGGCAGCTAGATTTTATAGAGTGCTAGATTTGGAATGGCAAGTTGTGTCTCAATTCTGTGTTAAAACATTTACCAGCACACCCTTGTATAGGGTCGTAGATTTAGAGTTGTAAGGCCCTTAGAGTTAATCTAGTACAGTTCCTTCATGAATGTCAAAGACAGATAAGGAAACTAAAGTGAAATAATTTGATCAAGGCTACACAGGAAGTATGGTAGCTGGGTCTCAAACTCAGGTCCTCTGATGCCAAACCTAGGTACCCCTCAAGTAGTACAAGCCAGAATTTTCCTTGGTTTAAATCTCAGCTGTCATCTATTGAGTACGTGATCTTGGATAAGTCACCACTTTGGGTTTTCGTTTACTCATTCAGAAAATGAAAGCGTTTGATTTTGTTGTTGTTGTTCAGTCAGGTCTGCTTCTCTGTGGCCCCATTTGGAGTTTTCTTGGCAAAGATACTAGAATGGTTTGCTATTTCCTTTTCCAGCTCATTTGAGAAAATTGAGGCAAACAGGGTTAAGACACATAGCTAGTGTCTGAAGTCAGATTTTAATTCATGAAGGTGAGTCCAGGCTAGACACTATCCACTGCACCACCTACCTGTTTGATTAGCTCTCCTCTAAGGTTCCTTCTAGCTCCATGATGCTATGATTCTGAGGACTTAAGCAGGTGCCTAACAAAGTCTATCAGCTTTACAGAAGGGAGGTTATGACATCTATTTTGTCCTTAGTCAACATTAGAACACTCCAGGGAAGTTTCCCTCAAACCTCCAGGCTGGTTACCTTTTAGGAAATCCTCTGCTCTGCAATATCCCTTGGCCAAATGTCCTGTCCCCAAGATGATTCTCAGTTTTCCAGTACAAACTGAACTGGGTTGTTTCCTGTGGCATTTGTTAGTGCCTGGGCCTATTTCAGGGAGCAAATGAGGGAGTGGAAGGCAGTGGAGTGGAAACTCAGCTAGATGCTTCTGGGAAATTCCACCCTCTGTCTTTCTCTGTCTCTGTCTCTCTGTCTCTCCTCTCTCTGTTCCCACAACAGACACACTTTTCTTGCCTTCCTCTGCTCCCATCCCACCTGGGCCCCTTTTCATGCATTAAAGTTTCTTTCTTTTCCCCCTCTTCAAAATCAGGTAGTGAATGACACTTGTCAGTGAATTTAACCAAAACTTATGCCCTTCTAGGGGAACATTATGAATCGTTGTCAATAGCTCTGTTGGTTCAAAGCTCCAGGGGAATCATTTGTATTTAACAAGTTCTTTCTATCTGATAAACTGGAGAGCTTGAAATACATAAATTTCTCACGTTGGAAATTCATGTTTTAACCATGCTGTCTCTTAGCCTCTGGGCAGAATGACCTCTAAACTCTTAGGGAAGAAGGATGGGATTATTGAATCCTGAATGAGTCCTGAAATGCTAATGCTATCTCATAGTTTTATCTGCTTTAAGGTATTGCACCATATTTTCCTCATAGCAACCCTGTGAGGTGCTAGGATGTGTGTTGTAAATAGTCGGGTAGATGAGAAAATGGAAGATAGGAGTGTGAAGTGACTTGTCCATAGTCACACAGCAAGTGTCAGAATTGCGACACAAGTGGGAGTTGCCCAACTACAAGTTAAATGCTCTTCATCAAAATTTAAATTTATTTTTTTAATGAACAAAAAATTATTCTCTCTTTCCTCTCCTCTCCTCCCCTCTGCTCTGCTCCCCTCCCCTCTCCTCTTCTCACTTCCTCTCCTCTCCTCCCTCTCTATCCTTCTCTCTCTCTCTCTTCTCTCTCTTTCTCCCCTCTCTAGCTCCCCCTCCCAATTTTCCCCATTGGGGAAAAAGAAAAGGAAAACAAAACATCTATAGCAAATGCATATAGTCAAGAAACACAAATTCCATCATTCGCTGTTTTCTTTTTTTTTTTAAATTTATTTTTGACATGTTTGGTTTTCAGCATTAATTTTCACAGGCGTTTGAATTACAAATTTTCTCCCCATTTCCTACCCCCCACTCCAAGATGGCGTACATTCTGGTTGCCCTGTTCCCCAGTCTGCCCTCCCCTCCGTCGCCCCATTCCCCTCC
>CM053623.1:164974610-165034151 GCA_028646595.1 Phalanger gymnotis
AAAAAAAGTTGTTTTTGCATGCAACTGGGAAATAAGACATGCAGGCAACAGGGCATAGAAATCTATCTTGCTATACAAGAAAGTAAGGGGAAAAAGTGGGGGGAGGGGGAGTGGGGAGACAGAAGAGAGGGCTAACTGGGGAATGGGGCAATCAGAACATATGCCATCTTGGAGTGGGGGGGAGGATAGAAATGGGGAGAAAATTTGTAATTCAAAATCTTGTGGAAGTCAATGCTGAAAACCAAAAAATACTAATAAAGTATGGAAAAAATATGAAGCAAGGTTCTCAGCTGAGAGGGTGGTGGGAAGGGGAGACATGGGAGATTTGAAGAGGGAGGCAAAAGTTTGGAAGAGTCACTATGAGTGGGATTATAAGTGAATTAGGGAGGTGTAAAAGAACTCTCTTATCTCAATGAGGGCCCAGGCGAGGTTATGTAACATAAATTTGTTGTGGACCCAGTCCTCATGGTTTCGTGACTTTCTCCAGTTTTGCTCAGCAGCACATGTGTTTCTACAAAGACAGGAGCAATCCAAGGCTTTGCAGGACAAATTTGTGGATTTGATAAGACAGCAAAAAACTCAAGAGGAAAGGACAGTAAACCCCTTGGTTCATCAAAGGGTTAAGATGGAAAAGGGAGGAGAGTGTAGTTGGTGTAGAGGTGACAGACTGGGAAAGAGCTGAGGAGTCAGGGGATTGGAGGTCACAATGTGGAGGAAGAACAGGGTTTGGGATTGCAAAGCAGAGGGAGAGGTGAATGATGATGGATTATGATCAGATAAGAACATTTCAGGAAATTTTTTCCCAAAAGAACCCAGTGAGAGTGCCCCCTCCACCCCAGCCTTCCCATCTCCTATTTACATCTCATTTATCCTTTGAGGTCCAGCTTCTTCAGTGAAGAATTTTTCCCTGGGCTTGCTAGATGCATATCTAGAGTCTCCCTTGGTATAGAGAAAAGAGGATTGCATTTGGAATCAGATGACCTATATTCAGATCTCAGTTCTGTTACTTCCTATTTGTGGGATCTTTGGTAAGTCATTCAGCAAACTCTTCTAGTCTCAGTTTCCTTTCTGTAAAGATGATCTCTAAGTTTTGAGTCCCAGGGGCCCACAAAGTTAGTAGAAAGGAAGCTAGCTAACCTAAGATCCTTCCCTTTCTGGCCCAGATAATTTTTTTTTTTAACTTTCTGGATACCCCAGGGTGAGATCATGGGAACTGGTTCTCTCCTCCATCCCCAAGAGGGATGATAGAACTTAATACTTCAACAATCTGTAATTTCATTGCTGGAGGCACTGCCGACCTCGTTGCAAATTGCAACACCCTCTATAACAGAGAGGGAAAGAGTAGAGAGCTTTCTGGAGCTACTATGTCAGAAACATTCAACACCCAGAAACCAACTTGTTAATGAGTTTCTCCAAACTTGACTGAGCTGGTTTTTTGACAACAGACATAATATTTATCGGCAGGCCCATCCACAATGCCTTTCAAGTCACCACAATGCCTTTCTCAATCAGTTGAACAATCAATATGCATTTATTAAGTACTGAAAAGCAGCATTACAGCATGGACAGAGAGCTGATATCAGAGCCAGAAACACCTGGGTCCAACTCCTGTTTCCAAAACATGTTGGATGTGTGATCCTAGGCAAGTCATTTGACCTCTCTAAGACCATAAGTTGCAAAGGGAGTACTGACTTACACTGATGGAGAGTTTTCTCACCAGGAAATTCTCTATATCAATGAAATCACAGATCCTTTTCCTATCCATATTTTGTACCAGGCTTTGTGCTAGGGATTAAAAAAATTTAATTTTCCAGCTCTCCCTCACCCTGTTTGCACCCTCTCCCCAGGCTCCAGCCACCTCAGTGAATGCTTTCATTAAAAAATTCAAGCCTTCAAAAAAATTAGTTTTCCAGTAGACCATAGATTATTTTCTCTAAACTTCAGGGCAAGGGTCCTAAAACCAGGTACCAAGAGTCATAGATAGTATTAATCTGTCACTGCCTAACTCAACTTGCATCTCCTCCCTTAAATTCTCCCTGATGACCCCAGCCCATTGTGACTTTGTATCATTCATTTGGCCTGCTGTTAATTGCCAATCAGTTTTTAACATAGAACACACTTTTCCCTATACACTTTTTTCACTTTTCCTTGCTTTTTTTTCAATTACAAAATAACAAACTAGGCCCTAAAGCAGGCTTAGAAAATGCTAGCCATTGGCACAGGATGGAGAAGCTCACAAGTGACAGAGGCAGGGAGTGGTCATAGCAGGGCTTATAGACTTTTGTGGGTGGGTAAAACTATCCAGAGGATGGGGCCTAACGTTAGCATGCATTAGCACACTAGTCACTACCTTGATGGGTCAGGATGGTTTAGACTCAAGGGTCTACAAATACAATTGCTTCCAGGTAAAGAGTTCTTGGTTTGCATGGATGGCAGGGGCTGTAAGGTACCTCCATTTTCAGTCTTTTAGGTTTTCAAAATTCCATTGTAGACTTGGTAGATGTACTGGGAGACTTCAGGAGCTCGACACCTCAGAGACAGTGTGTAGTTGATATTTCCTGACTAGATACAGAGCTCTGCCAATATCCAAATGCCATTAGTGAGTTTCAGGGACTGATACAGCATGTGCTGCCCTTCTACACTTCTCTTGGCAATAGTATAAACATTGTCGTTTTCGCAGTTTGCTGGAAACAGTGTCAGCATTCAAGTGGCATTCCTTAATCTGGAACTGCATCTCGTTCTTGTTGAGAATATTTTTCCACGTTGCAAGGAAGACTTGGCGCTCCATTTTTCCATCCTCTGCAAAGAGCACATTGAGTGGCATGAAGCAGCTGAAGTGGAAGACGTCAATGTTAGTTTTTACAGCCACCTGTAGGTTAGCGATAACTGGATCCAAGGTATTGAGGGGAAGGGACTGTCAATGTTCTGGTTTGGCATTAGCGGAGTATGAATTACCAAAGGAGTGCTAGCGATGATGCTAAAGCTGTTCTTGTTAAACCGAATAGTAAAATCTGTCATGTGCTGCAATGCTTTGTTGGTGAAGTTCATGTCCGTGTAGATGTGGCCCTGCCAGTCTCCATATACTTTTGCTCATGTCACAACCAATGCTGTTTTCTTGGGTACATGTGCGTGCGCACGCACACACACACACACACACATTTATACAGGTATATTTAACCACCAGGTACTACTGGTAGACACTAGCCTGATCTCATTAATTAAGTCAGTTGTACAGAGCATATATAGACATTTCGTTGCCTGTTTGTCATTAACAACAAGGAAGTTTTGGGCTGTCTTCTGCCTCTATAGGACTGAGAGCTAAAAGGCTTAAAATTTGAGATGGGGTGCCCTAATTGACTATTGAGCTGTAAAAGCTGATAATTGAATGGGTGATCCAAAGGGAGTGACCTGCCTTTCTCTTCCTATCTGGCTTCCCTCTTACCTTGACTCTCTAGGTGTCACGTGAATCCACTGAGAGCTGAAATAAGACAGGTCTCTGTTTGCCCTGGTGTCATGATATCACGCTCCTTCCCATGTAGGCATAGATTCACCTAGATGGGCTTGTACCAGGGTCCCTGGCCACTGCTACCTCTTCTGCGTTTGGTCTTTTCTCAGATGAAAGAATAACCCAAGATGCACATGTCCGGGACTGGAAGCAACCAAATGAATCCAAATGGTGCAGAGATCCTGAGCTGAAGCTGACTGGTGGTAGCAGAAGCATCTACATGGGAGAGAATGGCCACTGACAAAAGGATTGATTCAAGCCTAGTCGGTTTTGCCAGCAGATATGTATGGGGAGTAGTTTGGACCGTACCCAATCAAGGTGAAATGCAAAATGTCTAATTAGCAGTTATTTGAATCGTTTTATGCTCTGAGGAGGCTTAAATATTAGCCTATTTTATCTGTATTTATTAGTCGTTATTGAATCTTGGTTAGTCCTCTTTCATTCTATTAATGCTTGCTGTGATTTTTTTATGTTTAGCATTTCTTTTTGCACGTAAGAATTTTTTGTGTGAAAGAGTACTGTAGTCGTATCACATACTGTGTACCCTTCCATTTTCCAGTTCTCCTTAATGGATTTTCCCCCCTTAGAATGTAAGTTTCTTGAGGGCAGATACTGTCTTATTCAATTATATCTATATCCCAGCATTAATCCAATGCCTGGGACACAGCAAGCACTTAGTATTCTATCTATTTCTCTATATCTTTAACTGTTGTCCAGGATACTGGGATGGGGGATTGAGGAACCAATGGCTACTAGAAAAAGGAGTCCCCTGTCATTAGAAGTAGACTTGCCAAGACTGGACTCCTCCCAAACCGTATGTAGCATAGTACTCCAGCCTCTGTGGGCCCAACAGTGGTATCTCAATGTTGTAATTGTCAAAATAAGGCAATTAGAAATCCTACATTCACCTTAGTGGCTGTGTGCTTCACTAGATCCCATAAGGAGCTTGGGGGACACTCCAAGCCCTCTATAGTTTTCAGAGAACTGATGACCATCTCCAGTCCTGCCTCTCTTTGGAGTTGGGTGCAGGGGAGTGTTAGCGTGTTGTTGTTGTTTCAGTAATTTTTCAGTCACGTCTGGTTCTTTGTGACCCTATTTAGGGTTTCCTTGGCAGAGAGAAAACCCTAAATAGGGTCACAAAGAAGCAGACGTGACTGAAAAATCATTTAGAGTTTTCTTGGCAGGGATGCTGGAGTGGTTTGCCATTTCTTTATCTAGCTTATTTTATAGATGAGGAAACTGAGATAAGCAGGGTTAGGTGACTTGTCCAGGGTCATGCAGTGTCTGAGGCTGGATTTGAGCTTACCTATCGTCCTGGCTCCAGACCCAGTTCTCTATTCACTGTACCATCTAGCTGCCCCTAGTAGTATCATAGATTACCTAATTAGAATTGCTCGGAGCTCTCTTTCCACCGGGAAACTCTACTTCCTCCTTGCTACATTTCGTTAAACCTTAGTCATGTGACCATGTCTCATTGCCATTTGCCAAACAAATATGATTAACTGTACCCAGTGTTCTCACTTATAGAAACAAGAAAAGGAACCAAATTAGAGTCACATTAAAATAATTACAACACAGGCTACACACATTTAGCTTCTCCTAGACTTAAGCAGTTCTTTATCAGGCTAAGGTGCTACTCTCTCCTGGGAGTGGTCAAAGGGGGTTCATTCAGCAAAGACAAATGCTGAAATATTTATGACTTCTACGAGTAAAAATGAATGTAATAAATTGCTGGGTTGAGGGCAAAGGATCAAGAAGACCCTGGCTCCTGCTGCTGCTAATTTTCCACCCATGGTTGCAGTTCAGGTGGTTCTGATTGATTCTCTCCTCCACTTCTTCTTGGCATGATGTCCATTTACCAGGATGCATAGGGCTCCTCAATACTCCTTTCAGATTGTTGTAGGTGGTCTTCTTTGAGAATGATGGACAAACAACAACAACGAGACAGAGCAGTGAGAAGTAGTGAAAGTCCAGTCAGACAAAGAGGAGCCAACTCAAAGCGCAGAGCCTAGTGCATCAGATAGGGCACAGATATTTATGTCCCCATGACACACACACATGTAAATGCACGCATATAAAAATATGGGCAAGGATAGGGTGATGTATATATTTTTTGTTCAAAGGGATCTCATTTAAGGATGTGGCCTATGTTTTGACCAATATCACATTTTTTTTGTTCTATTTCCACAGATTTCAGATTTCCTACAGATTTCAGAGTGCCGAGGCTGAAAGGGACTTAATCATTTGATCATAGAGTCAAAGGACTCAGAGCTGAAGGAAACATTTCAAGATGATCTAGTCCAATTCTCTCATTTTATAGCTAAAGTCACTAAGATTCAGAGAGACAAAATGACATCATGAAACATCAGAGCAGAACCAGAAGTCACACCATGTGGTGCCTTAGTGCACAAGATACTGGGCCTGGAGTCAGGGAGATCTGAATTCAAATCCTGTCTTAGTCACTATATACTATATGGACATTATAAAATAGAGATGATAATAGTACCTAACTCATAGACTTATAGTGAGGATCGAATGAGATAATTTGTATAAAGCATCATATAAATGCTAGCCATTATCATCATCATCATCTTCTCATCCTCCTTCTCCTCTTCCTGCTTCTTCTTCTCCTCCTCCTTCTTCCTCCTTTTCTTCTTCATTTAGTAGACAGAGTGCTGAAGTTGGAGTCAGAAAGATAATAATAGCTAACATTTACATAGCATTTACTATGTGCCAGGTTCTTTACAGTTATTATCATTTGATTCTCACAACAACCCTAACAGGGAGGCTCTAATATTATCCCCATTTTACAGATGAGGAAACTGAGGTAAACAGAGGTTAATTGACTTGTCCAGGGTCACACAGTTATTAAATGTCTGAAGTTGGATTTGAACTCAGGCCTTCTTGACTTCAGACCCAGGGTTCTATCCACTGTGCCATCCAGCTGCCCCTTATGGATTCAAATATGAGTTCAAATCTTGTTTCTAACACTTATTAAACATATAACCATGGGCAAGTCACTTGTCCTTTATGAGCCTAAGATATTCCTCATCCATGTTTCCTAACCCCCAGCTTCTACCCTTCTACCTTCCCAGTCACCAAAGTGATAGGAGGCAAAAAGGGAAGGGAAACGGGAGGGAGATGGAATGCAACGCCTGCAGTTCCCTCCACGGGGACATTGAACTCAGACAAAACAATGCATTCAGAAGCTGGACCTCTGGCTCTGTTTTTCCTGCCTTGAAGGTCATAGTCAGGAGAACCCATCCATCCCATACAAGGCTCTACCTTCTTTACTCCCTGGTTCAATATCCACAGTGCAAAAATGTGTTCTTCCAATGGGAACCTTTTGCTGCTCTCTCTGGGGGCTGTGATGATGTGAAGGCAGGAAGCCCATGCACATACGCATGCACACCGACATGGCCTATACACCCAGACACACACATGTACACTGACACTCATGCATACAACCAACGCTCACACCCACACCCCCTCCTGCCCACACAAAAAGTGCCCAAAGGGAAAACTCTTTGCTCATGCTTGACATTCTTGTAGTGAGCTCATCTCTCTGGTTCCTCAAATCACCAAAAGGCTCCTCCTTTTTCTGTGTTTCTTAATGATTCAAAAGCTCCTTAGTCCAGCTGCCTGGGGTATTTATTGACTCTTTCTTATACTGTGTGTGTGGGGAGGGGGGAGATAAAATTTCAGTTCCTTTCAAGTTTCCTTGGGTTTAGGTTTGGGCAGCCACCTGCCAATGTGCAGCTGGCTGCTTACCTGCCTGGGGCAGTGTATGACAGACCCATCACATGGGACAGCTGCAAGGAATTTCCATAGATTTAAGGGACTTTAGAAAGCATCTAATTCAACCCCCTCATTTTACAGATGAAGAAACTGAGGTACAGGGAGCTGAAGTGACTTGACAAAGGTCGTGCAGGTAATAAACAGAGCAGGTGGGATTAGAGGTGGGCAGCGTTCTCTGACTTGAAGACCAGTGTTCTTTCCATTGTAATCACAAAACTAGAAAGTGTCTGAAGTGGGACTCAGGTTCCCAAATTTTTTCACTCTTCTTGTTCTCTTTCTACTATATTAACCTGCTACTTCTCACTCAGCAGAGAGCTCTTCCCACTGCCCTCTACAATACTGAAGCTGTTTGGGCAGCAGTTACATCTATGATGGATGGCATGCCCTAGTGAGAAAATGTGTGCGTGTATATGTAAAGGCAGGCACATGCACACACAACAGTATACACATGTGTGTATGCAATACACACATGTGCGCAGCCTCCATGTATGCACATGCAATCCATGTGTCAACACAAATATACAAGCATACTTGTGCCTGCACGTATGTGCATGTAAATGTATAGCTATATATAAATAGGTGTGCATATGCACACACAATAATACATGCCTTATGTACATGCACACACGTGTATGTCCATGCACACGTCCATGCAAATATACACACGTATATTGCATAATGTATGTGTGTGCATACACGTATAAATATAAATACATGTTTATGCACATAGAAAGATTTATATAAATATGTATATGCACATACATGCATACACACACACATATATATATATGTGTGTGTGTATATATATATATATATATATATATATATATATGTATGTATGTATATACACCTGTTGGTCTCCCTTCAGGGTCAAGCAACCGGGAGGAAGTACAAGCATCTTGAAACAAGAAGAAAACAGCTTCTATTTCTCCAAGAGAAGGGGCCAGTTTAGCTGGACAGGGATAAGGTGGCATCTTTGCGGGCCAAGTGAGCTTTGTAAACTGAGACAAGTGACCCATCTAAGCAAATATGTGGCCAACTCCAGACTGTCTCTCCTCAGTCTTGAACTTGGGGTCTGTCTCTCCCAAACTTCTCTCCTCCTGGGGCTTTGATTGATCTTTCTACCTCAAAGGTCCAGGAAGTAGCCTTTGTGTCTGCTTTGGAAGGCCACCTCTATATCTGCAGTGTCTTGGCATGGGGCTTTCTGTTCCTGATGCTACCCCATGGCCATTTTATAAAAATTTCAAATCCTTTATTTCATGAACTTACACATTAACAAAAGTTGAGCAGACTGTAAATTAAAGATTGATAAATCTGTTTAATTCAAACAGAATATACTCAGAAATTATAACTTTTCTTCTAATCTAAGACACTTAAAGTGTGACAGACTTAAAAGTTGTGAAGTCCACTGAGTAATGACTTTTAAATTTATAAAGATATATACATATTCCTCCAACAATTCAGTGCTGCTCTGCAGAGGACTTCTGCTGGCTCTGTGCTGTGTAAATGTTAGCTTTCCAGTGCCAATTTTTTAATTTCATGAACTTGAGTTGGTTGACTGTTCTGTTGAAGCCGAGAGGCACAAACATACATATGTTTTCTAGTTAAGTGAAGGTAACAAATCGTACAACTTCTTCAGTTTCCTTTTACATCATTCACTTCAGGAGCAACTCATTAATGTCCATTCTTATCTTCCGTAGGACTGACGTACATTCAGCAAGCAGGTATCACTGAATCACTCCTTCCCTTTTCCTTTTTCACCTCCCTCTCCTTGTTGAAGACTTTGGTCACCACCTCCTGTTTTTTTGGCCTTGTTTTTAGTTTAGATATCATTTTAGCTGCGTACAACATTACCGACTTACATGATGGGAATTGTACAAGGCACAGGCTGCCATGTTCCTGTTTTAGCTGAACCTGTACCCTCCCCGTATATTGGAAATCGTAATTCCGCTCTCTAGAGTATATTTTATTTTTCTCAACGTGCACATTAAGTCCAAACGCCAGGCGCACATCTTGGATCTCTCTAGCTGCAGGATTCTCAATAGCTTTATCAATTACAATCTGTCTTCCCTCAGCAATGGTCTTCTTGTTATTTGAATATGCAGGATAAATGCAAATGAACCTGTCCTTGTCTGCTGGAAAATGATCCTAGCACGCCATCTCCCGAGGGACTCATGATGCTCCAGTCCAGGTGGTGAGAAAATCGCAGTTACCAAGAGCTGATGGTGAATTCACAGTTTGTCCTTTCCAGGAGAGCACTTTTCTTGACCCTTGCTCTACACGCTCCTAACAGGAGGAACACTGGCTCTAGATCAGAAGTCTCATCTTCAAGTCCTCGCCTCATCGTTGACTAAAGCTGGACGGCTTTCGGCTAGCTGTTTGTAGGGTTGAAGGATTCAGAGTTAGAAGGCACCTCAAAAATAATCTTAGTCCAGAGTCCTCATTTTACAAAGGCCCTCTCTGAAACCTGCTTGCTACGAAACAGGGATTAACAAGTCCTGTCCTACCCTACCAATTTACCGTCATATCCAATCAGATGATATATGTCAAAAGATTTTGTATCTAAGATGTGAATGTGAAAACACAGTGGAATGGTGAATTGTTATCAGCTAAATAATACATGATGTGAAAAAGACATAGGCGAAATATCCTAAGCAGATACTAGGTTATGGTCTCTGAGATAGATGGTGACAGAGAAGGGATAGAGAGGGAAGCTGGGAGTTAGAGGAGGGAATGTGGCCAGAGATAAACTCGCAGAGGCCTTTGGGAGAATGTCCTGCCCCTTCCTCCCTGGCACCAGGCCTGCAGGGATTCTGCGGGGTCTTGGCTGAGGCATCTCCGAGCTCTGTGTCCCTCATGAAACACTCAGAGTTCACGAAACATCCGGAAAAGGATGGGGGTTAGCGGGTGGAGCAATGTTAGAGGGAGGAGGAGGAGGAGGGGGAACTGCTACTGAACCGTTTATTTCAAGGTTGCGAGGACTCCAACCATCTCTTCCTATGAAACCTCCTGGCATGAGGGCCAGGGAGCTTAACCGGGAACCAGATGTTTCCTCTCTTTCACTATCGATGGCCTGGGACATGGTGGGTGGGGAGGGGGGAGGGGAGAAGGAAGGAAATGAGCAGAGTGAGATTTTTCTCTTTTTCGAGGGGCTCAGAGCCCCTCTCCTCATTAGGCCTGCTCCCCCATAGTCAGTCCCTAGACAGGATTTGGAGTCTGCATGCCAGGGATTAGCCTGGACAGCCCTGGATTGGAATGTCTATTCCTGGCAGTGCTGAGAAGCTACAGGAAGGGTGTCAATCAGAACCACTTTTGCTCAAGCCAAGCTGTAGGGTGTGAGAGGGGGCCAGTCTTTGGGTTCAAAGCTATAAGGGACCGCAAAGGTTATCTAGTCTAACTTCCTTATTTTACAGATGAAGAAACCAAGGTCCAAAGCAATGAAGTGACTTGCCCACAGAGATATTAAATAAAAGATCTGTGATGACGATGATGATGATGATGATGATGATGAAAATTTAGAAAGCACTTTATATATAGCAGTTACCTAACTAGGGTATACAGTTATCCCTTCCACATTGCTACTTTCCCCATTGGGGTTTCGCTATATTACGGGTTGGCATAAAAAATTAAATGGGAATTTTGGGAGAGTTTTGCGGAAGCCACAGACAACATGAGAAGGCCAACAGATGACACAGAAAAAGTTTAGAAACTCAGAAATGCATGAAAATATATATATATATAGTATTGCATAATATCAATATATTTTATCTTTTCATACCATAATTATACCCAAATTTTATAATAAGGTACTGTAAATACCTTATAAAAAAAGGAAAAAATTCAGACTTCTTCTCTGATATGAAGGGAGAACCAAAATATTTTATTTGGATTTTCCAGACCGTGGGGGCACTGTACCCCTATCCTCCAAGATGTGAAAGGAATAACTGTATATGCATCATCATCTTTGAGCCTCATAACAATTTTGGGAGGTAGGTTCCCCAGGTATTACTATCTTTATTTTAACAGATGAGAAAACTGAGATTCAAAGAAGCGAAATGATTTGCCCTTGGACTTAGTAGGTACTTAAGAAATGTTTGTTGTTTAATTTGAGTTTAGGAAGAGTTGATGTGTTTCCTCTCCCACAATGAACCATCGGAGCTGGAAGAGACTTCTGAAGTCATTGAGGAAAGCTCCGCCCTCCTCCCATTCCCCAAATATACAGGAAAGGAGCTAGGGGCCCAGAAAAATGAGGTGCCTTGCTCAAGATTCCCCAAGGAATAAGCAGCAGAACCGGTTCTCAACCTTGGGTTTCCTGCATTTCAGCACAATGCTCTTTTCCCTATAGCAACTAAATAATTCCTGACATGAAAAAGATTTACAGAAAATATTCTAAGCAGATACTAGGTTTTTTTTAGATCTTCTCTAAATCCAGAGATGCCTTCAAGTGTCTGTGATTCATCAGCCCATCCTACCCTAATAATTTGTGCTTGTCTTTTACTTTCTATAAACTGACTAAAAATACCCAAACAATTCATTTTTACATAAGGAATTTTAATGTTCTGTGTTTTATAAAATCATGCTGAAGGAACCGGAAAGGCTTATTCTAGAGAAGACTTAGGGTAGGAAATAATAACAATATTCAGATATTTTGTCAGCAAGTATCTTCAAATACTTTGAAGACCATCACTTGGAAGAGGCTCATATGAGATCCTTTTTCACCCCAGGGTCTCATATAAGCCTCCAGCCTTATGGTCTTGTCCTAACACTTGGACTCTCCTCAGAAAGGTGCAAATAAATTTGAGAGAGGCATTTCCTTTCCCATTGGACCTACTCCTTCCATGTGACTCACAGAAATAGCAGACATCAGGTTCTCGTTCCTCTGACTCAGAGATCAATGCCTTCCTGGTGGAGGAGAGAGTGAGTCTGATGACTTTGCAAAATTCTGCCTCACTTCAATCCAATCCACTGGCAAATTAAGGCACCACCCTTGTGATGCCATCGATCTTCTTTGAGAATGAAGGCAGAACAACAATAATTCCTTGATGCTCCTATAGCTCCAAAGACACTTTTGCTAGCATCTCAGGACAGGAATACTTAATATTCCTACAAAAGGGTGGGGTTTGAGAAACTTGTAACCTTCCTCAAGAATACTGGGGTTTTAGGATCTCCCACCATTTGGCCACATTGTTTCCTTCTCCACAGCTGCCAACTCTCAGGGTTATGTCTTAGTCTCTCCATAGCTGAAACCAGGAACTTGGGGTCCAGGAAACGTGGGGGAGAGATCACATGCAACTTGACTTCGCAATGTGTCCCTGAAAATTTAAAGAAAATTTAAAGAAATAGCTTCAGTTTGATGGCACTAATTCTGGAGTTAGAGGCTCTAGGTTCAGATTCTACCTATGATGCCACCTATCTCAGCTGGGAGGCACATTGGCACTAAGTCTGAAGCCAGGAAGGCTCATTTTCCTTAGTTCTAATTTGGCCTCAGACATTTTACTAGCTGCATGACCCTAGGAAAGTCGCTTAACCTTATTTGCCTCAGTTTTCTTATCTATAAAAGGAGTTAGAAAAGGAAATGACAAATCGCTCCGGTATCTTTGCCAAGAAAACCCCAAAGTAGGGTTACAAAGAGTGAGACATGACTGAAAACAACTTGAATAAGCAAAAAAAATATCCTTTCCTATCTTTGGCTTGAAGATCTCCAGAGAAGAGGAACCTACTACCTCTGGAGGCAGTCTGTTCTACTTTGGGATAGTTGTAATTGTTGGTTGGCTTTCCTCACTCCTAAACTTATATCTTTGCACCTTCTCTTTGTTCCTAGTTCTACCATTTGGAGAGAACTACAATAGATCTGTTCTCTGGCATGTGATAGCCTTTTAAAAATCCTATTGCATTTACCCTAAATCTTTTCTCCAGGTTAAACATAAACATAAGCTTCCAACTGATTCTTGCCTAATAGTGGGCATCTCTGAGTCACAGAAATTGCAAGCTGGGAATTGAAGTTTCACTGTTAGAACAGAACCTCTTATCTCATTGTGATTAGGAGATGGGCCCTAGGATGCTATTGTGGGAGGAAGATGCTGAACATATGATTGAAGAAGACCGGCAGCACAGGCAGTGTTCATGCTAAGTGTCACTCATGATTGGTTAAGTGAGTCAAGACAGTCACATGGGTGAGAGTGAGGAGATGGAATGAAGGTTGAATGGAGGACCAGAGACCAGAGGACATTGAGGCAGTTGACTGGACTGTGGACATTCAAGCTCCTGCTTCCCCTGCCACTCTCCCTTCCAGCTGATGGGATTCTGAGGGGAGTGACTGAAATGGACTAAAACTTGCAGAGCGTTTCTCTCCAGGAGATCTAAGAAAGATTGTGTGAAGAGCTTTACCTCCCTCCACCTTTTTCTTTCTCTGACTGTCTTGTCTCTCCCTATCTCTGTCTCTCCCCTTCTTCCTCTCCCTCTTTCCATCTCTCTCTGTCTCTCTCTCTCCCTCTCCTTCTTCCTCCCTCTCTCTGTCTCTCTCTATCTCTCTCCTCTCAGAGAGCAGTGGTAATTACGAACTTTTCTGTATTTTGAAATTATTTAATTATTATTTAGCTGCTACTAATGCCAACTAAAGTAATACATCTTTTTTATTTTTCATTTTTCAACACTAACTTTTATAAGATTTTGAGTTCCAAATTTTTTCTCTCTCCCTTCCCTTCGCATCCCCCCCCACCAAGGTAATCAATCTTAAATGCTTTTGATTTGCATGATTTAAAAAAAAATTCTTTTAAAAATTTATTAAAATTTTTTTAAGAATTTGTGAATAGACCAAGGAAAGAGGGTACAGTAACTAATTTTGTCATACAGGAGAAAAAATTTTTCAGTAAATGTGGATATCAGTAGGGGCTAAGGAGTGATAGGAGAGAAAAAGGTTTTAATTTATTAATATAAATGTCTCAAAGTAGGTAAAGCACAGTCTGAGGCTTTTGCCCTTACATAACATCAAGTCAATTGTTGTTGCTATCTGGTAAGACTTGAGCTATTTGGTCTCACTTCCTTCTCCTCCAACCTCCCCCAACATATGTGAAGAGAAATCTCTCTGTGAGAGTGAAGGCAGTGACTAGAAAGTAGGTCTTGCCGAGTTGAAGGATAAAGGAATTATGTCAACCAGGCTGGTAATAAATCCATAATAAGGGTAGAGGCAAGAGAAGGAATTGGGTTTGTTTTCCATTTCTTTTCTCTTCAACACAAACAAACCTCACAACACAGACAATACAAATGCTGAACTTGTATGGAATGAACCTGAGTCCTTTCGCCATGCTGTTTACCCTCCTCTGGAGACTTTCTAGCTAATCAATGTCTTTTCAAAACTATGGCACTCAGAACTGAAAACAATACTCCATCCCAGAGCAAAATACCTGCCTAATCCCATGCCTCTCTCAATCTAGCTCCTCATTCTGTTGGATTTTCACCACCTGTGTGAGAAAACTTTTTAACCATCTCAATTCATAATTTTTGGCACTTACAAATATATTAAAGCTAGGTCCTCCCTCAATGTCTTAAAAGCATTTAAAGAATCCTAATGTGTATTTAGGCCTAGATAGTCACAGTTACTTCTGCCATGCAGACAATACAAGGGTATATCATGACTGGCTTGAGCCCTTCTGTTCCATTCTCCTTGTTGATTGTACCATGACTAGGACACTATAGATTAGAAGTTCCTTTTGCAATAACCCAAGTGACTGCCATCTATGCTCAAAGGGCAACTGGGTTCTCTGCTGAAATAGGGAGTTGAAAATGAGAGGAAAGAAAAGAACAGAAAGGGATAAATGACAAGCACTGCCACCCTCCAGATTATCAGGCACAATGAAGTGTTCCAGGCACAATGAAGCATTCCTTAAAAAAAATTTAAAAAGGGGCAGCTAGGTGGTATAGTGAGTAGAGCACCAGCCCTGGAGCCAGGAGGACCTGAGTTCAAATCCAGCCTCAGACTCGACACACTTACTAGCTCTGTGACCTTGGACAAGTCACTTAACCCCAATTGCCTTGCCTTCTCCCCTCCAGAAAGAAAGAAAGAAAGAAAGAAAGAAAGAAAGAAAGAAAGAAAGAAAGAAAGAAAGAAAGAAAGAAGGAAAGAAGGAAGGAAGAAAGAAGAATATGAGAAGGTATAATTGTGAGAATTCTGAGTTGGCTCAAGGACTTGATAAATGGAAAAATATAACACAGAAAAGAAAGGGGAGACTAATTGCTGATAAATTGAAGTTAAGAAACAGATACGACACTATTCCAAAGAAGAGGGAATTGGACCCTCTGAGGGAGGAGGAGGCTGTTTCTTGTCTTCTGAGGAATGACAGTACAGATCCATAGGTCTCTTCAGGTGAGAGATCAGCCAATAAAGGTCAGAGAGAAAAGGCTGTGAGTCCCTGCTGAGAGACAGATATCAAAGCAGCTATTTGACATGTACATTAGAGAGACTTACTGTCTTTTCCAGCACATATATTTAACATGTGACATAAAAAATCTTCAAATTTGTCAAATTTGATGAATGTTATCCACCGTAGTGAGCCATCTGGGCACAAATAATGCAGATAGAATGAATGGACAAGAAATTGGCAACCTTAGGATCACAGGGAGGGTTTTTGTGTGTGCTGCCAGTTGAAGGCCAGGACGTTAAAGAGAGAAAGAGGCATACATTTGGGAAGTGAAGAGTCAGTTTAGAGGATGGCATTTTAGAGGATGGGCAGCTAGGTGGTGCAGTGGACGGAGTGCCAGGCCTGAAGTCAAGAAGACACTGGCCGTGTGACTCTGGGCAAGTCACTTAACCCTCTTTGCCCCAGTTTCCTCATCTATAAAATGAGCCGGAGAAGGTAATGGCAAGCCCCTCCAGTATCTTTGCCAAGAAAACCTCGCATAGGGTCATGAAGAGTCAGACACAACTGAAACCACTGAACAATAACAAAAATCTGAAAATAAGTATTGGATTTCTGGACCATGGTGTAGAATATAGGAATACTGAACTTTTGCTGGAAATGAAATGCTTCTAACAAAAGGAGGTTAAAACAAACAACATTTTCCTTGAGTCTTGTAAATTTAATCTAATATATTTTAAATTGAAAAGGGGGCAAAAGAGAAAAAAACTACCTTTGGAAATCTACAGAAGCAGATGCCATAGAAAGGAGTTACAGTGATATAAAAATAGCAGTAGAGATGCTTACAAATTCATAGTAGACACAATCCAAGAAAGCAGTAACAATCGAACTTTAGATGTAACGATGGTAATAATTGATATTTATATAACATGTCATGATTTGCAAATCACTTTATATATATACATGTGTATATTTATATACATATGTGTACATACACATACAGACACATACATACATATATACACATACATATGTACATATATATACACACCCACACACACACACACATATATATATATATATATATATATATAAAATCTCATTTGATCTAATCTATATCCAAGAAGAATAAGGGTAATCAGCAAAGTGAGTTAGACATAAGAAGACACATACAGCCTGATTTTATTGGTAGATGGAACCTCATAGTGTACAAACTCCCTTCATTGATTCAGATCACCAGCTTGTCTGCAATTTATGGCAGGCACATTCTGGACCACTCTCTTAGGGCCAGGCAGCCTATATCTCCCCCTCTGGGCAACCTGAGGGATTTATGGATTTTTCTTCTTTACTTTCATCACCTGTAGTCTACACTGGCCGTGTTACTCCTTCTTCCTCCCATCCTCTCATTTTTAGGAGCCAGTGACTAGTACCATTCTCAGCTCCATTTAACCATTTAGTATCAATTAGCTTTTATACAGGGATATTTACTACAAAGATATGACAAGAACAAATGTACAAACATTTGTATGAGCATTTGTAAGAACATCACCTTTGGGCATAATCCCACCTACACCACCTCCATGTCTGGGAGATTAAGCTCACAATTTAGTTAAGTTCCTATATTGCATCAGTCCTACCAAATCCACGTCCAGATGTGGTGTGACTGCCCGATGAATCCTTCCTCTGGGCTAGAATCCCAAAAGTCACTAAAGATCGATCACTCCTTGCTTCTTGGGTCATTGTTGCTGTAATATCTGCCAAAACTGGCCTGATTTTTGACTCTTGTATCCCTGAAGCTCTTGCTTCCAACTAAGATTGGAGACTCCATTCCCTTTAGCTAGAATGGAAATGAAAAGGCCAAGGAGGTCCCATTTCTCAGGGGCCATATGGCCTCACAGAGGAAGGTGGTGGAAAAAACCTTCACAACCTTTCTCCTTATAGCACGATCTGTCACTGGATGCCACCACACCACCAGAACACAGCTGAAGACAACAAAATGACGAGCAGCAAAGAGGAAGTAGCCAAAGCTGACAGGCCTTTTAAAATGTCTCCAAGACAAATCATGTGGTAAGCTGACTGGAACCAGTTGCCAAATGTCCATGTATGCTCCATTTTTTCTATCACAATTCTCCCAGAAGCAGCTCTCCAGTGTTCTGAATATGGAAAGATGTTACTCTGAGTCCGATGACGGGGTTTGCACATGGGCCAAATCCCCTTTGTAGATAATTTTGAGAGTTGTCCGATGTATTAAGAGCTTAAATGACTCACCCGTGATCCACAGCTGTTATGGATTAGAAGCAAGCCTTGAACCCAGATATTCCCAACTCCAAGGCTGGCCTCCAGGACTCCCTTCTGGAGAGAATATATCATTCAAAAGGAGAAGAATAGGCAAAATGGGGACTAAGCAGAGTTGTTTATTAAGAAGATATACTCATGTGAGGAGATATCGGAACCAGTGAGAATAAGCAAGGGAAGGGAGCACTTAGGTGAAGATCGGCGGTGTCAGGAACAGAAGAAATACTAGCATTACAGCAGTGCTTTAAGGTTCGCAAAGCACTTTGCGGATGTTATCTTGTTTGATGCTCACTACAGCCCTGGGAGGTAGATGCTTCTTATTTTGTTGTTGTTGAGTCGTTTCAGTTGTGTCTGACTCTTCCTGACCCCATTTGGTCTTTTCTTGGCAAGGATACAGGAGTTATTTGCCATTTCCTTCTCCTGCTCATTTTGCAGATGAGGAAACTGAGGCAAACAAGCTTAAGTGACTTGCCTAGGGTCACACAGCTAGTAAGTGCCTGAGGCTGGATTTGAACTCAGGTCTTCCTGACTCCAGGTCCAGTTCTCTATTCATTGTGCCAACAAGCTCCTTATTATACAGGTAAGGAAATGGATAAGTGACTTGCTTATGGTCACACAGCTAAGTGTTTGAGGCAAGATTTGAACCTACCTCTACTTAACTCAAGTCCAGCACTCTATGTACTCTGCCACCTAGCTGTCTCATTCGAACATATTACAGACCACCTGGACAGAAGGAGGCAATAGATGAGGTGTTTGGAGAATAGATTAGAAGCCTGGAACAAACATGTCATACTTGTGATGGGAAACTCTAATCTCTCTCTCCCTCCCTCCCTTTCTCTCTCTCTCTCTCTCTCTCTCTCTCTCTCTCTCTCTCTTCCTCTTTCTGTCTCCTTCTCTTTCTCTCTCTTCCCCTCCCCCAAAAGTAGAGCAATTAATCATTTCTTGCCTAGTCTTAATGGCAATTTCAAACTTTCAAAATTGGAAAAAAAACAATGAGAAGAACCTTTATACTGGACCTGAACTTGACCAACAAGCAGAGACTGGTTAATGAAATAGATAGAAATGAAGGTAATCTCAGGGAGAAGGACCATGTCATCTTGGAATTAATGATGGAGGAAAAGAAACCTGAGCATAGTGTGACATATTCTATTAATATGGGGAGAGTAGATTTCAAAGGGGTCAGAGAAAAGGTCCTCTGGATTAAAATTTTTCAGAGGAAAGTCAGTGTGAGAGGGATTAGAAAAGCTCAAATATGAAATTCTGAAGGCTCAAAGACAGCTGCCATATAATGTCAGACTTGGTGAATGTGCTGATTGGTTTTGCCAAATGGAATTTTCCTCTTCACATTCTCTTTTATCAGAGATGGCTCTCTGGGAGGATAAAGAGGAGGAAAAAGGGGAAGAATGTATTGGGAATTGTAGATGGTTTAAAATTGAAGTTAGCAATGAAAATTTAAAAATTAAGATCTAAAGAGAAGCCGTCCTGGTGGGGAAGACAAAGGGCAGCTTACTAGAGAAGCTGATTTTTGAGTAGGGAACACATCATTGAATATTTAAAAGATTTTTAAAAAGCTATGCAGAACATTAAACCAAAGACAGGAACTGGAAGAATAGTGTCAGAAGAGCTAAAGCTCCAGATTACTTGAACCTGGCGAGGAATGCTAAAGAAAACAAAGACTGGGGTTATTTTTGTTGTTGTTAAGCTATGCTGAAGCAAAAAAGGGGATCAAAGAAAGGATAGGACCGTTGCCTAGAGCAGATAGGATGATGGTGATGGATGACCAAGAAAAGGCGGAACTCTTTAATTTTTATTTTATTTCTCTTCTGTCTGCCAAGGAGAATTATCTTCTTATGGGAGAGGATAGAACAAAAATTACTAATATGTAATTGAAAACAAGATGCAAGCTGGCTGCCCTTGATGAGTTCAAGTCAGCAAACCAGAATGAACAACGTGGCTGAGAACTGGCGAATACCATTGCTTTGTCATCGTCAATAATCGGCGAAAGATTGCCAAGAACGTCAGAGTTGTCATCAGCTTGGAGAAGAGCAAACATCTTCTTGATTTTCAAGAAAGAGAACACGGTTTGCAAGCTCAAGGCCAGTAAGCTTGACTTACCTTCATAGATCATAGATTTAGATCTGGAAGGGAGCATAGAGGTCATTGAATCCAACACCTTAATTTTACAGATGAGGAAACTGAGCCCTGTAGAGGATAAAATGACTTATATACATCTGGTAAATGTCTAAGGTGGGCTCTGTCTTCCTGACTCTGAGGAGAGTGCTCTATCCACTACACTGTAGGTATAATTTAATTGGATTTCATGGGTTTTTACATGTGTTATTTTGGCTAAATCATATTAGTTAGGTGGATTCTGTACTGGCCAAAGGACCAGAGTCAAACAGTAGTCACTAATGCTTCAATGCTAACTTGGAAGGTGGTCGCTAGTGGGACCTGCCTCTTGATACTGTTAGACCATGCAGGGGTGGGCAACTTGGGGGCATGAGGCCACATGTGGCCCTCTAGGTCCTCAAGTGTGGCCCTTTGATGGAAACCAGACCAAGGGCCACACTTGAGAACCTAGCCGCATGTGGCCTCGAAGCCATGTGTTCTCCACTCCTAGACCAGAAGTTCCCAAACTTATTTGGCCTACTGCCCCCTTTTTTAAAAAATCACTCATTGCTCCCCTGGAAATCTACTTTCTTTAACCCTTTTAGTAGTTTTTTTTAAAAGAAGACTTTAATTCATTTAAAAAATATATGAAATATTTTTAAAATGACACATCTTAAATTCAATAATTTATTGTAAATTTGTGGTTTTCTTCCTGCATTGAAATTTTGATGATGCAATATTACATCATATAACCATATGGTATCATATTGTAAACAAGTCATTGCAACACATATTCCTGCAGATACGTGCTGGACTTCCTGACAATGCACATCTTGCTCACCTGCCAACACTTGCTTGTTAAGGCCTGTCAGCGGACTACTAATTGGTATAACCACTGGTGGGTTATAACTTGCATTTTGTGTGTTTATTTGTAAAATAATATAATCACTACAACTTTAACTCTGTTATACAACAGAGGGAACATGTATGTGTGTTTTTTCAAAATTTTCTTATCTTTTCTCCTTATGCTTCCACTACCCCCTTATTTCTATTCAAGGCTACTACTCCCCCTCCTTGGATTGTTCTGGCTCCCCCAGGGGGCAGTATTGCCCACTTTGGGAACCTATGTGTTAGATCTTCACCCAACCTCTCTGGGCCTCAGTTTCCTCATCCAGTACAAATTGACATGACCTTTAAATTTCATACAACTTTGAGATTCTGTTTCTATTATTCAATGGCAATGTTCCTAACCAAACTTGCTCTAACATTCTTCCTTTACCTTTAGGGTGATCTTTATTAAATGAGTCCTTCCGGCCCCTGCCTCTCCTTGCCCCCTCTCCCCCCCATTTAAAAATCTATCAGTTAGGATCAACAATCTAAGTTAAAGAGAATATTAAATTCAGTAACAGCAATAATGTTTTAAGAATGACTTTGAGTGAATAAGTCATTTCAACTATTTTAAATACCCAAATTTAGTTATAAAAGATATATAAAGATACTATCAGAAAGAACTGATAAACAAAAATATGTATAAAATAATTATATATATATATAGATATAGATATATATGTGTCTAATGGTAGCCATCTCTAGGGCGGGGTGGGGGGGAGGAGGGAAGAAAAAAAGGGGGAAAATTTACATGAAAGCTCTAACATGTATTTAAAAGGAATAGTAAGTTGAACAAAATAGATTTGCAGTTTCATGTGCAATCATCTTTTTTAAATTATACTATGTTATGGAAATGCATTTTTTATTCCATAAATTAAAAAATAAATAAAATTCAAAAATAAAAAATATAAGTTAAAGGAATGAATCTTTAACAGTGGAATTCAGATCAAGAGTCATTAGAACTGGCTTGGAGCTGGGCCTTTGTCCTGTCTCAGAAGTCTCACCACTGTCTATAAGGCTGGCCCAACCAGAGGCCTTGCAAGTCAGCTGTAGGAATGGTCTCTGACTTTTTAGCACCAGCATAAGAGAGTTATGGATTTCTCCACCGGTGGAAGAGCTATCCGAGTTCTTTAGTCAAATGTGAGACTAGCTATTTGCTGAACTTTACTACCGACCTTGTACTCAGCACAGCTCCTGTCTAGGTTGAATTCTTACACATCTGACTTCCTAACTGTCTTCTGCAGACACGACAAGAAGATTCAGAAAATATGACTGTCAGCTCGGTAGTCCTGGAGTTAAACTCAGAGACTGTTCATTTATCATCCTTTCCAAAACAAGCTTCAGGAGAGGCTGGTTTATGGAGTTTTCTTTTTCCCTAGTGTCTTCAGGCCTATGTTGTAGATTTCTGAGGTTCGACTTTGAATTTCATGAGGAGAAAAGTGAGGCTGATGGAGGAGGGAGAGGAAAATCAAAGATGGGGAGAATGGACTGAGAGAGGAAAAGGAGAAAAAAAAGAGAAGGCCGAGAGAGGAGGAAAAATAAAAGAGGATAGAGAAGGGAAAGAAAAAATAAGGGCAAGAAAAGAAAGAGGGGAAAAAAGAGATACGAATGGGCAGAGAGACAGGAGATTGTGAAAGTGAGAACTACAGCTCTGGCAATAAGGAAGTGAGATATTTTTTATGAATGGGGAGAGAGCTGCTTCAATTGGCTTCCTGCAGCTTCCTCTCTCCTCATTCAGTAGACTTCTTCCACTTTTGGGGTATCCAAGACAGCTGGGGTGGTAGAGAAGTGGGTGGGTAGGGGGAGCCAAGAGTGGCTGGGGGGTCAGTTCTACCCCCAGGCTATTCTGCTTCTTCCAAGGCAGTTCATTTTCAGAGCTGGAAAACCAGGACAAAGGAGCAGGGTGCTTGCCAGTTGCAATGATCCTCTGGGGCATTTCCTCTTATCATCCCTTTGGAGGAGGCTTGCTACAGTCCCCAGGAAGTGCTAGATGTGCGATGCACAATGTGCCAGGAAGTACTTCTGCAAATGAGCACGGCCAGGGATTACTACCTTGGGCTCCATGAGAGCCTTTCTTATTACATTAAAGATAGGGACCGGACCTGCGATTTCACTGGAATAGACAATAATAAGGAAACTTCTCTAACTTCTTATACAGTTTCTCATTTCAGATCATTGCTGAGAGTCCCTGGTGGGTTAAATGACCTGTCCAGGGTCACACAGTCAGTATGTACATGTTCCTCTTGGCTTTGAGGCCTGCTTTCTACCTGCTATGCCAAGCTGCCTGTCTATCAGTACTTTAGAAGGGGAAAGGGACCTTCTTTTTGCAGGAGGAGACCACTACAGACTACTCTAAGGAGGCAAAAGGGAATCTGTAGCTTGTGAGGCAATTTTCTCTTTTTGTTCTTTAGATAAAGAATGAGATGTGGAGAAGAAGTGATTATTATCACACCTAATTCCCACACCACCTTGGCCCCTGCAGATGTGTGTGTGGGGGTAGGGAAGGGTGGGGTAAGAGGGTGTGAACACATATATCTCGCCAGAAATTTTGCTAGAGGCTGGGCAAGAAGTTCTGTTCATCCTCTTTTACGGAAGTCATCACACCCTACTTAAGAATATGGGAAAAGGAGAAGAGAGGCAGCTGCAAAGAATATGAAATTGCAGGAGAGATTTAGGGTAGACTACAGGACGAACTTCCCTAGCAAAAGAAGAGGGTGCAGATTATCAAGGTGGTGGAAGCTCAGCCCTCAGAGCTGTTATTCTGATTATTTTAAGAATTGTAACCCTTGTGTCAGAGGGCCTGGCCTCTGACAGGAATGACTCAGATCACTTTTGGAACTTGCTGTAAGTCTCTCTGGCCCATCTTCTCCTATCTAGGGGAAGCCAAGTGCATGAATCTTCCCAAAGAATGGTGATTATGTCACTCATATCTCTAACTCAGTTCATTTGTCCCTGTCTAGGGGACTCGGGAACATTAGATGGTATCTCTCTATGGACTCATAATATTAAGGGTAAAGCACAAAGTGTGTTTTATTTGACACGTAATGGACACAGAAGAGACTTGTAGCCTAGTCCATAATAGTGAAGGGGGCAGCTAGGTGGCACAGTAAGTAGAGCACCAGCCCAGGAGTCAGGAGGACCTAAGTTCAAATACGGCCTTAGACACTTGACATGCTTACTAGCTGTGTGACCTTGGGCAAGTCACCTAACCCCAATTACCTTGCCTTCCCCCCTCTAAAAACAAACAAAAAAACCCAAACATACTAGTTGAGAAAATTCCCATTCCCTATTTGATAGGCCTCTGTCCTTCCATAGATTCATAATACTATTCTGTGTCAACTTATAGCCCTACCAATAGGGAGAGACCAGAGTCAATAGAAAGTTAAGCCTCTCTTCCCCAGCAATCTTGATTACTCTTGGTGACTTACAGAGCTATCCCATGTGGCTCCTCCATGTGGGGAAAGAACTCATGTTTCAACAGAACGTCAACTCTGCCCCTGTAGGCCACGTGACTTACAATGCCCCTTTGAATGAGACCCCTGGGTGAGGGACAGCATCTGGGTTTGGTCCTCTCTTTAGGGGTTCTGTTGCTTCACGCTCCTTGGCTAGGCCCTCCAGTCCTCATTGGCAGGGAATCCTGCTGAACTGTCCCTGTCTCTTCCCTCTGTGCTTGGAGGCTCTCACCTCAATGTCCCTCTTAACTACCTCTGCCCTCACTGCTGTTTGACTCTGCTCCCAGAGCTGGCTGATACTGTGGCCCATTGGCTTGCTGCTGTAGTCCTGGCAGCATGCACATTTGCAATGTTTCTCCCCATGCTTCTTGTGGTCTGCTGTCTTACTCAGCAAAATGTCATAGCTCTTTTAGAAAACAAAAGCCAGGGCCCATGCACTTTTTGTTTATTTGACACAATTCTATGTTCCTTAAGCAGGTTCTAGGTTGGAATGCCTTTGGGATACTTGGTTTTATTCATGTCCCACAACCCTGCCTTCCATTCTTTTTTTTTTTTTTGGAGGAGACAAGGCAGGGCAATTGGGGTTAAGTGCCCAAGTGCCCAAGGTCACACAACTAGTAAGTGTGTCAAGTTTCTGAGGCTGGATTTGAACTCAGGTCCTCCTGACTCCAGGACCAGTGCTCTACTCACTGCACCACCTAGCTGCCAGGTGTCCCCTCCCCCCCCCATTCTAAGGGCCTTATAAGGCAACTATATAGACAATCATCTCTAAGATATCTTTCAGCTCTTGTTCTGTGGCTCAAGATATTAAGGGTATCAAGCACCCCCCAATTTTTTTTATTGAAGCATTGCATTTATTAAGGAAGTGAAATTTGTAGATGAAAAAATATAGTCTCTGCCCATAAAGGTGTGTGCCACCCAGTGTAGCAAGTCATTGTCTAATCTGCTGTGGGCCACAGCTCTAAAGATATGAACAAGCTTTCATGATGTCGAGGGGACTCTTGGTCAGGTATGAATTAGGCCAATTCTTGGATTCTATTAAAGCTGTTCCAAGGTCTTGGAGAGTCCAAAGGTGCTCTGGCTAAATACTTCCCAGAATAACAGTTAACAGTAGATTGTAGAACTGTCCTCCAGGGCAGTGGGAGGCGTTTTGGAGGAGTGAGGAATACCCAGATCAGGCATCTTGGAGCAGGGTCCTGTCCAGAGAAGGAGGAAGAGGGAAAGTGGCAGAGGCGGGGATGCACCCTGAGTTTAGGCTTGCTTTCTCTGTTACCCACAGCAACTTTTTCCTTCCACAATCCCTGAAACACAGAATCTCAGGGTCTGAAGGCACCTCAGAGGTCATTTAATCCAACTTCTACTCAACTCATGACCCCTCACTGCCACCCCCCTCAAGCCCCTACTGGTCATCTAGCTTCTTTCTTAAAGCTGTCCAGCAACATGGACATCATTCATTGCTTACCCAGGCAACACATTTCATTTTTCTAATCCAGACTCGTAGGTAGGGGGAGCTCATGATAAAGAAAAAGATTTTCTCAATGCAGATCAGGATGTGTTCAGAAATGTATGGTATTAATGAATTGCCCAGGGCACTGAGAGTTCAAGTGCTTTGCCTAGGGGTCTGTAGTCTGTGTATGTCACAGACCTGATTTGAACCCTGCTACTCCAAGGTTATGTCTTTATCTTTATGCCACTCTGCCCTACTTCACTATTCCATTTTTAGAAAGCTCTCTATTTTTAGGAAGTGCTTTTCCTTATATCAAGCCAAAATCTGTTTTCCCCTAACCTCCATCCATTGTTCTAAGTTCTGCTCACAGAACTTAGCTCTGCCTAGCAGACCAAGTCCAATCCCTCTTTGACAGGATAGTAATTAAATTACTTGAAGAGAGCTTTCCAGTTCTTTCCAGTTTTCTTTTTCTTCTCCTTTCCTCTCCTCTCTTCTCCTCTCCTCTCTTCTCCTTTCTTTCTACCTCTTTTTTCTTTTCTTTTCTTTTTTCTCCTTTCCTTTCTTCTCTTTTCCCTCCCTTTCCATTTCTTTTTCTTTTCTTTTCTTTTTGGATGGGAAGGAAGTCACAACCTTCTTCCCATTCTGCTCCCTGTCTCTCACCTTCTACTTATTTCCCCCAGGCTGGTTTCCTGATTCTCTTTCCTTGGGTGATCGTGTCACAGGCATCAAAGTTAGGTGACTATGAAAGCAATGATTTTGTGGAAATGGTGGTAGATTACAAGAAGTCAGGAGACCTGGACTGGAACCTGAGCTCTGAAACTTTCTGGTGTGTGACCACAGGCATGTCACTTAGTACCTCTAAATCTGTTTTCAAATCTATAAAATGGACACAATACCATAAACACTACCTACCTACAGGGTCATTGTCGAGAAAGTGCTTTGTACACCTTATCATGCTATATAGAGTTCTTGTTGACCCCATCCCCCAAAGCCTACATTTTTGTGTCCAGAGACAGAATTATCAAGAGAACCCTAGAATCCTCTCTCTGTCAAGGAGGATCCCCCTGAAGGCTCAGTGCTGGAAAGGAACAGAGAGCCACATTCCATCCCTCCCAACACCAGGGAGCAGCTGACTGTCCTGCTCAGCCTAGTTCTGGGCACTGAGAATGGATTCGGAAATACCATCGGGCTTTGGACTGATTACATAGATTAAAGGAATAGCATCCATTCCATCGGGCTTTCTAGGAACTGGCCTGCAGCTGAAGCAATTCTTGTCCCCAGTCTCCTTCTGGATCAGGAGGCCAAGTTGTTAGCAGAGTCACAGAGGTCCAGGGTTTGGGGCGGGGGGTGTGGGGAATGTTCAGACTGAAGCAGACTGAGATGCCAGTGGACCCTAGGAGGGCTTTATTCATGTTTTCCTTTTCTTGAAATGGAGTCTGGATTCTCCTCCCCCTGTGTCTGTTGGAGTCTGGTTTTTCAGCCTCTCTTCTCTCTCTCCCTTCCCCCTCTTACTGGAGAGTAAAAGGCAACAAAGCTGAGATTCCAGGCCATGCCTGGGATGCTGGGTAGCTTTAATGAAGAAAATCAACAGCAGCGATGATAATATGGGAAGTTCATGTTGAGTTTGAATCCAAATGTTGTAAATCTCAAAGAAAAGTGTCTATATTTTGGGACCCTCTCTTACACTCCACGCTTATGAGAGAGGCCTAGTGTGCCCAGCACAATGAGCCCAACACAACATGTAGGTGTCTAATGCTTCACACCTATATAACTTTGCACTCAGGGATCAGACTTGCCTCAGCCACTTGATCTTGGACAAGTAAATAACTTAACTTCTCCAAATTCCCATCTTTTCACCTATAAAATGGGGACAGTAATAATAACAACCAGTAGAGAGCCAACCTTGAAGGTAAAAAGATCCAGGTTCAAGTCCTGACTCTGGTATATCCTGGCTGTGTGACTCTGAGCAACTCACCTAACTTCTTGGCAGAAACTCTCTGAGACGATATAAATTTTAGAGAAAGGGCCTACCTATATGGGTCAAGAGAGTTTCCTCACCTGGAAGTTCCCTCTATCAATGAAATCATAAGGCCAGGCCTCATCCCAATCTCTAAAATACTACCTACTTTACAAGCGGATTGTTAGGATGAAGTGAGACCAAATAAGATGAGTTTTGTAAAGTGCTTTGTAAATCGTAAAGTCCTATAGAAAAGTTAGTTATTGTTGTAGTTATCATTATTATCATAATCCTTCTATACCTTAATAGATAGTCTTTGATGGTTGCAATGCCTGAAAAATGCACTCTCCTGAAGTTAGTCTGGGAGGGTCTTCTGCTAACAGACATAATTCATCACTTGGCTGGTACAGGCAATCTTTTCAACTTGGTAGGACCTATGGAACTTGAACTCTGTTGATAAGCCTCTAAAAAGCCAGGGTGTCCGTAGTACCCTGATAAAGCAATGGAATAGGACATCCTCAGAGGCACTGGGCAGAGTGAGTGTTTAATAAATATTTATTGAATAAATTCATTCAATAACTCAACTCAATAAATTATTCAAAAGAATAAATGTATGAATGCACAAATGAATGAATGAACAAATGAATGAATTAGAAACTATAAACTCCTTGAGGACAGTGAGCCTTCTTTATTCTTTACTTTCATCCCCCTAGGGATGTCCCCTTAGGACAATGCCATATCCCAGTGGTATCAAACTCAAATATAAAGGCAGGGGGGAGCCAGCAAACCATGCATAAGGATCCCTGAGGGCCACATAATGACTTAGATAGTAACATTGACTATGTTCAATTGTATTTTTATTAATTTTGTTAAATATTTCCCAATTACATTTTGATCTAGCTCCTTAGCACTTGGGAATGTGTATGCCCTCCAATGTAGCCTGAAGGCAGCATGTTTGACACCTCCAGTATACACACAGATGCTCCATAATTTTTCTTTTTGTTCTGAGACTATGAGTTTGTCATGGAGGGAACTTCTGGTGTGGAAACTCCTTCCAGTAACATAGATCTGTAACTTGTCTGTAACTTACAATCTTAGAGAATTATGTGAAACATGGAGAAGTTAAATGATCTGCTCACAGTGACACAATTAGTTTGTCAGAAGCAGGATTTTAATCCAAGTCTCCTTAGCTCCCCCTTTACACTATTCCATGCTACCCTTTGCTCAATAAATATTTTTCATTTCATTGGTTAATGATGACTAGCCATGCTGATATCAGAAATTCATCCCCAATGGTAACTTATAGAACATGTGATTGTTAAAATGGCAGAGTACATAACCTCTAAACCCCTAAAGCAATTATATATCAAATATGGAGTAACTGAAATAGAATCCTTAAGATCTTAGACAATATAAACATCCCATGAGATAACGTCAATGGACTTAGGTACTTAGAGCTCCCATTCAATATCCTCCTACTTCCAACAGTAATGCCATTTGGCTATGTGCCAGGCACTGTGCTAAACACTTTACAAATATTATCTCATTTGATCCTCATAACAACCCTGTGACATAGATGCTGTTATGATCCCCATTTTATGGAATCAATACTAAATGTAAATGCACCAAATGGCAGAGCTTTTAAGTACTTAAAACCTAATCAAATTACAGGAAGAACTAGACAACAAAGTTATTATGGTTGGATACTTCAACATGTCCCTTTCAGACTTAGAAAACTCTAAAAAAGAAAGAAAGAGAGAGAAAGGAAGAAAAGAAAGAAGGAAAAAAGGAAAGAAGGAAAGAAGAAAGAAACTAAGGACCCAAATAGAATTTTAGAAAACTTAGATGAGATAGACTTCTGGCAATCACTGAATGAGAGCTAAAAAAAGTAGACATATTTGCTAGGTTGTGTGACTTCTTTACAAGAATTATTCTGTCCTGGGGCATTAAAAAACTCATTAACAAACATGAAAAAAGCAGAAATATTAAACACACCTTTTACTGGCCACTGAGTAATAAAAATTAAAATCAGTAAGATATTTGGAAAAAAGGATTCATAGATGGAGACCAAATATTACAATCATAAAGAATGTGTAGGTAAAAGAACAAATCATAGAAATAATAAACAGAAAAAAGTCACTAATGACCTTTGATACAATGATGGCACTACTAGGCATGTGTGCTAAAGAATTCAAAGACTATGGAAAGGAACAATATGTACAAAAATATTTATAACAGCACTCTTTGTTTTGGCAAAGAACTAGAAACAAGGCATATATCGTTCAGTAGGAGAATGATTGAACATATTGTAGACATAAGAATATAATAGAATATTATTGTCTCATAATAAATGACACGTATGATGGATTCAGAGAAACTTGAGAATACTTGTGTGAACTTATATGGGGTGAAGAACCAGGAAAACAACTTATATAATAGTTATATTGATGCAAGAAAAAACAAGTTGGAAAGACTGCAAACCTCTATCAATGTGGTGATCAATCATGACTTCATAAGACTAAGGAAGTTTCTCACCTCTTGACAGAGAGACAATGGATTAAAGATACAAAATGATATATATCCTTTCAGACATAGGCAATGTGTTGATTCATTTTGCTTGATTATGCTCATTCATTAAAAGATGAAGCTCCTGTTTGGGTTTCAGGATCGAGTCAGCGGGGAGTGATATTAACGTAAAAAAAAAAGAAGAAAAGAACATTGATGAAATACTAAAAAAAAACAAATCAGAAGAAAACAGAAAGAAGTCAGTAGAGGATACAGACAAGCAGAGAGATTTCATTACTATTATGTTAAATTTAATATGTAACAAAATGTTATAACAGAAGTTCACAGTTTTGTTCATAGTCCTTTCTACTCTTTGTATATTGAAATGTTGCTTATTATAAAATTCATGATAAAAAAGAAAAGAAAATGACTTCTGGTCTTCTGAGATGATTCATTTCATCTCTAAAAGGAAGGAGTTGGATTACATGATCTTTAAGGTCCCTCCCAGGATCTATGATCCTATGATCTTTGGACCTCTGATAGTTAGGAAGCTCATTATATTGAGATGCGATCCGTACTGATCCTAGTTCTTTCTTAGTTCTGGTAGAAGATTATCAGTTAACCAGATATTCTAGTAACCAAAATGCTCAGCCATTCTAAATATATTAGAATTTACTGTAAAAATAATGATTCACATAATAGCTCTTATTTATAAAGTTCTTTAAGTTTCCCAAAACATTTTCCTTGTTGTAACAACCCTTTGAGGTGGCTGGGAGTGTAAATAACTCGCCCAAAGTCCCAACTAGTAAATGGCTTAGCAGGAATGCTAGGGATTTTGCAGAATCCCCAAATACAAAAAAGGGCAGGAAAAAGTTAAAACTTCCATTCAAGCAAGAGCCACGAGACCATGTCATTTCATGTCTTCAATTTAAACATTAGACATACACATTGGATTATAGGTACATATGGAGAATATAAGTGAATATAGAAAATATGCCAGCACACCTAGAGAAGCATTCTTGTTGGAGGATAGGGAGGAGAAGGAAGGATCAATGGAAGTGATCGCTCCGGGTGTGCCAGCATGATTGCACCATGTTTAAGTTTAATGCATATCTTTTCAAAGGGTATATCCATTAAGCATCTGATTATACATCTTACAAACTCAGTCTTAAGTGGCTTTTAGAGGTCTTCTAGGCCAACCTGCACCTGAATAGGAATCTTCTCTACAAGATACCTAACAAATGGTCATACAGCTCCTGTTTGAAGACGAAAGAAACTCATTAAGCACAGAAGCATCTCATACCACTTTCAGATTTAAATCCAACTATTCTGACTCCTGGTCCTGTACTCTTTTTACCATACCATGTTGCCTCTCAAGTTAACTCTTTTGGGTTAAAAAAAATCTTCCCCCAAAGTGGAGTTGACTAATGCAGCAGGCATTAGTCAATTCTCCACCCCTGCTCTTAGCAGCCAGAGCCAGTGAGAAGCAAGAGGCCCTCCAGTTTATATTCAAGCAGCTGCTAGTGAGCTAATAGGGCTGGGTTGGTCTCAATTCCTCAGAAGCTGCTTAAACAGCAGGCAATGAGGTCTGCTTCCCATCAGCTATACCTAAGGAGAACAACACTGGGGCAAAGGTCAACCCCATAGAATCATTGAAGAATCAAAGAATATCAGAAACTAGAAGGGACCCCAGAGATTGTAATAGGATTTAGACTTGGAAAGGGCGTTTCAGATGATCTCATCCAATTCTCTCCATAAGGAAACAGACTCAGTGACTTGCAAGCAGGTGGCGTCATCGCAGATTAGGCTTGGAGGCAAGAGGACTTGGGTTTGAATGCTGCTTCAGCCACTTAAGAACTGTACAATTCTGTTCAAGGCACTTGACATTTTTGTCAGTTTATTTATGTATAAATCGGGGATATTATTAACCCCTGTGCCACAAGGCCACTGTGAGGATCAAGAGATCATGTACATGAAGCGTTATCAAAACCATGTAAATGTTAGCTATTGGCAGGGATCTGCTGGATGGAGAAAGCTCAAAAGCAAGAACTAATTGTTAAATTTTCAGTGTGATCATTTACACCTTAGAAATCAGCAAGCCTTGGTTTACTATTTTGTTGATTGTCTAGATTTAAGGAAGTGATACAGAAAATGTTAATAATAAAGCTTAAACTTAAAATTATGTCATGTCATCACCCCACTCCCCAAGAGCTAGTTGTTAAACATTTGCCAGCACATCCCTGGTTGTTGGCACTGCTGTCACATTTGCTCATCTAATGGGAGTTTTAAATTAAACCCACATCTCCTGACTCCCAAGTCCAGGCCCCTTTCTGGTACACCAGGTTGTTGCAGCAGGGAACATTTCCGCTAGCATAGTATCTGGAAAGAGCACTGGATTTGGAGTCAAAGGAGTTAAGTATGAATAACAATACTCCTACTTACTGTATGTATTGACTGTCGAAAATTTACTTAACCTCTCCTGACCTCAGTTTCCTCATCTGTAAAATGAGTGAGTTGGGCCAGATGTTCACTAAGATCTCTTCCAATTCTAAATCTTTTAATTATGTGACTTTTCTGCTTGGGGCTATGTATACTCCGCAACAACGCAAGATACTGTCATCCATTTGGCCATTAGGCCCTGCACTGTTGCAAAGATTCATGCCAGATAAAGCTTAATTATAAACGTAAATGACAATAGCATCTAAATAGAAAGCATTCAATAGACAATACAGAGCAGATTTGTCAGCATTTGTATAGCAATATCTTGTTATCATCTATGACAGTGAAGATGCCACATTTGGACTCCAGAATGACTTAGAAACCAATGTGCCCTCTGAAGAAGTGGAAATAGGGCTTAGAAAGGTGAAATTAGGAAGAAAAGCTAGACACATTGCAATTCAACCAGAAGAAATACATGCAGGAGAAGTGCTTAGGGATTAAGGATAGATTTTTAAGCTATCTTGAATGAAAAAGACTATCAGTGGTGTTATTACCAAATAAAGACAAACTTGAATACATGAGAAATTATGAAGCTATATATCTATTTCCAGATTTCTAAAATTATCTTATAAAAATGACCAATGCACATCTTCATGGTATCCTTAAAGAAAACATAAGAATGGAACAAGCAGGCTTCTGCAGATGATTTTTCTATAATAGATTCACAGTTATAAGAGAAATGATTAATAACCAATAATTTGAAGACATTCAGAGGTCCCCTTTGTTCTGAAGTCCTCATTTCACAGCTCAAGAGGACAGGACTGATGACAGCAGATGTGATTAACATTCTCTTCAATCTTGTTCAGACCTCTACCAATTTTACTAATCTGAGGTCAAACTCCCATCCCATTGTGTTCTGCTCAGGCTTGAGTGGGAGATAAACATTCTTTGATTAGATTGTGCAAGGCTGGGCAATTTAAAAGTAAATTATATAATCAAGGTTATATTCTCCTAGCCCCTCATTAGAATAGGTCCACCTCTCATTGAAATATTCATTTTTCTCATTAATTGTTAAGCAATCAGAGTTGATTGCCACCTCAGAAACACCCACTCTTCCAAGGGCATATAAATTTGAGTCCACCACCATGATTAGTCTTTGGCATTTGAGAGGGTCACTGACCCTTTTATTAATAAAATGATTACTTACCCAGGCATTATGTCTCTTGGACTTTTTAAACATCACAGTTATACGATTGATGGAGGTAGAGAGAATATGATTCCACTGTGTATGTTGTTTATTGATTATAAAATATGTTGAAGATTACAAAAAACCCACAACATTTCACACAGGCCATACTGAACCTATGACTTCCTTCTACTGTTGTTAACAAGTGATCATCTGTAGTTTGCTTAAAGAACTTCAAGGAGAGTGAATTGTCCATCTCCTGAAGCTTTTACCTTCCAATATGGACAGCTTTCCCTACCTTATATCAAGCCTGCATCTATCTCTTTACAACCTACTGCCTCTTGTTCTGTCCTCCCGGGGCTAAATGAACAAATCAAATCCTTTTTCCTCATGCTAGCTTTTTAAATACTCCAAGATAGTTTTTCTCCTCTTAAACATAACCATTCCTTTCGATTGATCTTTATGTGAATTCCTCCTGGGGCTTTTATTTTGGAGAAGGATCTAGGGTGGTCATCCTTTATGCCCTTCCTGGCTGTTGTTTCTGACTTTCTGGACTTCATCAACATGATTCAGCTGCCTTCTCACCCTACAACTTCACTTAACTCCAGGTGCTTTCTCTCTTTGGAACATCCCTCTATTTCTGGACCCTTTCTTCCATTGCTGAGTTCCTTAAGAGGCCTCCATTCTAGGGAAGGACTCAGGCTGGCCATACTTCATTCTCCTCCTGCCTGTTCCTACTCTCCTGCTTTTACGTACAGGTCCCTGAGCTGGTATCTTCTCTCTCTCCTTCCTGGCTCCCCTGCTTTTCTGTTCCCTTTTATGTGTTATCTTCCTCCATTAGAAGAGAGAAATGAGCAGATATATAGTAACAGCAATGTTGGTTTTTTATTAGTTAATTTATTTATTTTTAATTTTCAACATTCACTTCAATAAGTTTTAAATTCCCTCCCCCCACCCCCGCCAAGATGGCATGCAATCTGATATAGGCTGTACATATACATTCCTATTAAACATATTTTCATATTAGTCATGTTGTATAGAAGAATTAGAATGAATAGGAGAAACCATGAGAAAGAAAAACAAAACAAACAAAAAAAAAGAAAATAGTCTGCTTCACTCTGCATTCAGACTCCACAGTTCTTTCTCTGTATGTGGATGGCATTTTCCATCATGAATCCTTTGGAATTGTTTTAGGTCCTTGCAACGAACAGCAATATTGTTTTAAGAATGCCTTTGAGCAAATAAGTTATTTTTACTATTATAAATACCTAAATTAACTATACAGGACATGTGAAAAAAGATACTATCTGCATCCAGAGAAAGAAATGATAAATAAAAGTATGCATTGAATAATTTTACACATATATACCTATTTGTGTCTAATGGTAGCCATCTCTAGGGTGGGGGGGGGAGGGAAGAAAAAAAAGAAATTTATGAGATAACTTTGTTGCATATTTGAAAGGAATAGCAATTTGTGCATAGTAGATTTATAGTTTTATATGCAATCATTTTTTTTATTGTACTGTTATGGAAATACTTTTTTATTCCATAAATTAGAAAAAAAAGAATTTAAAGACCTTGAAGGCAGGACTTGCCATTCTTTTTATTTATATTTGTATCCCCAGTGATTAGCACAGTGCTAGGCACTTAATAAAGTACTTAAAAATGCCAGCTGCCTGCTTGCCTGCCTTGTGTATTACCATTTCTAAGTTCTTCATGATCTTAATCTCTCTTTTGGGGTTATGGCCCAGACTGTTGTTGTCCTTCCTAAAACGTTGCACCCAGAATTGAAGGCAGCAGCCCTGATGTGCTCTGGACACAGCAGAGTACAGTGGAATTCTTACCTCTCTCATTCTGCACACTTTTAATGCAGCTTAGGAAGCATTAGCTCTTTTGGCTGCCGAGCCACACAGGTGGTATTTTCATCACTGCTGCCAGTTAAAGACAGGGGCCTCTGAAGGGGAAAGGCAAGGTTGGAAACCGAACAGCTGGTTGAGAAGATGGTGTTAGCATCATAACATGTCTACTGCACAGTTAGTACTGTTCCTGCCCATGCCTCACAACTAAAGCTGTTAGGCAAGCCCATGTCTACCCAGCGAACTGTATGGTTCCTTTCATGTTTCATGGATAACTGTGTAGCATTCCAGCTGTCCATCTGCCTTTCCTCACTTTTACTACATGACTGGTCCACTTTGTTTTCTGTTCTTGGTTATGTATTTTATGCCATTTCTTGAGTGCAATAACAATATGAACCACACATATAGAGAGAACACTTGAAGGTTTACAAAGCACAGTTCTGATGAAGAGAAAAGAGGGAGAATTGTCTAAAGAGATGGATGTGTATACAAAAAAAACTCAAAAAAGACCTTAAAAATATACAGAATAGGAAAGAGAGAGAGGCCATGGAGCTTCCAGGAGAGTGTCAGTAACATAACAGCTGGTAATGAGCTGAGAGAGGGTGGTAAGGAATGCTAAGGCTGATAGAAAAGGCTTTTCTTTAGCTTCTTCAATATTTTAATGGCTCTGTGATCTAATTAATAGGGTAGTCCCTCCAACAGTATAGACCATAACTCATCTATGTCTTCTCATTCTCTGCAACTTTTGTCCATGTCTTCCACTTAAGCAGGGGACCCAGGACAGTCAGGTCCTCGTTTCTCCCCAACTACACTATTTGGGCCTTCTTTGGTCTTCTCAATCATTCCATCATGTCCCAGGAACCTCATCTTTGGGAAATCTCATCATTTTGTAAGATGGAATAAATCTTAGTAATCACATCTAATCAGCACCCTTTCATCTTTTAAGATGGAATCAGTCTTAGTACTCACATCTAATCAGGACCCTTTCATCCTGTAAGATGGAATCAGTCTTAGTACTCACATCTAATCAGGACCCTTTCATCCTGTAAGATGGAATCAGTCTTAGTACTCACATCTAATCAGGACCCTCTGCCCCTCTGATTGGATCCTCTGACTAGAGAGTAAAACCAGGGACTGTCTTTTTATTTGTGTTTGTATCCCCTGTGGTTAGATCAGTGCCTGGCACAGAGTAGGTGCTCAAAAATATTTATTATTTATTAACTATTGTCCTCTCACCTACCCAATGTCCTGGAGGCTTTGCTTTAGGCCTCTTGATATTATATAAATAAAACACTCAGATTATCAATCTTTTTTGTTACTGTTCAGTTGTTTCACATCCAACTCTTAGCGACCCTGTTTGGGATTTTCTTGGCAAAGATGCTGGCTTGACATTTCCTTTTTAAGCTCATTTTACAAATGAGGAAACCGAGGCAACTGAGTTATGTGACTTGCCCAGCGTCACACAGCTAGTATCTAAAGTCAAATTTGAACTCAGATCTTTCTAATCCCAGGCCCAGAGTACTATCCACCTTGCTACTTAGCTGCCCTTCTCAATCTATTATCTCTCACCTTCTATGCCTGAGTAATCTGTCTAGATTTAACTAGACTAGATGACTAGACTTCTGTTTCGGTAATATATCTTTTTGATAGTTTTATGCTACTTCGTGTGAGCAATTTCAAGTTGGTAATATGTCTACTTACTTACACCCACGATATTCCTCTCCTTTGCCTCTTAGGTGACTCACAATTTTGATTCTTCAGATTTTGCTGGAATCTCCTTCTCTGATAAACATAGGCCTCTAGCTAAGATTAATTCTTTCAGCCAGTCCCAATACATTTCATCATGGTCGTTGTCCTTTGTTCTGGAGGAGGACCAAAATGACATCATTTTGCTAGAGTCAAGTTTCAATGTGTCTGACTGTGGCTGATCAGACCAGTACGAGCTCAGAATGCTCTACCACAGGTTGGGCACAAACAGTCTGTGTGGACTTTTGGGGTGGATACTCTAAACTTGTGCATCCTGCATTTCCTTTGAGCTGTTTCAATTCTGCTTTGCTCATAGAGCACAGCACCTTCTCTGATATGGGCACGCCATGTTGAGCATCCTGTGGCAATGTCTCCTGTGTCACACCATCAATTCCAAAGTTCTTAAGAACATTTCATCATATGATCTCATTCAATGGCCCTTCCACTTAGTTCACACCTTTGATTGATCGAGTCAATAGAGATATCTAAGAATTGCTTGTGTGTGTGTGTGTGTGTGTGTGTGTGTGTGTGTATGTGTGTCTTTTTTTAATACACATTTGATTTTGTAACACTGTAAAAGAGATGTTCTGACCTGATAAAGGTATCATCTTGTTAGATATTCCTACCTTGTTATTTATATTCATTGAGATTAGGTGTTTGAAATATTCCTCTTACATTGAGATAATAAAGTAAGTATTAGATAGACTGTGAAAAATTGGAAGCTCGAGGAAGAGAGAGGAGTGTTACTCAGAATGAATGAGATCATTATGGGAGAGAAGGCAGGAGCCCTCAAATCTGATTTTGCTTCTCTCTCTCTCTCTCTCTCTCTCTCTCTCTCTCTCTCTCTCTCTCTTTCTCTGTTTCTGTCTCTGTCTCTCCTTTTCTCTTCCTCTTCCTGTCTCTCTGTCTCTTTGTCTCTCCAGCCAAAAATAATATTTGAATTACAGAACAAAAATGACTAATAAAGAATAGTAATCTGACCCAAGTAGGATCTAATAAGAAAACACCTAGGAGACTTTGACTTTAAGACACCAGGTCCAGAAGAATTATTTACCAAGGTACTGAAAGAACTGGCAAATGTGGAGAATGCTTCAGTACTGCAGAAATACAAATGAATGAACAGAGGTTAAGTAACTGCCCAGGGTCAGTTACTTGTTAGAGACTAAGGCTGGATTTGAACTCAATTGTTCCTGACTCCAGGTCGGGCATGCTATCCACTTTGCCACTTAGCAGCCTAATATCAAAACAACCCTGTATTCCTAGTATAAACACACCATGGTCGTAGTGTATAACCTTCTCTGATAAATTGCTGCAATTTCTCCGCTAGCATTTTGTTTAGAATTTTTGCTTGTGGCATTCATTTGGGATATTCAGTGGTGGGAAGGAGTTGTCTCCTCTTGGCTCTCTAGGGCCAACTGTTAAATTTTCAGTGAGCATTTACCCTGGGAGATAGGCAGATGCTATAAATTGAGGCTTTATTTGTGGTTTTGCTTATTGTTTAGACTTAAGAAAATGTGGAGAAAATGTTAATAATGCAGAGTAAGCTAAAAATGGCAATGTGTACTTTTTTTTTCTCCAGAAAGCCATTTGGTAGGTATTTATCAGCACACCCTGGGGATATTGCTCTAAAGTCTCCTTTCTCTGTTTAGGAATCAGGACCAGATTGGTATCATAGAAGGAGTTTGGTAGGATTTCATCTTTTCCTATTTTTGCAAGTAGTTTTTATAATATTGGAATTAATTGTTCTTTGAATGTAAAATTTATTTGTAAATCCATCTGGTCCTGGGTTATTTTCTCCCCTGGAAATTTATTTATGGTTCAATTTCTTCTTTTGAGGTTGTTATTTAAAATTTCTGTTGCTCGTCTGTTAATGTGGGAATTTAATATTTTTTGTAAATATTTATCCATTTCATTTAAGTTGTCAGTTTTATTGGCATATAGTTAAGCAAAATTGTATCTATTAGTTTCCTTTATTTCTTCTTAATTTGTTATGCATACTTCATGTTCATTTTTGATCTTAGTAATTTGATTTTTTCCTATCTTTTATAATCAAATTGGGGCAGTTAGGTGATGCAGTGGATAAAACACTTGGCCTAGAGTCAAAAAGATCTGAATTCAAATTCAGCCTCAGACACTTACTAGCTGTGTGACTCTGGGCAAGTCACTTAACCCTTATTTGCCTGAGTCCCTCATCTGTAAAATGGGAACAAAGTGGAGAAGGAAATGGCAAGCTACTACAGTATCTTTGCCAAGAAAACACCATGGACAAAGTCATAGACGTAGACAATATAGACTCAGAGTTGGACACAACTGAACAACAACATAATCCAATTATCTAATAATTTTATTGTTTTGTTAAAAATCTAGTTCCTATTTTTATTAATTCAATGACTTTTTTGCTTTCAATTTTGTGATTTTCAGAATTTCTAGTTTGTTGTTTTACTGAGATTTTAAAATTTGCTCTTTTTCTAACTTTTTAGTTGCATGTTGCATTGATCTGTTCTTTTTCTCTTTTGATGAAAGTGTTTATAGATATAGAATTTAACTGAAAGACCATTTTGATTACATCACCAAAACTTCAGTATGCTATCTTAATATTGTTATTATCTTTAATAAAATTATCATTGTTTCTGTGGTTTATTTTTTGATGCACCAATTCTTTAGTTTTAAGTTTTCATTTGAGTATTTCTTAGACTCCAACTAATTTTTAATTCTTTCTTCAACATGACTTTACTGAATATAATTTCTCTTGCAAAGAGGTTGGTTAAAGTGGTACTTAATATTTTTGCATTCGTTTACAAGGTTTTTATGTCCTAGCACATGGTCAATTTTTTTGTAATGGTGCCATGCACAGCTGACATATATGTACATTTCTTTTTATTCCAATTCATTAATTGATAGGCTTATCATATCTAACTTTTCTGAAATTCTATTCAGGTCCTTAATTTCTTTCTTCTTATTTGTTGTTGTTGTTGTTACATTTATCCATGTCTGAAAAAGGTACATTGAATTCTCATCTATTATAATTTTATGGTGTATGTAATTTATTTACTTTTCCTTTAAGTACTTAGCTGCTATGCCATTTGGTGCATAGAAATTAAGTACTGAAATTAATTTGGCCTCTATAGAGTCTAATGTATTGTGAGCATAATCTATTTTCATGATTTACCTCTTTAAATTAAGTCTATTTTTGTTGTTGCTTTGACTGAAATCATGACTACTACCACTGCTTTTTTTTTTTTTTAGTTCAGCTGAATCGTAATAGATTTTGCTCTGGCCCTTCCTTTTAACTCTTTGCATGTCTACGTTTCAAGCATCTTTCTTGTTAAGAACATATTGGATTATGTTTTCTGATTCATCCTGTTATCCTCTTCCAATTTATAGGTGAATTCATGCAGTTCACCTTCCGTTATGATAAGTTATTGTGCATTTTCCTTTATTACATTCTTATACTTTCTCCTCTCTTTCTTCTTCATTCTCTTCTCTTTACAAAGAAGAGACAAGGAATTGCTCCATGCCATTGCTCTAAGCTTGATGAAAATTGGCTTTGCTCCTCTTCTCTTTCCCTCACCCCAATAACAACCATAGGTTCTTACCTTTGTTTCTTTTTAAATCCCACTTCTTGATCCACCCACTGAGATTAGAATTTGTTTTGCTTAGAACTAATCCTTCTCTTAATCTATCTTCCTTTTATCCCTCCCTCTCTTTCTTTTTTCCTGTTGAGTTGAATGTATTTCTACTTCAAACTCTCCTATCTTTCTTTGATTGGTTCAACTGAAAATGAGGTTCAGGTGATGCATTCTCCCTATCCTTTCCTCCATTGAATAGTCTTCTCCTTGTGTGTCCTAATTATGTAACCAACAATAAGTTCCCTCTCCTTCCTTTACCTTTCTTTCTAGTGTGTACCTTTTCCCCTCCCTTTTTTTCTCTTCTTTTAAGATCATCTAAACATAACAAAACCCCAAGTTCTGTCCCAAGTTCTTTGTCTTATTGAACTCATTCTATGATCTCTGCTGACATTAGAAGTTCTGAAGGGACACTTATTTTTCTCTCCCTTCTACCTCCACGATTAAAATATAAATACTTTATTCTTGAATACTCCTTTCAGATTCCTCAAACTTTTTAATTTTTCTCTTGAATCTTGTATTTTTATTTCTCTTCTGTTGTGATGTTAGGGATCTTGTTAGATCTTGTGTGATCCCTTCTTTCTGGCTAACTGTATTATTATTATTGTTTTTTTTAAGTCTGGCAACTCTGGATTTTGGATATAATGTTCCTGAGAGTAATCATTTTTTAAAACGCAGATGATTGGTGGATTTTTAAAAAAAATTTGCTTTGTCTTCTGGTTCTAATTGATCTCCATTCCTTTAGAGTGGAAGCTTCCATATCTTCTGTGATCCTGACTGAGATTCCTCAGTACTTAAACTTTTCCAAGCTGCTTGCAATATTTTTCCTTTGATGTGGATGGAGCTCTGGTTTGGGCTATAATGTTCCTGGAAGTTTTCATTTGAGGATTTCTTTCAGGAAGTGACAGATGGATTTCCCCCTCTATTTTTAATGGATTTAGGTATTTTTCATTTATGGTTCCTTAAAAGATGACGTCCAGGTTCTTTTTTTTTTTTTTGGAAATGCCTTGTAGATAGTTCAATAATTCTTAAATTATCTCTCCTTGACCTGTTTTCCAGGTCAGTTGTTTTCAATATAAAATACTTCCCTCTCCCCTCCTACTTTTCAGTTATTTTTTCTTTTAAAAATATTTTGTTGTCTCATTGAGTCACTACTTCCTGTTTGTTCCATTCTAATTTTCAGAGAATTAGTTACTTGAATTAGATTTTTTATTCTCTCATGCTAAGCCATCAATTGTCCTCAGTTTTTCCTCCATAATACTCATTTCTTTTCCAGTTCTTTCCTCTAGAGATATTATTTCCTATAAGGGGATTTTAAAACTCTTAAGAAAAAACAAAAACAAAACTCTTGTTCCATTTCTTCCAAGCATTCTAGATGACCTTGTCCCAGCTGTTTTTCTTTAAGACTTTGCTTGTAGAGTTTGCGGAATTATTTTCTTCTTCTGTGATTTATTTTGTCTTGAGTGTCCCTTGACTCTATAACAGTTCTTTATCATCAGTATCTTTTTCTCATTCCTTGTTCTTTGACCCTCATTTCTTGAAATGGAACTTTACCTTAGGGCCACTTCTGGAAGTAATGCTGGGGCCTTATGTGGTCTTGGCCTGGTGTCTCACTGCTATTTTCTCTGGGTATTGAATCTTTTGTTTGAGTTTTAAGTCTCTCAAGAATGGCTCAGGTTAGAAAGCTACAAACTTTCAGTGAGCCCTCTGTGATCTTAAAATGAAGTCTGATCACTTCCCTCTTGATCTGAATTTTGTAGCCAGATGGAAGGCTCTACAGGTTTAGAATGAGAGAATTGGAGACTTGCTCTTGGTGTGAAACCCCTGCCTCCTCAGCTTGGGCCTGTGGCACAACGTAAAGAACGCTGGACCAGGAGTCAAGAAGACCTCAGCTCAAATCCAGCCTCTAATACTTCCTAACTGTATGACCCTGGGCAAGTCACCTAAGCCCTGTCTGCCTCAGTTTCCTCAACCATAAAATGGGAATAGCAATTGCACCTACTTTACAGGGCTGTTGAAAGGACTGAATGAAGTTATATTTGTAAGGTGCTTGGCACACTGTGGGTGTTTAATAAATGCTTGTTTTCTTCCTTTCCTTGTTTTCTGGGCATAGGGGCTAAATCTAAGATTGTGTTATGGTGTCAGAGCAACAGAACTACGGATTCACTCCTTAGGCTCTGTCTGGGATAGTTTAATGACCTTATGCTGATACATAACCCTAGCCTCTAGCCTCAGCCCTCTCTCAGAGGTCAGTGGGATATCACTGCTAGCTGCCTTCTGTTCTCAGCCAGCTCTTTGGATTGACAACTCCTCACCCTGGTAACCAGCCATAGTCCCCAGCCCAGTCTCAACGAATGCAAGGCTCTTCATGGACTTTCCTGGACCGATTTCCCCCTGGCGTCTGTACCACCATTGCCCTCTAGCTATTTCCCTATGCCCCAGATTCTCCAGGCTTCAAGATCACTTGAGATGTTGTGTCCATGCTTTAGAATTCACATTGTTTTGGCTGACTATGAACTGGCAAGGGAGAAGATTAAGAGTTATTTTCAAAGGCAACCTTTTCTTGGGGTTCAGAACAATATCTCTAACTCCAAACAGGACCTCTCCCCTGCCAACAGCTCAACAAATACCAAAGCAATGACATCTTCATCTTTGTCAATGGTGCCACCAATCCCCCTATCTCTGGGGTTTGAAATCTCTGCTATTTTTGACCCCTCTCTCCTTTATCTTTTGTTCCCGATTCATTGACAATATCTATTAATTCTGTCCCTGTAAGATCTTTGACATATGTCTCCTCCTTTCCCTTGTTGCCTCTTGAAAATAAGTGTCATCCCACCATGTTCCTGTTCCATTACAATAGTCCTCCAATGGAGTTTTTTATTCCTCTACACTATCCCTCACCTAGTATATTCCTTCTGTGTACCTCTGGATAATCATTCTTACACATATATAGAAAAATCTGGTCATTTAACTCCCCTCCTCAAAAATTTTCTGTTGAGAAAACTGTCTATTGTTTTCTATCGAGAAAATTTCTAACTGTTTTTCTGGCATTCAACCCTCCGCGCCATCCCCTGCCCCCTCGCCCCCGTAGGCCCCCCCCCCCAACCAACTTGGCGCTATTTATCCTTCATTCCCAATCTTGTAATAATGACAACAGCCAACATTTATATGGTGCATTAAGGTTTACAAACTGTTTTATGTATATTATCTCATTTGATCCTTGTACAACTTTGGGAGCTAGAAGTATTACTTCCATTTTATGGATGAAGAAACTGAAATGATTAGTCTAGGGCTACACAGATGGTAAGTGTTTGAGACAGGATTTGAATTCAGATCTCTCGGCTCTAAGTCCAGCACTCTTTCTACTATGTCACCAAACTACTATCTTCTCACATACAACTTCTCTACACATGTTCTATATTCCAGCCAAATAGGACTAGTTACCATCCCTAGTCTTTTCTGCCTTCCTGCCTTTCATAGGACAATAGGATCATAGATTTACAGCTGGAGGTACCTTGGAGGTCCAGTCCCTTCATTTTACAGAAAAATAAATTGAGATCCATAGTGGTAACATGACTTAATCAGGGACAATCACGGTAACAGTAAAGGTTTGAACCTGAATCCCCAAACTCCAGACCCATGGTGCCTCTCCATGTCTGTAATGTTCTCCTTTGGCTGTTGACTCCCTAAAGCTCTCTAGCTTTAAAGTCTTAACTCTAATGCTCCTTCTTCCAAGAAGTTACCATGATACACTTTCCCTCCCTCCTTTGGAGCTTTTCTCATTTTTGTTTGCACCATTTTGTTATCATTGAGGCCCATATATCATAGTTATTTCTTGGAATCCCAGAATGTGAGCTGGACATAACCTCAATGGTCATCTATCCTAAGCTGCATCTGAACTGGGGCTAACCTTTCTATATTATCCGTGCACAATGCCCAACACAAAGTAAGCTCTTAATAAATGACTACTGGCTTTTGGAGCAGTTGCATTTTGGCCAGTGGTCATCTATGCTCAACTTTTAGAACTCTAGTAGTGAGGAATCTGCTACTAGCTGGGGCTGTCCCTTCAACTTTTATGTAATTCTAGTAAGTTTTCCACAAACCAATCAGAAATCTGCCATTACTCTTTGTCCTGAACCCTGTGACTGAGCCTGGTCCCTCCTCCATGTGATAGGCCTTTAATGTTTTGAAACAGTTTGACTATAAGTCCCATAAGAACAGGGACCCTATCATCACTAAACTTTGTATGTATCTGCTCTTAGCATTAAAGTAATGTTCTTTATAGAACCCTGCAGATAGTAGGCACTTTGTGCCATATTTGTTGAATTGAATTGAATGTCCAATATGCCTGCCAGGTATGGAGCGGGAAGGATGTTTATGCCCAAATTATAGAGGAAGAAACTGAACCATAATGTGACCCGATTTGGGTCACAGGGTTGGAACCAGGAATAGAACCTATGTCTTTGGCTTCCCAGACTCACACTGTACCCACTAGGAGCTTCTGTTGCTAGCAACAATCTAAATATATAGTGTGTCATTGAAATGTTTTCTTTTGACAGTCTGCTAAACATTTTCTCCCATGGAGCTCATATTCCCCAAACTGGAAAATGAAATCTTTTACAGATTCCCAAGGGAAGCCAAAGACCCGAGATTCATTTTTCCCTAGAGAAAGAGTGTTGGTTAGAAATTAGAGAAGGTAATTGGAGAAGCAATTGGAGAAGGAAGGGCTCAAAGAGAATTCCAGGGGTCATTTAGTCTATCCTCCTGCCTCTGGGCAGGCATGAATCTAAATCATTCCAGATGGGAATTTTTCCTCTCCTTCCGAAAAAGATCTCATGGAATGACAGTTTTCTACAATGATTCTGTTGGCAGCTTCTGCCTGTCAGATTGCCTGTAGTGACCTAGGTTCTAATCTGAAGTTGTTGCTGACTTGCTTAGTATTGTTAGCAAGTTAGATTTCCTCAAACAGAAAAAAAGAGAGCAATACCTACCCTGACTGTCTCAGGAGATTGTTGTGAGAATAAGTAGACATACTAGATACAAGAGTTTAGGAAGGAGGATATTATGTGAAAGATATTATTGAGATTTTATCTGTTAGAGCTAGGTTACGTAAAGAACCTTTCTCTCATATACACAGAATTTTCTTCCCAACCTTCTCCTTACCCCTGAAAACCAAAAACAACACCAAAAAAAAACCCTAGAATACAAAATATAGCTGTAAGAACCAATAAAATCCTCTAGAACAAAAATGAAGAAATGTACAAATCTTCTATTATAATAACAACAACCACTACAGAGAAATAATTCAGCAACAATGTATAGGAGCCATTCTTAACATCCACCCTATGTGTTTACATAACTGAAGAGGAAGGCTATACAATGATCAGAGTCTGAGGTCCAGTGAGGATCAAGGTCACAAGGTCTCAAGGTCACAGAGCAAGATGGGAGATTAACACTTATTTGAAAGCTTATCTCCTTGTGCTGTGTCCTATAAAGCTAACTGCCCAAGCTCTCACCCCACAACCAATCAGTAGATCAGATTCTATCACCAGGGAAGCTGCATAAATCTCCCTGAGACAAATGAGCTGAAGTGGAGCTCTGCCTTAAGTAACAGCTAAGAGAAAGTGTCTGCTTTGTCTATATTTGCTGAAGAAACAGGGTAGCCAGAAACTGACTGCCTAGCTGAACTTCTGGGCTACTTCAGCAACCTGGAAAGATCAGAGACAAAAATCACTCCCAGTGTGACCAATAACCACCCAAGAAAGAGCTGGACTAGGAATCTGAAGACCTGAGTTCAAATGATACCTCCTATACTTTCTAATTGTGGGAACCTGGGCAAGTCAGGGTCTTCTCTGAACCTCCGTTTCCTCATTTTAAATGAAGATAATAGTTGTTAGGAGGCACTTTGTAAATCTTAAATATTTAATTATCTTAGGGGTCCATGATTTCATTGATTTTGAGACTCTTTTACTCAAAGAGCAACCCTTTTAGAACTTAGAATTTGAATTTTTATGGCTGAAAACTTTAATATCCTGATGACTAGTCTTCTGATAAAAAGGAGACTTTACCTATGAGCACAATAGCTTTGAACATATTCTCATAGAAAAGAAGTTATAAGGCATTAAATAAAGGTAAGCAGATTCATTGTTATCATTACCAGCTTGTATTTTTTGATGGAGTTCAGATAGAAAGGTCCTAGCACAAGTTACTATCCTATTTTTCTTTCACATTTAATGTTCTGTGGACTATAGCACAGGTGGCTAAAATACATTTTTTCATAATTAATTAAAGCATTGAGATGTAAACTCATCTTCTATAGGCTCACTAAAAATTACCCTCAAAACCACTGCAGCTGCTGACGAGCTAGGATGGATGTGTGTCTGATCTCACTTAGTTTTGATTTCTCCCACAAGGTCTCTATATTTTTGAACCCTTTTTATTCCATCTAGCTTGGAGATGATGAGTATTAAGTTTGCCAAAATCTATTAAAAACATTGTTCTTGAATTTTTATGAATCAGTGTTGTGTCTGGGAGACTTCGTATATGCAACAGTTTGATGGTGATAAGACGGTCCTCTCATTCTGTTGCTTTTAGCTGTTGAATTCTCAAGGATACTTTGAAGTCTGGATCAGCAAGGCAATTCATTATCTCTAGTTTTACAAAGGATAAAGAGCTTCTTGTGTATCATTCTGGCCACTTGACCATGTCTTTCTAGGATTTTGGAAGGTGCTAAATTTTGGAAAACAGAAGTGACATACTGCTCTGTTTTAATTTTTTCCTTGTGTAATAGAGGAAGCATGCTTATATTTGCTCTTCCCAGTAGGTTATACAGAGCATGTGCAGATATTCCCCACCTAGTTTCAGTCCAAATGACTTACAAGGAGCCTATTTCTGGCTATGCATAACTGAGGAGCTAGGACTGTGTAATGACAAAAGTCTTCTAATTGGCTGTGGAGCTGAAAGGAAGGATGACTCCAAGGTTGCTGAACTAGAACTAAGTGGATACACAGAGAGGGAAGCCCTCCCTTGTGTCCCATTTTTTTCCTTTGCAGCTGCAAGGAGGCAGGACTACTTTGGGTTGCTTGATTTGGGTGGGGGGCAGGGCAGCTGCCTCACATCTCACCCAGCCATGGTGGCTCTGTGAGCACACAACTGCCTCCATCTTTTTTGTTTGATTTTTTCCCCTGATCTTAGATGAACAAATATTCTGGAATGGAAATGTCTAGGCAACCTGATGGGTCTAGAAATCCGAAGGTGCCGTCAGTAGTTGGAGCTGAATAACAGTAATAGCAATGTGCATTAGAAGTGGTAGCAGCATCCCCTGGAAAAATAGTGGCTGATGGTAGTGGAAGCACATGCAGTAAATGTGGAAATAATTACCTGAAGATGGTGGTGATTTCAAAATGTGACCATCATGGCAGAGAGAATTGCTGGCTGTGGACATTGGAAAGCCATAGTCCTGCACAGAGCTGTGCCTAAGAGGAAATTAATGAGGACTCTACAAAGAGAAAAAAAACTTCCCCAGCAAGGTTCTTAGGTATCCCTTTGCCACATGTGTTCTCTCTCTATATACCTCACTACCATTGTACTCAAAGTTAATGCTCATTTCCCCTTTGTGTGGACTTGTAAGAAACTGTGCTCCAAGTGTTGAGGGAAATATTTTGCATCAAGTTTTTACTATACTATTTCAGTCAATACCTTTTCTAAAAACTAATTAAGCATGGCTGAGTTGTTGTTAATGGGATGAACACTAATAGGGGCTCATGAGCTGCAATACTATAAGCAGAACCTCCCAGAGTTATTGCTAGAACTCTAGGAGTAGTGGTCTCATGCCTTCTGGGGACCTCCTAATGTGAGTGAAATTTTGGGGAATGAACACAGAAAGGGTGCTATCAAATATTGAACTCAAGTGGATCTGTGATTTCATTGATTTGAGAATCTTCTACAAGAATAAAAATCATAATCTATTATTGTTTACCCATCCTCGTGTGACTTCATGTCTTTCCAAAAGTTTGCCACAGGGTGGTCCACCCAACATCCAACAAGTGAGGCCTTTCTCCCTTTCTCCTGACATCACAAGGGTAACAGTGAAGCATTTTGGCTGTCCACCTATCATTGCTCACTCTAGCCACATGACCAGCTCATCTTTTCTTTCTGTTACACAATTCTTTGGTGAAATCTTTTAGTCTTTGTTGGTTATATATTGCAATCTGTTCACACTTACCATGCATCTTTCCATTTTCCTCTGCATAATGCCAATCTTCAGTTCTTAAGAGATGGTGGTGTTTTAAGACATTTAGTAACACTGATCAAATACTTGCATTAAAAATATGGGTCTTCACTAGAATAGGAAGCTTGGGGTGAGTAAAGGTGTTTTACAATTTCTTGATAACAATCCAGCCCACTCTCTTCCTTTTCAACTTTGGGCCTAGCTCATCATCCATCCATAGTGTGTGTCCTAGATACATATTCTATTGGAAAAAACTCTCTAGGGTATCTATTCAGATGCATTTAAAATTTGGGCTATAAATATTTTTATCTTTTCCCATGTGGATGGATAGGTCAAATTCCTTTGAGTGATAAGAGGTCAATTCTTAGAGACCCTGTAATGATTCGATGCCATCGACACAATGTCATCCACAAACAGGAGTGTTTGGAAGACCTCATCACCAAGAGGATGATACACTTTCATAATTTGCATCAATTAGTAAGTCCAGGTTCTATAAGGCTTTCTATAATTTCTGGTAGCAATGAACTGACCCTTATTTGTTGTCATAAACCTTTCCTTTTCTAAGATATAAATCTACATGACTCAGCCATTTGTTGATGCTTCTTTGTTAACATATTGTTAGTTGAGTTTATAAGGATATTGGCCATGTAGAACCTTTGGATTTTATTCTTGGACCTTACCTGTTTTATAGGCCCCCTCTGGAGGTCAACTACTTTTGCATGCATTTGACAAATCAGTCAGTATATACCTATCGTTAACCTTTATTATTGCTCTGATGAGTGATGTCTGTTTGTACCAAAAGTATTTCTGTAAGTTTTTAATCTACATGTCCTCTGAAAACATCTAATAATCCTATTCTTCCTCTTTGATAAGGAAATATTAATCTTTCTATAGGTGCTTTGGGGTTATGGATTTCTTATTATTAAATGGATTTTTATTTGGATACTTTCGAAATGCTTTATTGTTCTGTTTTTATTTTAAAAGTGAGCACGTATTGAGATTTGTATCGTGTAGGAGCTAATTACTCTAAGCAGATTCTTCCTTTTAATTTTTGACTTTAGGGTGCTAGTACGTCTCTTAATATAGATAGTCACAGCTTTCTTCTTGATAGCTTTATGCTCTGTGTGTCTGGCCTTGAAGAGACTATGTATCACTTCTGTATATCAGTTCAATTTCACCTCTAGCTTTGAGATCAAAGACTTGAGTCTCTATATTTTCTTGGCATATACAAGTTAGATAAGGTCTTTATCTGGTAAATGTTTAACAACCATCTCACTGAAAAATAAATGTACCTATCACATATTTTAAAAGTTTAATCTGTATTATTCACACTTTGTTAAGTCTAAACAATCAACACGACAGTAAATCAAGCCCTGATTTGTAGCATTTGTCATTTTCAGAGTTATAAATGTTTGCACTGAAAACTTAACAATTAGCTTTTCATAAAGAGGATCCTCATGTAAGTTTATATGAGATTGACCTACTGGTGACAAACACATGAGAATGTGGCTCCCACAAGTAATACATTTATTTGACCAACCTCCTTGGCTTAGCCCACAGGAGCCAGGTCAGATAAGAGTTGCCAGAGTTCAAGATGACCCATGTAGCTATAGGCAGTTGGGGATAGATGAAACCAGTAAGGATCCACATGAAATACATGCCCACTAATCAATTCCTCTTCCTGATTCTTTGGCTTGCTTATGCTTCAAGGGCTGATCTCTCATGTCTAGGGAGCTTCAATTCACTTTAAATTATTAATTTCTCTCTGCTTAAAAGCTCTCTTGCTTACAAAACATGAGCTAACGCAGGCATACTATCTCAGTGTTCCTGCAATGAGTTTGTGAAACCTCAAGGGAACTGCCCTCTGCACTACCTCCTTATACTTGATTCTGAAGTGGGATACCTCCCTCTGTCTCTCTCTAGACTAGGCCGACTCTTCCCTAAAGCTCTACCTACTGCTGCTAGAATTAATAATGAAACTAGGATTAACAACTGCCAAGCTTTCTTTTATAGAAAAAAGGGAAAAATGAAATGATAGTAATTAAAAGACAGAGGACAAAGGAGAGTGGTAATGTTCATTGGTTATGAAGCTTTCAGACAGTGCTGCTAATTTAGAAGCTTAAATCAGCGTGACTTACTTTTAACTCCTTCCCTCTCTATGGGAAGGAGAGGGAAGTGTAACTCTGAGGCATTTAGTTGATGGCAGTGGCTTCCTTCTCCACCCTGGCAGTAAGGGGGAAGGGAAGTGTCCTTGGGTGCTGGAGGAGTGGCGTGGCAGGGAGGGGAGGAAACTTGGATTAGCTCACTAACCACTCTTGTAAGTCTATGAGTCCTGATTCCATCCAGCCAGCACAAAATCACCGTCATTGGCCCAGTAGCAATCATGGCAACAGTGTCAGCTGGCCTCAGTCTCTCAGAAGAGAAGAGCTAGGGAACAAGTGCTCAGATACTTAGCACCTGCCCATATGATGCCAACCTCATGACCTCTCAGAGGTCTACTATCCTTCCCAACCTCTCTTGGGACTGGTATGACCATAACCCACTGCTTGGAGCACCTCCAGCCAATCCTCTAAACCCTGTCTCTGAACCATGTATAACAATGTGGAAGTCCCAGTTCCAAAATATCACTAATTGATGGACTCAGGGATAGGACAGGCAACTGCTTGAGCATCTCTCGTCTCTGTAGCAGTGCAGACATGAGACATTTATTAAAAAGTTGATACTGACAGAGTCCAAATAACATCTTGATGTCCCTAGAAAGTTCTCTCAAGATGGAAAAAAATGTTTAATGTGTTCTTAGGTGGAGCCCGAACTTGACGTCAACCATTTATGTCATCTGATTTATATGAGGTTTTGGTACAAATTTCTCTTTGAATTAGAAGCAACAGTAGATTCCATTCAAAAGAGATGATAATGGGTGTAATTATTTACATGGGTTTCAGCTGTTTCCCTGAAAGTGCCATATTTTATATCAACTATTGTTGACATTTTTATATTGGTGGAATGTTTTAATGAGACAGGTTTTTGGTTTTTTTTTTGTGTGTGTGTGCGCATGGAATACTCTAGTGTTTTTACTATTATGGATCTATTTTATAGATTTGCTTTTTATGGCTAGGTGTGCAGAATTAAGTCAAAAGCTTTGTGAGAATCAGAAGAGCACAGCATACTTCTCTATTTCCTCTCTGCCCTTTCATGTACCCTCCCACATTGCAATGTAGTCCTATAAAAGAAGCACTGATTCACTGGCAGGAAAGGTTTCACCAGGTTCTGTCCATAATGCACCCTGTCTACCTCTTCACTTCTGCCTTCACCTCTATCTCTTTGCATACATTTAGAAAGAAATCTCTTACTAGTCAATTGTCATTCTGTTGCTGTTGCTATCCTTACCTGCTCCATTTATTCACTTATTTTGCATTTCTGTTGTTTAATGTGGTTGAGAATCAAATAATCTCTTCCATTTTGGTTTTCTTTCTAAAACTATTTAAAATGCCTCTGTATTGCTGAATGTTCATCTTTTTTCATGTACGGTTAAGCTTAGGGTAGGTCACCCTGGACTGTATCCTGAGCTTTATTGCTCTTCAGAACTCATTATTATATTCCTTCCTAAGTTTTCTGGTAGGTGCAAAACATTCTTGTGGTATTTGAATTTCCTTGCCTTTGTTTTTAAAATGATATTTTATTTTTTTCCCAGTTACATGTAAAAACAATTTTAATATTCATTTTTAAAAATTTTGAGTTCCAAATTCTATCCCTCCTTTCTCCCTCCCTGAGATTTGGTATAGGTTTTACATGTACAATCATGCAAAAAATATTTCCACCTTTGTCATGTTGTGAAAGAAAATGCAAACCAAAAAAAAAAAGGAAAGAAAAAAATGAAGTAAAAATAGTATGCTTTGATCTGCATTCAGACTCCATTAGTTCTTTCTCTAGAGGTAGATAGCATATTTCATCATAGTCCTTTGGAATTGTTTGGATTATTGTATTGCTGAGAATAGCTAAGTCATTCACGGTTGTTTATCAGACAATCTATTACTGTGCACAAAGTTCTTCTGCTCACTTCATTTTGTATCAGTTCATTTAACTCTTTTCAGATTTTTCTGGAATCATTCCACTCATCATTTCTTGAAGCACAATAATATACCATTACAATCATATACCACAACTTGTTCAGCCATTCCTCAGTTGATAGATATCTTCTCAATTTCCAATTTGTTTTGCCACCACAAAAAAAGAACTTCTATAAATGTTTTTGTACAATTAGATCCTTTTCCTTTTAAAAAAATCTTTTTGGGATAGAGACCTACAAAGGGTATGCACAGTTTTATAGACCTTTGTGCATAGTTCCAAATTGTTCTCCAGTATGGTTGGGTCGGTTCCCAACTCCATCAACAATGCATTATTTTTCTTTGTATTTGAAAGTCATTCTCTTGATTGTAGAACTTGTATCTGAAACAATAATAATAATAATGATAATAATAATAATATAATAATAACTTCATTGTATAGCTTTTACTATGTGCCAGGCAACAAGTGAAATGCTTTATAATTATCTCATTTGACTTGTTAACACTATGTGTCTTAGAGTTTGCAGCCTTGAATTTTTTTTTCCTCTGGAGGTGATTTGTTCATTCTTTCAACCGGAATTTCGTTATCTATCTTCAGAAGTTCTAGGAAGTTCTCTTCCGTTGTTTTCTTCATTATAGTATTAAAGTTTTTTGTTCTGTCATATTTTTCTGAGAGATCTGTGATCTTTAGATTGTCTCTACAAGTTGGTCTTTGAAATCTGTCTGTTTTGCTCGTATAGTGAGGATATTTTCTTTTAATGCTATTATTTTTTGCTTCTTTTTTTTTGGAGGGGGGAAGGCAGGGCAATTAGGGTTGAGTGACTTGCCCAAGGTCACACAGCTAGTAAGTGTATCAAGTGTCCAAGGAGGGATTTGAACTCAGGTCCTCCTGACTCCAGGGCTGGTGCTCTATTCACTGTGCCACCTAGCTGCCCCTAGCTTCTCCTCTTTTTGATTGTTTTTTTCTCTTGTGTATTTGCTTCCCAGTCTATCGTTCTCTTTTTCATTGATGGGGCTTGGCATTGAAGATTCCAGTTTTTCTATGTGCAGTTCATAAAGTCTGCTCTCATGACTCTCATTTCTCTTCTGAACTACTTAGGAATGGTGTATAGTCAATCCATGTTTTCCTCAAATTCTACAGGCTTCTCTGTCTCATCAAGTGTTGGATCATTTCCCTTTGTTTTTCAGCCCTTATTCATAGATGACTGAACCAATTTACTAGATCTGGAGGCCATATTTCCTTCTGTTATTACTTCCTGTTGATTTATGTTTATGTTCAGAGTCTTTTAGTTTTCTGCTGGAAATCTTGGTAATTTCAGTCTTTTCCACCCTTATTTTACTCTATTGCTCACTTTCTGACTCCTTCCCCTCTGATGGGATCTGGATCTTAGAATGCCTCAGCCTCTTCCTCTGCTTGGACAATTCATGGCTTACAAGCTTACATATCTGCCCCAAATTATTTTTGGGTGGTCAGAATTGGCCCCATATGGATGCTGTACTCTGTCCTTTATGCTCATTTGGGTGCTACACAGACTCCCATATACAGTGCTCCTGGTGCCCTATCTCACTCTGTCTGTTCCTTGCTTCTATGGCCTAACACCAGAAGTTCAGAACTTTGCAATGGTGCTATAGGGTTGTCCACTGTGGCACCAACTGTGCTGGTGCTACGGGATTATGGCCCCTCAGGCTTTTGCTCTTGAGGAGCTGTAGCTTCCTAGCTGTCTGTCTAGTTGGCCAGGGCCAAACTCAATAGCCTAGATCTGGGGCCTCCATGGCACTGGAAAGAGGTAGTGAGGATTGGAGTGTGGAGGGTTGGTTTTGTTGTAAATCTGTATCATATCTTTGGGTTGGCTAGTGTAGCTTCACTAGTAGTAGCATGGGAGGTAGGAGAGAGACATTGAGTGAGCTCAGGTCTGTGAGTGTCAGTTTATGCATTTTTTAAAACCTTATTTTGGATTCTGGATTTCTTGGATCATGGAGACAGTAGAAATTGCTTTATATTTGCCACACAATTTCTGTTTTGGAGAGGTTAGAGAGATCATGGGGATTAGAGAAAATATCTATTCCTGTATCTTGTTGCTCATGTGACCTAGAAGTCATATTTGCTTCACATATATTTCATATTTACTTATATAAGTTTCCAAAAAGTGTTAAAAACTGCACTTTTTGGGACACCCATGTATTTGTACACGCTGTCACCCTTGACAGACTATAAACTCTTTGAAGGATGGGACTTTTTTTTTTTCTTTGCATCCCTAGAGCTTAGTATATTTTTGGCACATAGTAGACACAATATAAATAATTGCTTTTTGAATGATTGTTTGAAGACATGAAGCAATTGGCAGCCAAGAAGAGATTTTTAAAATTTCAGCTAATGGTCTCTCAACTATATTACAAAAAGGAATAGTAACTAATAAGAAAAAAATCCTCCTCCCCCCACCTTGACCTCTCCCCATTGTCACTTCATGGTCTCCGAGTATTCCTGAGCCCAGTTTGAGAAAAAAAAAACCCAGGATATAGAAACATAATGACAACACCTTCTTTTTGTAATACATTTGGAATTCCACAGGAATTTTTGTTCCTGAAGTATGTAAGGACCAAAAACAACAATTGGTAGAATAGGCAAAGAACATGCTTTGAGTGAAAATTCCCTGAGACATTAGTTCAAGGCCTTGCTGGGAAACTGTCTAGGTAGGTAGGAGGGGTGGTGTGAGAAGAGCCATCTGGAAGCTTCCTAGTTTAAATAATTATTCTTGTTAACTAAGTGTTAAAATATACTATTCTTATGATTCTGAAGCACTGGGAGTGCTACCAGGGCCCTCCTAATTTACCTCTGAAACAAAAACCCTAGTTGCCCCTTTCAATCTATGGCTCCTAACACTTTGCAGTCTAAAATGAGAACACTGGAACAACTCCAGAGGAAAAAAGGGTATTTGTAAATCAAGAGTGGAATTGTCATTGGATTCATGGTTCAAAGGCCTTCAGTGGCTTCCACTGCTTACGAGATGAAGTCCAGACTCCTTAGGCAGGCATTCAAGACTCTCAAGAATACAATCACCACTTACCTCGCCAGTCTAATTTTACACTGTTCCCCTGCACCGACCCTCTATTTAGGTCATAGACTTTTAGAGCAAGAATGATCCCTAAAGGTCAAACAGGGGGCTGTATTGTGGCCCACAATACTCCCGAATGCTTCCCAAACCAGATTAAAATGTAATTGGGAAATATTGAATACAAAAATAAAAATACAACAGAGCATAGATAATGTAATACCTTGTTTTCTAAGCCAATATCCAGCTTGCAGGCATCTGGTAGCCCTGGTTTCTATTTGAATTTGACACCACTGATCCAGTCAAATCATCCATGTTTACTCTGCACTTTGCCCTAGAATCACCCCAGTAGATTTTTATCCCAGGATCATTTCAGGACTTTGGGGGTCCCCTCTAGATTTATAGATGGGGTAAAGGAATATAGTAATGATTCACTCTGTCCGTTATTAGGATAATGCATCTCTAAGACCTGATGCAGTGTTGGCTGGGGATCTAGGATCCCCTGCACCCTGGCATGGTGCCATCCTCTTACCTGAACTGAGTCTTAAAGGAAGACAAGTGTTCTGAGAGGTATAGATGTGCAGGTAGCACATTCCTAGCATAGGAAACAGCCTGTATGAGTGCTCCAAGGTGAGAGAGACGAAAAGGTTGAGTTCATGGATCAATGAGTAGTCCAGGTGGGCTGGAATGTAGAGTTTATCAAGGGAAGAAGGAAATGAGGTGAATCATATGGTTGGGAGCCAGATGGTAAAGGTTCTTAGATGCCAGGTGAAGGAACTTGTATTTTGTCCTGAAGACCATACAGTTTTTAATCAGTGGAAAAGTGAGAGTTATACCTTTGGCATATTACTATATGGAGGATGGATTGGAATGGGGAAAGACTAGAAGCAAGGAGACCAATTAGGAGGCTATTACAATGGTTCAGGAAAGAGGTGATGAGGGCCTGAATTAGGGCGGTGGATACGAAAGGGAGAAAGGGGCTGATGTGCATGGCACAGTGGACAGCATGCCAGGCCTGGAGTCAATAAGATCTGACTTCAAATCTAGTCTCAGATACTTACTAGCTATGTGACGTTGGGCAAATCAATTAACTTTCATTTGCCTCACTTTTCTCATCTGCAAAATTGGTGTTTTTAGCACCTTGTTATAAAGATCAAATGAGATCATTGTAAAGTACTCAGTGCCTGGCACATAGTAGTACTATATAAATACTAGTCATCATTATTACTATTTACAAGAAATGTTGTAGAGTGACAAAATTTGCTAACTTACCAGAGAAGGGTGAGATTTTTAGGATAGAATATATAATATATGGATGGATATAATATATGTATATTATATATGAATGTATATGAATATATAATATATGGATGGAATATATATGTAAATACTAGTCATCATTATTACTATTTACGAGAAATGTTGTAGAGTGACAAAATTTGCTCACTTATCAGAGAAAGGTGAGATTTATAGGATGGAAGAACCTATGGTTAGGAATCTGGGTTATCAGAAAGATTAACATCAGCATCTTCAGCAGAAATAGGAGAATTCTACTTTGAATGTGTTGAGTTTGAGTTGCCTACAGAGCACTCAGGAAGAGGGATCTGGCATACTGTTAGTGATATAGGACATGAATTTTGGAGGGAGATTAGTGCTGGATATGTTGTTTTGGGTGGCCTTTCAGTAGAAATGATATTTGAATGCATGGGATCTGATAAGATCACCAAGAGAAAATGTTTAGAGAGATAAATGAAGAGAAAGCCAAAGATGGAGTCCTGGGTAACACTCATACTGACATACAAATACAGGCCAAGAAAAATCCCCATTAGAGGGGTATGAAGAGAACCAGGAGAGTGAGCCAAGAAAAGTATCCAGGAAGAAGGGGGAGGTGATATCATTAAAAGCAAAGAATTTAGTTATTGATAATATTGGAAAGAGTGGTTTTGGTAGAGCAGCAGGCTCAAGCTCCAAGTTACAAGAGATTAAAAAGTACATGATGGAAGAAGTTGTGTTATCAGCAGCATATTTGATTCCTTCTACGCTTATAACTTTGGAGCTTCAAGAGATCAGTGAAAAAGAGAGTATAGTATGATAGTGTAAGGGGAGGACAGTGCTAAATGAAAGCTTTTTAAGAATGGAGTACACCTGAGCATGCTCACAGGTAGAGAGAAGCCAGTAGATCAGAAGAGGTTGAAGATACGAGAAAGAGAGAGGAAATGATCAGTGCGTGCGCTCTTGGAGGAGAAAGAAGGTGATGGAATCAAAGGCACAGGATTGGCCTTGACAAGAACTCTAGTTATCTCTTCCTCAGAGACACAGGTAAAGGAGGAGAGAATGGGTTAAAGTTTTGACAGTCCTTAAAGGTTTATAAAACGCTTTCCTCCTGCCACCACTGTAAGGTAGGCAGTAAGCAGGGAAGGGATTAAATATTTCTTAAGATAAGCCTTGTATACATAATATAGAGTTGTGATTTAAGATATTACTGCCTTCACATAATTATTCACTTTCTCCTTAAAATACACTGTGAGGTTGGGAGGGAAGAGGAGTTATTCTTCCTATTCTACAGATGGAAAAACTGAGGGCCAGAATGAGTGAAGTGACTTGCCTTAGCTGACTCATGGGTAAATAATGGAAGGGTCAGAATAAAAATCTTTTTCTTGTGACTACTATATGCTATCTTTCTCACTCTATTGATTTCTTTACTCAAGATTCCCCATGGGAGTAGTAGTTAGACTGGAAGTAAGAGAGTAACAATTTGATATGAAGTCTAGCTTTCTAATTGTTAACCCACTGTGTACTTGCAATCCAGAGGCTTACAGAAAAGGAAGCTCTGGTGATCCAGGGTATTCCAGTTAGGTTTGTGTATGTGGTTGGGGGGTGGGGTGGGTTGGGGGAGATCAAAAAAAACTATTTCTTTTTTTTGGCACCTGATTTTTTAAAAATATATTTAGTTTTCAGCCTTGATTTTCATAAGAGTTTGAATTACAAATTTTCTCCCCGTTTCTACCCTCCCCCCACTCCAAGATGGTGTATA
>CM053623.1:165034651-165050443 GCA_028646595.1 Phalanger gymnotis
GAATAAGGGATGAGAGAGGAATATATTGAGAGAGGGAGATAGGGAGAGATAGAATGGGGTAAATTATCTTGCATATAAGTGTCAAGAAAAAGCAATTCTGTAGGAAGAGAAGAAGGGGCAGGTGAGGAGGAATGAGTAAATCTTGCCCTCATCAGATTTGACCTGAAGAAGGAATACCATACATACTCAGTTGGGTATCTTACCCCACAGGAAAGAGGAGGAAGAAGATAAAAAAGGGGGGATGATAGAAGGGAGGGCAGATGGGAGTGGAGGTAATCAAAAACAAACACTTTTGAAAAGGGACAGGGTCAAGGGAGAAAATTCAATAAAGGGGGATAGGTTAGGAAGAAGCAAAATATAGTTAGTCTTTCACAACATGAATATTATGGAAGGGTTATACATAATGATATACATGTGGCCCATGTTGAATTGCTGGAATTCTTAGGGAGGGTGGGTGGGAAGAGAAGAGGGGAGAGAATTTGGAACTCAACGTTTTAAAAAATAGATGTTTAAAAACAAAAACAAAAAAGTTTTTGCAGGCAACAAGAAAATAAGATACACAGGCAATGGGGCATAGAAATCTATCTTGCCCTACAAGAAAGGAAGGGAAAAGGGGATGGGAGGGTAGTGGGGTGACAGATGAGAGGGCAGACTGGGGAACAGGGCAACCAGAATATACACCATCTTGGAGTGGGGGGGGAGGGTAGAAATGGGGAGAAAATTTGTAATTCAAACTCCTGTGAAAATCAATGCTGAAAACTAAGTATATTAAATAAAATTTATAAAATTGTAAAAAAAAAAAGATATTAAATGTTGCCAACATGGCAGTTTACAAATGTAAACTTGGCAATTTATAAGAGTCTCCACTCAAAAGCTGAATGACAACTTGTCTGAAATGCTTTTAAAGAGGCTCTTGCTTATGTTAGCATTGCCATAGAGCAGAGGTATCGAACTTGACCAACAAAAAGAGTGCAACCAGAACTAGACTAAAAAAAAAATTGTATACCATAATTTGTTCAGCCATTTTATAATTGATGTACCTCTTTGAAGCATGTCCAGATCAGGCAATCTGGAAAAATGTAAGAACCTCTTCATCCCCTACCACACTGGTGGAGGGTAGCCTTCTTCAATTGGCTGCCTGCATCTTTAAAACTGGTGAGACAGAGCCAGACATTCCCTTTCTTCCTGCTGTGTCTTTTTTTAGCCACTCTTATTTGCTACAGCCAGAAGGTAAATATCCCACTTCACCCACAGCAAGGGCACCATGAATTGAACTGGTAAAAAGGAGAAGGTCTTTCTTTTCCCTGCTTTACCTTGGCTCTGAGAAATGGCCCTAGGGGTGTTTGTTTCTGTTCTATGTGTATTCTCCTCAGTTTCAAGTGCTGGAGATGATCCTCACAGGATCCAGGATTTAGAGTTATGGCAATGATATTGGAGCCACAATTAGAAGTGGCCTGGTACAGCCAGTCAGTCTAGCAGGGAAACCCTAAGCAGCCAGGATGCCTGGAAAACAAGCCTGAGGAGGATTCCTGAGGGAAAACTAAGACAGAACTGAGATAAGCTATGAACCTAACTCTCTTCTCCACCCCAGAGACTGAGGTGGTGCAAAGGGTCAGCCTCCATATATTGGAGTAATAAGTTTGTATAGTTGTGGTTATATCTTCTGAAGTAAATATTTCTGGGTAAAGTCTGGACTGAGATGTAAGGGACAACTCTCTACACTTGGAAGAACACTATCAGTGGGGTTTGGAGATATTGGCGAAGAATCTAGACACTTTTCAGATTCCCTTAAGGGTACCAGAGAACCCAGAGGGAAAGAGTGAAACATAATTTACCTGGCTTTAAGGCAATGGGGGCCAGGGTTACAAGTGTTATATATACACATAGGACCTTTTCCTCTTTCTTTGATCTCTTTGGGGCATATCACTAGTCTTATTGCTGGGTCAAAGGGTATACATGGTTTAGTGACTTTTGGAGCATAATTTCAAACTGTTTTCCAGACTGGCTAAATCAACTGACAGCTCCATCAACAATGTACCAATGTGCACATGTCCTTTCCAGAGGCAATACTAATGTTGGTTTTATTACACTGCTCTGGGTTCAGTGTGGAAAACAGGGTAGAAAGAGGAAAGGTAAGAGGGATGCTATAATGTTATTACCATATCATCACCCATTTCCTTCTATTTGCTCAAATAAATTTTCCTTTCTAGATTTCTCTAGACTTTTGTGCTTGTCTTTCAAAATTCTTACTAATCTTTGCTTTTTTTCATCAGGAATGCTTGAAAATCCTGTATTTCATTAAAGGTTCATTTTTCCTCTGTGGGATTATGTTTATCTTTGCAGAGTAAGTTATTTTTATTGTAAACCTACCACTTCTGCCTTTTGGAATCTCATAGTCCAAGATCTCCTCTAATTTCTAGTAGAAGCTGCCAGATCTTGTGTGATCCTGACTGTGGATCCTTAGTACTTGAACTGCTTATTTCTGGATGCTTGCAATATATTTTATTTAACGCGAGAGCTCAAAATTTTTGCTGTGACATCCTGGGACTTTTCCTTTTGGGGTTCCTTTCAGAAGGTGATTAGTGGATTCTTTCTATTTTTACTTTGCCCTCTAGTTTTAATAGATCACAGCAATTTCCATTTATGATTTATTAAAATATAATGTTCAGGCTTTTTTAAAATCATGGTTTTCAGGGAATTCAATGATTCTCAAATAATCTTGCCTTGTTGTGTTTTCCAGGTCAGGTTTTTTTTTAATTTGATAGCTTATATATTCTTTTATTTTTAAATATTTTATTTTTGAACTAACATATATACTCATATTTGTATATGTGTGTGTTTGTATGTGTATCACGGAGTCATTAAATTCTGTTGGTCTACTTTAGTTTTGGGGGTATTTGCTATGTGAGTGAAGTTCACTACTTTCTCTTCTAAACTATTTATTCTCCTTTCAATTCTTTCCTCCAGAGCTTTTATTCCTTTTTTTCTCTTGCTTCATTTCTTCTAGCTATTTATGTATTCCTTGTGGTAAATCTTTTTTTTTTCTTTGAGTCACTGCTTGGAGTTGTGATGGAGTTAAATTTATAATACTTTTTGAATAGTAGATGTTGTTTTCTTGATTTATTCATTCCTCCAATGTTAGTTCTTGAATTAGAGCTTTGTGTCAGAGTCAGGATGTATCCCTTGTTGTGCTCTTAGGAGATGTGGTCAGACTGCTTGGTCTTTTGGGTTCTTCATATCCAGTGGTTAGCCCTTTCCAGCATCTTGGAAAAAAATGTAAGGGATCCCAGGGGCCCTAGGCCTAGGCTCTTTATATCTGAGCTGTAGCATTGCACTGCATGGTGCTGGTTCGCACCCCATTGACAGTTGCTAGCTGAAGCTTCCCAGGACTTCCAAATTCTTCATCTTGGGCCTCCATGATCACCTAAGCACTTTCTTTGTTTAGTTCTTGCCTCTTGCTGCTTCTAGACACAGAGCCTTGCACTGTACACATTCACTGGCAATTTTTGGTCACATTGGGAGGCTAAATTGTACTGATGCTGGCTTTGCCAGTGTCCCTAGGTGATTTATTATGAAGTTCTGGGGTAGATAGTCACTCTAGCTGTTCTTTATTAAATTTCTTGCTCATTGTTTGGTTAGCTGTAAACCAGAGGGGCTAGAATAGATACGTGGGGGCTGACCTCAGCAAAAAGTTGAGTCTCTCCAATTTTCCACAATCTTTCAAATGTCATTGCTGTGTCTTTGCAGTAATATCTGCCAGTTCTTTCAACACGTAAGAATCTAGTCCATGTGAACTTGGTACCTTAATCAAGTAAAGGCAATTAGGTACTTTTTCCTCATCTATCTTGAGGATCCACTCAATTCATCATTTTTCCTGTAATTTCCAGTACAAAAGCCATTTTCTGCAACAGAAGGAAAAAAAAGCCAAATGATAATTTAGCAATTTTGCCTTCTCTTTATTGTTTGTTACCAGATAGGTGGGCAACAAGCCTTTATTTAGCACTTATACTGTGCCAGGCCCTGTGCTAATTACTGGAATACAAATATAAGCAAAAGAAGATAGTCCCCGTACTCGGGGAGCTTATATACTAATAGGAGAAGCCAACACATGAAAGGGAGCTGAAAAGGTAGGATAGAGGGAAGGTATACTCACAGGATCATGGTGCTGAAGACTGGGGAGTCAGAAGCATGACTGAGTGTAGAAGGAAGCATGGCTAGCCTAGACTCATTCCTAAAATATAAGGCCCTGAAAAGAACTCATTAATGAGAGGAGGGGGCTGTCATGGCAGAGGGATGTTCCAGGGTAAAAAGGTCCCAAGAATCTGAGTGAAACAGAAGTATTATACCTTCTTTGATTCTCCTCTTTCTCCTGTATTAGGAGAAATTAAACTTAATTTAAAAAATTTCTTTGTTGTCTTCAAATTTATTTGCCAGCCTCAACTTATTTTGAATTTTAACAGTCCTGAAATAATTTTATAGGACAGTGCCATACTTTTATGTGTCTTTTGTTTCCTGCCCTTCTTCCCACTTTACCTTTTCTTACTTACCTTTCCTTGCCAACTACTTTCTTTTCCTCCTCAAGGTCTTCTCCTTGAGGCTTTCTTTTTAGGTTATTATGCTTAATCCTCCTTAATCCTGCTCCTTCTCCTGTCACCTTCTCTCACAAGAGTCAGAAAAGTTTTCTCTTCCCCAAAATTCTTCTCTTCTCTAGCCTTTTTTCATAAGTTAAACCCCCTGCATAATTTGCTTCTCTTTATTTAACTTACCTCCTCTTCTCTGCTCCTTCTCTCACAACCTTCTTCCATAGAAGTGAGAAGTAGAGAAAAACAGAAAATTAGGAATATACGATAATAAATTTGGAGCTGGAAAGGACCTTGGAGTCCAGTCCATTCGTTTTACAGATGAGAGAACTGAAGCAAAGAGTTACGAGAGTTAAGCAGCCATTCTGACAGATTTGGGTCACAAAGTAGCATTTGGAGAGTTTTAGGAGCTCGACCATTGTAGGGTCATTTTTTCCCTTTCTGGGACTCAGTATTCCTATCTATAAAATAAATCAGTTGGATTAGATGAATTCAAAGGTTCTTCCCATTTCCATTTCCATTCTAGGATCTCTGGATAGATGTATTTGATCCTTACATGACAATTTTATGTTCTTCTGTCAGGCTAGCTAAAGCATATGATATTTCCTAAAGATTTTTTTCTTCTTAAATCAGTGCTCCCCCCCACCCCAGGCCCCATACTCTATAAAAAGAGCATTTTCCTTTCAGTTTTTTTCCCCTATCATAGTGGTACTGGCTGCAGTAAAGAAGGTAAAGTTGGCATGGTAGCAAGAGAGGAAAACACTTGAATGGGTAATGAAAAGAATTTTTTAAATCCTCAAAGATCAAAATCCTTCCGATTGGGTAGAAGTGGAGAGAAAGCAGACAAAAAAGCAGGAGAGGGAAGTAGAAAGTGAGCCAGGGAGATTAGGAGAGGGTAGCTAGATATACTCATCCATCCATTTCTTTTTCTATTCCCCTTTTTAAAAATTTGTCTGTTTCTAATGGAATATATAGAAATTATCCTATTCTCCAATCATGTAACTCTGAATGGCATTCTCTACAATGTGAATAACAGCCTTGGATGTTGAATCTGTAATTCTCATAAGCCAACAAAGAGTTATGTAGCTCAATGCCTAGCCAGGTGACATGAGGCTAAAGACACAGGGACTGGCAACTTTTGCCATTCCTTTCTTTGCCCTGGAATCTTTGTTCCAGGAGTTCCTGTCTTCTCAATAAGAGAAATTGGCTTCCAGTGTTTTGATTCCACCCCTACCTCAGATTCCTAGGGAACAGTTCCAGCTTTGGGCCTAGTCTAAGAAGTAGTAAAAAGGCACTCAGAATACAAGTATCAATCAGGAATAGGAAAGGCAGCTTCTATTGTTGCTTCTGACATAGCTGCTCTGATAGCTTATGACCTGCTGCTACTTGGGCGTTCAGACCAGATGCCTTTTGAGATTTCATAAAATCTCATACCAAAAGAAAGAAGACACAAGGAGGAGGCAGCTCCACCCCAGACACAACTTTGCCGAGGAGATCATGAGCTCACTGCTTACAGGCTAGTGAGAAGTGCATCTTCCCCTTTGCATCCCAAGTCTGGAGCATAGCAGCATGAAGAAGAGGAATGGTGATTGCCTCTTCAGCATATCCACACTGTTCCATCTCAGCAGCCAATTAAAAGTGTCATCATGGTCAATAGGAAGTAGGCAGAGGATATCTGTACCTGTTCTGAGGTTATGGAGGTGGAGGTGGGGGGACAGAAGTGAAGAAGGGTATGTCTATCATTCATCTCCAAAGGGGGTATCACACATTCAAAATGCTTTTTGAAATTTTCTTATTGGTAAAGCTTTGGGGCTAGGTTTCAAGATACCTGGATTTGGTTCCATTTTTTCTTGGCTCATGTTATTTGAATAAATTTGGTAATAAGGAAATTTGAATGTAATAAGGAAAACTTAGAACTAATCATGAGTCATGTAAAAAAATCAGTCAGTCAAGAATAATTTATTAAGAACCTACTATGAGCCAGGCTAAGCACTGAAGATCCAAAGAAAGGCAAAATATAGCTCCTGCTCTCAAGAAGCTTACAATCTAATGAGGGAGACAAGATGCAAACCACTATGTACTAATGGTGGTGGTTGGTTGTTGTCCTTTTTTCTCAAAGATGACCAAAATGACATCACTATGCTACAGTCAAGTTTCAATGTCTTTGACAATAACTGATCAGACCAATACGAGCTTGTAATGTTCTACCACAGATTGGGCACAAATAGTGCATGTGAACATTTGGGGTGGGTTCTCTAAGTTTGTATCTTGCATTTCTCTTGAGCTATTTCAATTCCGCTTTGCTCATAGAGCACAGCATTTTCTCTCACATGGGCACAACATGAGTGGTCCTGTGCCAGTGTCTCCTATGCCACCAGATTAATTTTAAAGTTCTTAAGAGAGACCTTGAGAGTGTCCTTGTATCGCTTCTTCTGACCACCATGTGAACGCTTGCCCAGTGTGAGTTCTCCATAAAATAGTCCTTTTGGGAAGCGTACATTTTGCATTCAGACAACAGTGGCCAGCCCATCAGAGTTGGGCTCTCTGAAGTAGAGTATGAATGCTTGACAGTTTAGTTCAAGAAAGGATCTCAGAGTCTTGTATCTTATCCTGCCAGGCGATCTTCAGAATCTTCCTAAGACAATTCAAATGGAAGCAATCCAGTTTGTACACTCAATACAGCCTCTGAAGCTGAGATGCAATAAAGTATGGATCCATTCTCTGCTGCTTGTGCTAATTTTGGCCTAACAATTAACACCAAGAAGACACAGGTGCTCCATCAACCACCATACTTGGAACCATCGTTTACAGCAAATGCAGAAGTTTTGAATGTTGTGGATAAGTTCACTTACCTTGGTAGTGTACTTTCCAGTGACGTACACATTGATAATGAGGTTGATACACGCATTGCCAGAGCTAGCTCAGTATTTGGGAGTCTCCAAAGGAAAGTGTGGGAGAGAAGAGGTATTAGACTGCCTACTAAACTGAAGGTCTGCAGAGCCATTGTGCTGACCTTATTGTTGAATGCTTGTGAAACCTGGACCGTACAGCATTGCCATGCCATGTACTAATAAGTCATATATTATGTGATGAGTTGAAGAAAATCAACAAAGGCAAATAAAGGAGCATTAAGGGAGTCGAGGAAAGTCTTCTTCTAAAAGGTAAGATTTTAGCTGAGACTTGAACGAAGCCAGGAAAGCCAGGAGTCAGAGATGAGGAGGGAGAGAATTCCAGGCATGTAGGACAGCCAGTGAAAATGGATAGAGTTTTCCTTGGATCAAGTGTTTATTGTTCAAGGAACAGAAAGGTGTCTAGTATCTTTGGATCAAAGAGTACATGGTGAGAGTGGGGGAGGTAATGGGTAAGAAAACTGGAAAGGCAGGAGGGGCCCAGGTATGAAGGGCTTTGTGAGCCAAATAATAAAGGAAGTACCCAAGGCATTGGATAGTTTTCACTGGGGCCTGAGGGTCCTCAAATTCAATTAACCACTCCATTTCAAGATACCTCCTCTCTGGGCTTTCAGTTCCCTCCATGTCTGCCCTTGTAATATGAGATCAGGAATTACCCTTCAGACCAAGTGGGATGTCAGGCTGGTTAATGAGACTGTAGTGAGTAAGGTGCTTTGAGCTCCTTAGGGGAAAATGCGAGTCAGGGGAGGCACTGAATAAAATTTTAATGTTCTTTGTAAAAGGCTGCATACTGATTCTCGACAAATGCTTATTTTTATAAGCTTATCACCCTCCTCCCTCCAATTTTTTTTCTTACTTAATTGAGGTTTTGATTTTTCCAACCTGGAGCTTAGCCTCAGGAAGAGTTTCCTTGAAAAGTATAGCTGTGCCCTTCATCTGCTTTCATACTTGTTAGAGGTAAAGGAGGATGCTTGTTTTATTGGGCAGTATTGGCTGTGAAATGTGGTTCATTTGATGTTTGGGGGGAAGTAAGAACATTCTTAGACAGGAAAAGACTTGCAACAGCTTTGAGTCGAAGTCCCTTCCTTCAGCATCATAATCCAAGCTATTTCATTTGGACACAAAGGCTTTATCCCACCCCAGTGGATTTGAACACTTCTTGTCTACATCTCTGAACATTGAAATCCTTGTCTTCTTTCAAGGCTTAACTCAGATGCCTCTTTGGAGGCAACCATGGAGCCTTCTCTGATTCCCTATGTGGGTCCAACCCCCAAATGAAACGATCTCTTCATTTGTGAACTCTCTGTTGCCCTGTGCCATATTTATCTGTGTATATGTCACAACGACCTGGGACTTTTTTCATCTTTGTATTATTACTACCTCTACAATGCCTGGTACATGATTAGTACTAAACAAATACATGTTGAACCAAATTGAATTGATTCAAAGTACAAGTTATGTGAAATCTGAGTGTGACAACACGTCATCTTCTTGTAGTCAGTCTTTAAAGTCGCTGGATGGGAAGTGACAAGACCTGAGTCCACATCCACTCTCTGACATTACCTTGTAGTATGACCTCAAGTGAGGTCATTTCTCTTCTCTCAGACTCAATTTCCTCATATGTAAAATAAAAGGGGGTGATGACCTTCAAGGTCCCTTTGAGTTATATTCTGTAATGATAATTCATGTGTCTGCAGTACTTTCCTCATAACAATCCTGTGAGGTAGCGTTCCTTTTGACCGATTAGGATACCAAGGATAAGAGAATTGGTCTCGAGTGTGGGTCCCAAGTTAAATAATTGGTAGAAGCAAAATATGAACCCAGGTGTCTTGATTCTAGGTCTAACACTTTTTCTACTTCACCAAGCTACCTTTGAATGAACATCTTTATGAATCTTCTAATTTTTGTGATTATTCCACAACTAGCGGACCACTCTCCTTCCCTGACATTGAAAGGGAGGCAAAGCAACAGTGAAACAGAGAAATGCTGCGAGATAGAGACAGAGAAGAGGAAAGGGAGGGAAGTGGGGAGAGGGAACCATGAACAGAAAGTTGGCCATGGAAGAAGGATGATCTGGATTCAATTAAATAATGGCTATAAATACATAATGGCTATGTACTCGGGAAAGTTACTTAACCTCACAGTGTCCTAGATAACTCTAAGACTATACATGGCAAAGCAAGTGTGAATTAGCAAACATGAAAGAAATGTCTTCACTGGGAGTTCCCTACAAAACAAATACCGTAGATCCAGTCATGTATGTGTACATGGATACATATTCACACATACATGTACACATATAGGTAGAAATAAATATATGTCTACATGCATATATATATGTGAATGAATAGGTAATGGATACAGAGATGATAGATAGCTAAGGAAAGAAAGAAGGGAAGGAGAGAGAGAGGAAGGAAAGAAGGAAAATAAGTTCGATCCTCCAGATCCAAACCACAAAAGAAATAAAAAAAACTTTGTTACTCTTGCCTACTTCATGCCAAATTTTACCCTCCTAAGTTAGTCTTACATTGATACCTCACAGATATACAGCATCCTAGATTAGAATTATATTTCTACCACTCAGGTAGTGGGGTGGGGTAATGCCAAGGAAAGGGAAGATGAAATCTGTGCTTGTGGAAAACTGGTAGCCTACAGTGATACAGAGTCTAAACACATAAGAGATGTAAACATTTATACGGATGACTTTGTTGTTGTTCAGTAGTTTCTATCATGTCTGACTCTTTGTGACTCCATTTGGGGTTTTCTTGGCAAAGATACTGGGGCAGCGTGCCATTTCCTTCTCTAACTCATTTTACAGATGAGGAACTGAGGGAAACAGGGTTAAGTGACTTGCCCAAGTTCTCACAGCTGGTGTCCAAGGCCAAATTTGAACTCAGTTCTTCCTGTCTCCAGGCCCAGTGCTCTGTCTACTGCACTGCCGTACATATGATTAGTGGTGGTCAGAGTCACAGATTCTCAAGAACTGGAAGAAACCACAGGGACATGGAGTCTAACCTCTAACCTGAGCCAGAATTACCTCTATGACAGATTCAACAAGTGGCCTTCCAACCTTTGCTTGAAGACCTCCAGGGGAAGAGTACATGTGACTTCCTAAGACTTCTCATTCCACTGTTGGATCGATGTCTTAGCAAATTTTTCCTTATATTAATTAAGCCTAAACTGCCTCTTTGCCACTTGTATGCATCAATCAACCAAGTATTTATTAAGCATCTGTTATATGCATGACACCATTCTAGGTGCTAGGCATGTCAAGAAGAAAAGAATGAAATAAATAGTCTACCATCTTAAGGAGCTTACCATCTATCAGTGGAGATAAGAGAGAGAGAGAGAAAGAGAGAAAGCGAGAGAGAGAAAGAGAGAGAAGGAGGGAGGGAGAGAGACAGAGAAACACAACCGTGTGTGTGTGTGTGTGTGTGTGTGTGTGTGTGTATTTTATACTATATACAAAGTACATCAGCATTTTTCCTAGTCCTAGCCTCTAGGGTCTAAAGAAATGAAATACCTCTTCCACATGATGAGAACTCTCAAGTCTTTCCTTCTCCCAGATAAACATTTCCAATTCATTAAATCATTTCTCATATGACTTTGAGTTCCAAGGCCTTTCCTCATCCCGGTTGCCCCTCTCTCTCAAGCCAGTTAGGAAACCATATGTAGCTCCATGTGTGTTCTAGCCATTATTTGCTCTACAAGTGGTGTGGGGGGAAGAGGTCTGGTATACTAGTGCAAGATAAAAGGAAAAGGAGTCTTCTCTTCATGAGAGAGAGTAAACTGGTTTCATATCACTCTAATAGAGACTGTAGATCTGGGTGGCTCCTCTAAACAAAGTCCATTCCCCTGAGACACAATCAGTCAGTCATCTTGGAGGCAGCCTTAGTAACTGGGAACCAATTAGAGGCACTCCATGTGTCGTCTTAGCAAGGTTTGAGCAGGCCTACCCACCTTTTTGGGCAGAAAACCCCCAAAGAAGCCTCCCACCAAAGGCTCATACTCTGTAATCTCATCAAGTTTATCCAGAAATTCATCAGATTGATCAGAGTTTCCCCTCAATGGGGGGAGGGAAGGCGGTCTGATTAATTTCTCCGCTCCTGAGTTCACCAACAGGAATTTGCCAGCATAGAATGTCCAAGGTATAAAAGTTTCTCGGTATGGAAATGGGAGATTCCAGGGAAGGATAGGACAGCAGGGAAGGGATTCCTGACAAGAGAGTAAGCAAATGGGAAGATTGTTAAATAGAGAAAAACTAGGACAGAAAAGTGAGAATTTTTGGACTATGAAAATCCCTCTAATATTACATTCTAGAATTTTGCAAGGAATCAAAGTCAAGTGCATTAGCCTACAGATTGTAGATTCTATCCTTTTAAGTTGGGATAAGGTTAACCCTTATCTAACTCCTGTTTTCCATAATCTTTCCAGGATTGCTGATGGTGAGTGGTCCAGCAAACACATGAACCAGTTCTTTCTGATGGAATTTAACTGACCAGGTGACTTCAAACTCATTTAGAGCAGCTAGGAGCTCTCTTATTATCTCCCTACTTAACTTGGATATCAGCTCCCCATCAGCTCTTCTTGTTAAATCCTCTCCAGTATAAATATCATTGACCTTGGTAAAAAAAAATATGCACACAAAATAACAACTAAGCAGCTCTGCCATCTCTCCATTGTTCACGGTCATTGTCCTATCTCCCAAGCAATGGAACATTATCTCTCTGTTTTATAACGTATTTTTTAATTCCGTATTGTCCTTGGTTTTCCTTTTCATCCACATCTCATGCTAAGCTCTAGTCATCCTGAAATTATTTCTATGATGATATGACATGACATTTTCGTACTTATCCTCCATTACCTGGCCTTCCTAATATCTTGTGTACGTGACATTTTGAGATCTAAGTTAGCTAATGTGACTGATCCATTTTGGCCATTTTATACAATTCCCACTTTCCTAATTATCAGGATTGTTTCTTTTTATTGTCAGAATTTCATTCTTAAGAAGCTCCCATCATTCATGGGATGATTTTCTTTACAGGATCTTAGTCCATGGGAGCCTACTTGTCCTTTATTTTACCCCTTTTAAATCTGCTCTCCCAAGATGCAGGGTATTTATCAGACTTCAGCTCTATGCCTTGATTATAGTCTCACCCTTGAACTTGCCTCAGCAGCTAAGGTGTCTTCTTACTTTGAAACATCTCTTCATCATGCCAGCCCCCTTCTTCTATTGGTAGGTTACTACTGGTACTTCCATTTTAGAGAAAGGCCCAGGCAAGGTTGTGCTTATAAATGTTTAACAACCAGTTCCCTGAAAAAAAAATGTGCATTTGACATGTATTTAAGTTTAATATACATTATTAACATTTTCTCCATTTTCATAAGACTAGACAATCGACAAACCAATAAATCAAGCCCTGATTTGTAGAGTTTGCCAGTTTCCAAGGTGTAAATGCTCACATTGAAAATTTAATAATTAGCTCTCAAGAGCTAGTACCAGTTGGTTCCTGTACACAGGCACCTGGGCTCAGGCCAGCCAACCTTCATTCCCCTTGGGCTTCTTTTTTCTTGTGCTTTCTGACTTTCTTGTGCTTCTGACTTTCTAGATCTCAGTGCCATGCTCTCAACAGGGTAATGTCCCACCCCTATCATTTTCAGCTCCTTTTTGTGTATTTTCTTCCCCCATTAGGCCATGAGGTCCTAGAAAGAATATAGTGAGAGAAAGGATACACCCCAGGTTATTGAGAGGGGGCGATGATACATATGTTCATACGACAAAGACTGAGAAGGGTCAATCAGACAAGACGGAGAATAACAAAAAGGAAATCCTCAAAATGCAGAGAAGAGACTATCTGTCAGAGGATCTAAATAATTGGTGGTTGATTTGTATGGCCCATTCTCCTAGGCTCTTTTGAAGACTGGTAGAGTATCTAGTCTCTTGTAGCAGTTACTTGGTAAATGATGGCTATGATATCCACTATTTTGTGTCTTCTAGGGACACTAAGATGAGTTCCTAACAATGAACTTGAACATTATACTATAACTTGTCCCTGTCCATGCTCTTCCTGGTCTGGTCTCAGTCAAGTAATAAATGGGTTGCCAGTCTATTAACCTCCCCCACTCCAAAACTGCAAAGACCAGGTCAACAGTCAGCTATGGCTCCCACTCAAACATCAATATACACAGGTTTAAACCTCTAGCATCATTACTGATGGCACTGTGGGTAATATACTATATAGATACAAAGAGGATAAACATAAAGCGTATGAAGAAATATTAAAGACTGATAAAAAGCAATGCAGTTAAATCAGCCAACCCAGAAGTGAATCTAGAACTAATCTCAAAAGATTGGTAAATCCAATTAATTTCTTCTCATATACACCTACATCTAATTTATTCTGTGGAAACTTCCGAGCACTTAATGCTGAGTTTTAAAAACTGGGGAGACTCCAAAATCCAACCTCTTTGAATCTACCCCCAAGATCGAAAATTCAAGAAACAACCTAAGTTTGTTGACTTGCCACAAACAGGTGTGTTCCCTGCTAGTATTGTCTTCTCTTCTATATACTTCTTCACAGGAAGTAGGGTAGCCAATCAGTCACTGGGCCATAGCTCACTTCCTACATGAGAGATCAAAGGAAGATCCCACGAGACTTATAAATGCTCCCATTTTTCTGCATCCTACAACTGTCCCTCTTATAGTGTAACATCTTGGTGCATTTTCTAGCAAATTACAGAATCAGGAGATTACATTTGGCTCACTAGATAATGGGAAGCCATAGAGAAATGACAAGACCTTAGTAGTGTACCTTCTGACTTCCTCTCCCTTGGGTTAAAAGTTGTAAGGCTATAGTGGAAAATGGGGATTACTTAATGTACTGTTTTTAGTATTTCCTCATAATACTCAACATAGTATTTTTCACAGAGACAATACTAAATGCATTAAATCAGTGATTTGATACTGTCATTTGTGAAGGCTTATGGAAAATTATATCAAAATTTGGTTGCCCAGAGAAATTCATAGGTATTGTACATAAATTTCATGACAGCATGCATGCCCAGGTTCTAGATAATGGACAATGCTCCCAAGCTTTCCCAGTCACCAATGGAGTGAAACAAGGCTGTGTCCCTCCTCCTATACTTTTTAGTATGATATTTTCAGCAGTGTTGTTAGATGCCTTCAATGAGGACTATCACTGCATCCATGTCAGCTACCACAGCGATGGTAAATTATTTATTCTGAAAAGGCTACAAGGTAAGACTAAAGCGGAGGGAGAGTTGATGCATGATTTTTTGTTTGCAGATGCACTCAATGTAGCCTCTGAAGCTGAGATTCAACAAAGCATGGATCAATGCTCTGCTACCTGTGCTAATTTGGGCCTAACAATTAACACCAAGAAAATACAGATTCTCCACCAACCAGCACCCTACCATCCATACTTGGAGCCATTGTTTATGGTAAATGGAGAAGTTTTGAATTCTGTGGATAAGTTCACTTCCCTTGGCAGTATACTGTCCAGGCATGTACACATTGATAATAAGGTTGATACATGCATTTCCAGAGCTAGCTCAGTGTTTGGGAGACTCCAAATGAAAGTGTGAGAAAGAAGAGGTATTAGACTGCCTACCAAACTGAAGGTCTACAGAGCCATCATGCTAGCCTCATTGTTATATGTCTGTGAAACTTGGACAGCATACCAGTATCATTCCAGGAAACTGAATTGTTTCCATTTGAGTTGTCTTAGGAAGATTATGAATATCACCTGGAAGGATAAGGTATTAGACACTGAGGTCTTTCCACAAGCTAAACTGCCAGGTGTTCAAACTACTGCAGAGAGCTCATCTCTGATGGGCTGGCCACATTGTTTGGATGCCAAACAGATGCTTGCCTAAAAGACTATTTTATGGAGAATTCATGGAAGGAAGGCACTTACATGGTGGTCAGGAGAAGCAATACAAGGTCACTCTCAAGGTCTCTGTGAAGAACTTTGGAATTAATTGCATGACGTGGTACTGGCAAAGGACCACCCAGTATGGTGTTCCTGCATCAAAGAAGGCACTGTGCTCTATGAGTAAAGCAGGATTGCAGTAGTTCAAAAAAAAAGTGAGATGCACAAATTTAGAGACATCCCTACCCCAAAGGTTGATATGGACTATTTGTACCCGACCTGTGGTAGAGCATTCCGAGCTCATATTGGTCTGATCAGGGACAGTCAGACACATTGTAACTTGACTTCAACATAATGATACCATTTTGGTCCTCTTCAAGAATGAAGGACAACAACCAATCAACTAAATAC
>CM053623.1:165056919-165072380 GCA_028646595.1 Phalanger gymnotis
GCCAGTTACTGCTTTCCAGTTGCCATCTTGGCTCCGCCCCCTCCTAACCCTTTTCTCCATCCTCACAGTGACTTCTAATTTCTTGGCCTCTACTTTTTCTCACTAGATCATCCCTAATCTGGCCTCTTTCTTCCCTTCACAATCATTTCCATTATATCCTATTTATCCTTAAATCCCTGGCCCCTTATCCTATCACCACATGTCTTGCCAAATTTCAACCTGGGGAAGTGTGAGGACACAAGTCCCCACAATCTGCCTTTTTTGCTCCTTCTTATGTGCTGCTAAATACTTCTGGAGAAAGTCACCCAACTTTCCTAACTGGAACCTCTATACATTTATATTGATTAACCTCAACTGGCCCCTCACTGCTATACTTTTTTTCCCTGACTGACTCCCTGTCACTATCTCCACACTGGCTGCTCTGAACCTTACCTGCTTTTTGCAAAACTCCTATAACATTCCTTCTCTTCCCCTCTCTTAGCAGAGTATATTGCTTCCTATTTTACTGAAAAAAGAGGGACCACCTAGCTACACTTCCATTCATCCCTAATTCCACATTTTTTTAAACCATGGTGATACCTTTATTGGTAAAAGTGCAACCATAGATAGAGACCACAACAACCACCCTTTCTGCCAATGTTTGTTAAAAAGGATAGAGGCAACATCCTCTATCTGACCTATCCTTGTTTCAAAACATGCCAAGGTTTTCAGATCTAACTGCTTTCTAGGGCCAGATGTCTTAGGCCTCTCTATGGCCTGAAGTTTGATGTGAAGGGCAGTGATACCCAGTTTGTTGTATTTCTGAGCAACATCTGAGGTGGCTGGCATATCATCAAAAAGAAAAGACTTGACTTTGTCAACCACTCCACAACTGGTTTCTTTGCAAGAGTTCTGTCACATAGGCAAAGGTGTCACTGAAGGAAGCAACTCCCACTGCAGCTTGAGAAGGCCAATGACTTGCTCTTCCTTCTTATTTCTTCCCTTTTCAAGGTGAGTCATTTCTACTCATCTACTTATGCCACCAATACCAGAAAAGAAAAGTCCCTACTTTATATCTTTTAAAAAACTTTCCACAGTTTCACATCCTGTCCTCTTAAGTTCCAGTCTCTGAGGAAGATATACCAAGGCCAGCCCCTCTAACTATGCTATTGATCCCATCTCCTCCAATGCTTCCAGGAGCTTTTCTTCCCATCCTTCTCCATCATTCTCTCTCTTCCTCTCCCTCTTCCCCTCCCTTCCTCTTTCTTTCTCTATCTCTCTCATCTTCAATCCATATGCCTTAGGCTTATAGATCTAAAGATGGAAAGATCCTTGGCTCTAGTCTAGACCTTGATGAAATTGATGCCCAGATAGGATGTGACTTGCCCAAGGTCACATAAGTACTAAGTGGCAGAAAACCCAGGTCCTCTGGCTCCAAACCCAAGGCTCTTCCTGTTGTACCATATCCATTGACTCTTTCCATATTGTTTACAAGCATGCCCAGGTTGTTCAAACAAACAAACAAAACGAACCCTTCTCTCAACCCTGCCATCCTCTCAAGCTACCAGCCTATGTCTCTCCTGTCTTTCACAGATGAATGAGTCCTCTTACTGCCTTCATTGCTCTTCCTGTTCACTTCTCGGTCCCTTATAATCAGCATCCTACCGGACTGACCACTATACCGAACCACATCTCTGAAGTTATTTATAATATTTCAATTGCTGAATCAGTTGGCCTCCTCTTTTGTTTTCATTCTCAGACATCCTGGCAGCTTTTGACCCTTTTGACCACTCTTCCCTCCTTCCCTAGCTCTCCTCCCTTGGCTTCTCTGACATTTTTGGCTTCCCTCTATGTGACTGATCATTCATTTTCAGTGCCCTTTGCTGGATCAGAGTTCCTCTCCCACTTCTTATGACTTGGTTCTAGATTTAAAGTTAGAAAAGACCTTGAAGGAGATTGAGTCTGACCTTTGTTAAGAAATAAGTTATCAATTAACCAATCAATGTTTATTAGGCACCTATGACATTTTAGGCACTGTGCTAGGTATAGGGGATACCAATAAGAGGCAAAAGACAGGCCCCGTCCTCAAGGAGCTTATAATCCAATGGGGGAGATGATGTGTGTCCAGATGTCTATCTGTCCAGATGTGGCTCACAGGGAGACATGAATAGATCTCTCTAGAATCTCTACTTCCTACTCTTTCCTCAGGAAAACAAATTCTTGCCAGGAGGGGAGCAGGATATTGGGGTCAGAGGCTGGCCATTCTACTGTCCTCAGACAAAGGATCCCAGGCTAGAATTATATTTGTTTATCCTCTATAAATAATGTTATTCTAAGAGAAATAATTTTTAGGTTCAAACTGAGCACTTGATCATTCTTCCTTAATGGAGAAGGATTACCCCCCACCCACAAGCTATATAGCCAAGGCTTGACTCTTTTCCCACAAAATACCAGCTTCACCAAGCCTATGTGTAGTGAATAGCAAAGAAATCCATTTATCCAAGCCAATAGTCAAGTCAATAAACAGTTAAGTACCAACTGTGCACTGTGCTAAGCACTAGGGATGAAATACAAATACAGGCATACCTCACTTTATTGTGCTTTGCAGATATTACCTTTATTTTTGTACAAATTGAAGGTTTGTGGCAATCCTGGGCTGAACAGATCTGTTGGTGCCATTTCCCCAACAGCATGTGCTCACATCATGTCTCTGTGTCACATTTTGGTAATTCTTATAATATTTCAAACTTTTTCATTATTATTGTATCTGTTGTGGTGATTATGATCAGTGATCTTTAATGTAATCATAATTATTTGAGGGCACCACAAACTGTGCCCAAACTTGCTCAGCAAATGTTGTGTGTGTTCTGACTGCTCCACCGACCAGCTGTTCCCTGTGTCTCTTTCCTGGGGCCTCCCTATTCCCTGAAACACAACAATATTGAAATTAGGCCAATTAATAATGCTACAATGGCCTCTATGTGTTCAAGTGAAAGGAAGAGTCAATTAATGCAGCAAATTTCATTATTGTCTTATTCTAAGAAATTGCCACACCCACCCCAGCCTTCAACACCCACCACCCTGATCAGTCAGCAGCCATCAACACCAAGAAAAGACCTTCTACCAGCAAAAGAATTATGACTTGAGGAAGGCTCAGAAGATAGCCAGCATTTTTTAGCAATAAAGTCCTTTAATTAAGGCAAACATGTACACACACACACACACACACACACACACACACACACACATAATGCTACTGAACATTTAATAGATTACAGTATAATACAGACATAACTTATATATGCACTAGGAAACCAAAAAAATCATGTGACTCTTTATTATAGCAGTCTGGAACCCAACCCAAAATATCTTTGAGGTATGTGTGTAAAAAGAAAAACAGTTGCTGCCCTCAGGAAGCTTACAGTCTAATGAGGTGAGATAGTACAAAAACAGAAGCTGAAAAGGGGAGGTGGGGGGGAAGCACATACTTGATGGAGAAGCCCAAAGAAGACCCAATGCAGTGCAGCTGGTGTGAAATGATTATGTAGGTACCCTCCTTAAATGGAAGCTCTGGAGCCCATGGATCTGCCTGCTTACTCAATGACTCCAAATAGAAGGGAAGAGGGCACTAATGATATGTTAGTACCAAGACTGGTTGTCTTGAAGTGTAATGAAATTTCTCAATGATGAATTTTCTGGGGAAAAAAGGCACAATGAAGTCCAAAAGCAATGTAGTTGGAGGGAAATGGAGAGGACTGTGCTGGCCCCCTCCTCAAACAGAGATCCATGTAATAGAAATCAGAGAAGATATACAATGAGAATATATACCAGATAATACATGGAGTGAATGAGCTCTCCTATTGGGAGTGAGGTATCTCAGCTCAACTGGGATACCCAGATCTCACCGAAGCAGAGATTCCCTAAAACCTCTAGTGTTAAGCTGGGGATAGGGATATGATCAAGGTGTTAGCTCCTCTATATGTTGCTCACTTCTCAAAGCCTTTCTCTCCCTTCAGGGACCCGAAGAGAGTCTAGAATTGCATTTCTTCTTTCTCAATGCAAAACTGGATGCCAGAAGATCTTTCTTCTCTGTATTAGAGCATTAGACTTGGAATCAGGAAGACTCATCTTTATGAGTTCAAATCCAGCCTCAGACACTTAGTAGTTGTGTGACCCTGGGCAAGTCACTTACCTTTGTTTGCCTCTCTATCTCCCTAGGGCCAAATCTGCCACTCGTGAAGGCAGAGAATTTTGAATGAAGAGGAGTCTTATGCAAATGGACTTGGAGCCACAAATTACCTCTAATTTGACAGATGAGGAAACTGAAGCACAGAGGAGTTAATTGACTTGCCTAGGGTCATACAGCTAGTAAATGACTGATGACTTCTGAGTTCCCATTCCCAGTCTCTAATTCTGACCTGGGCCTTCTTTTTCAAACTTTATACTTTTTACTTAAGAGCTCCCACAGTTTCAATCACCTTCCTTTTAGAGGGAGGGTATTTCCAATTTAGGGTCTTAAGAAAATTTAATGTTTAGTGTTGATTCCATGTTGTGGGACAATGTAGATTTGTGTGTGGGGGGAAGCTAGGTTGTGCAGTGGATAGAGAGCTGGGCTTAGTCAGGAAGACTCATATTCCTCAGTTTGAATCCAGCCTCAGACACTTACTAGCTTGTGTGACCTTAGTCAAGTCACTTAACCCTATGTATCTCAGTTTTCTCATCTGTAAAATGAGCCAGAAAAAGAAATAGCAAAACACTGCAAGAACCTTTGCCAAGAAAACTCCAAATGGGGTCATGAAGAGACGGATACAATGAAACGATTGAACAACAACAAGATTTCGTATCTGTGGCTCTGGTCAGATATCCTATAGAAGGAATTAGTTTCAAGTTGCACATACTTTGAACTAAAGAGGTTCAGTGAGGAAAAAGAAGACAGGCAGCAAAGTGGGAGAGAGGAAGATGGAAAGAGAAGAAAAAAGAATTAGACACACGTGCAGGCTTTTCAATACTATTTTCAAAGCTAGTCTGTTTTGAGGGAAAACAAAGGGAAGAATGAACAGCTGGCTTTTGTTGGGCTATTACCTTAACTATAGCATGTGCCTTTCAGCAATATTATTACAGCAGTCTGGAAACACTTTTAACACCAAAATCACTACAAGAAACATTCCAAAGCAACCTGTAACTTCAAGCTAAATATCCAATTAATTTTAAATGTTGATATAAAACTCAGTTTGAACAATTATAAAAATGAAAAATGTGGCCACATGTGCCCAGCAGAGTGATAAAGCCCTCTCCTAAACTCTGGCTTCACCTAGAAATCTAATGGCTTTCAAATGTAATACCCATTTCTGAAGGTTATCTGGCCACATCTGGCATGAAGAAAATAGAGTAGTTCTGAAAAAAAGCCTCTATGTATTCCCATCAGTACTTTAAAAACGGTGAACAGTAAAATCCTAAGAAATTCACCCTTGCCTTTAAGAATTCTGAAAACTGTTTGAAAAAACTCAACAGAGCAGGAACCTAAATTCTGAGACCAAAAGTCTGACTTGGTGGTTCTTAGTGACAATAGGGAATTTGCAGGAGTAGGGATGGGAAGGAGTTGAGTGGTCATCAGAGATGACTTCCCTTCTTGGTTTTAATATCTCACTGGTTTTTCATCTTCCATCTCCTTCAACTCCTCTTTATTCTGTTCTTTCCTGCTTATCAGAAGTCCATTGTGTCAGGTTATCCCATAACAACTGCATGATGAGTGTAGCATCCATAAAGAATCCTTCACTCAGCTACCCACTTCTGTAATGTCATCTTTAAAAATTGCTTTTGCTCACCCAGAGGTATGGTTGGGGGAATTAAAAATTTCACACTAGAACCTGAAAACATTGAGAGCGAGAACTAAGTGGATAGGATAGCACTGAATAATTGTAATATCATTAGCAGTATTATAAGCCACTAGGCTGTTTTCTTTGGCCTTCTTCCTGTCATTTCCTCTGGCAAATTTAGACAGATATTTACGGTATCACTGAGGATTTACAGGTACCTACGAATACCTATGCCCTCCCTGGACTAGTGCCTTGTTGGGTGGAGGGACTTGCAAAGCTCAGTGAAACTATGCTGGGTTACCCAAGATGGACAGATCAAAGTGGAGAGTTCTAACAAAAGATGATCCATTGGAGAAGGAAATGGCAAACCAGTCCAGTATCTTTGCCAAGAAAATCTCATGGACAGGTGTGTGTTATAGTCCACAGGGTCGTGAAGAGTTGGACGCGACTGAACAACAAATAAATACTTATGGCATTTATTTCATAATAGAAAATCTTGGATTCACCAGTGTTACCAAGAGGTCTTTGTCCAGTGTATCCAGAATACTACAACAGGTTATTTTTTATGTAACTTACAGTTGGCATCTTTCTTCAACTGCTGTTCCACATTCATTCCTGCTACCTCACTGATTCCATAATTTCTCTATTATTAGTGGGCCAGGGGCAGGGGTGTTCTGGTAAATGTCTAACAACTGGCTCTCTGAAAAAAAATGCTCACAGGAAACATTTTAAAGTTTAATCTTCATTATTAACATTTTCTACGTCACTTTAAGTCTATAAAATCAACGCAATGATAAACCAAACCTCGATTTGTGTTTGTGTTTGGTAGTGTTTGGTGATTTCTGAGGTGCAAATGTTCACCCTGTAAATTTAACAATAGGCTCTCAAGATCTCATGGCTGCAGCACACTACTGGGGAGGAAGGTACAACAGATCCTCCCCAACCTCAGTGACTTTGGCAGAGTCTTCATGGTAAGTGGCATGACTCTCTTCTCAGCTTGCTGTCCCAAATGACTTTTTATATACTTGTCTGTGGACATGTTATATCCCTCAAGTAGAATGTAAATATTTTAAAAATAGGGACTCTTCTGTCTTTGTTCTATATAACACAATGACTCCTACCTGGTAGAAAAGTTTGAATTGAATTATCGATATAGGGTCCACAAGATTTGAAAACTATTTGAAAAAGGAAGTTGGTCAAGAGGTGAGAAAGAAGGAAGGATTAATGACAACTCCAAGTTTTCGAGCCTGGAACTCTGGGAAATTAAGAGGAAGGACAGTATTAGTAAGGAAAATGATGAATTCAGTCACTGACTATCTTTTTTCAAAGAGATCAAAATGGTACTCAGTGCCCAATTACCCATGCAAATGGAAAGGAATAGTTGCGTGGATAATCCAAAAGAGTAGATAATTTTTTAAATAAAATTGTTTTAACCTTGTGATACAATAGATGATGCACTTAAATCCTCAATAGTATTATTTAAGTTAATTCACATCAGCTGACAGGAGATCACTGGACCAAAACAGGAAATTGTTGAAACCTTTCCTCTGATAACAAACAAAATGCTTAGTCTTCATAGAAAGGGATTTTGAAGATGGAAATGACCTTTGAAATCATTGTCTCCATCTAGTCCTCCTGTTTTATAGCTGAAGAAATGGTTAAGTAACTTGTTTATTTAAGATTGAACTCATAATTGAGGGTAAAGAATAATGCATTTTATTTTTTTTAAACTTGGTGAAAAATAGAAAGAGCAGGAAGCCACCACCTCTCCCCATACCCCAGTTAACTCCAATGGCTCCCTATTACCTCCAGGATTATCTAAAAAGTCTTTTCACAATCTAGCTGCTTCTTAGCTTTTCAGTCTTCTTACACTGTGCTCTGTTCCACATAATGTACAATCCAGCCACAATAATCTACTTGTTTCTCACACAGATCCCTCCCTTTCTAGACTGTACTTCTTCACTGGAAGTTCCCCATGCCTAGTGTAGGGGTGTGCATATATGTTGCCCATTTAGGTTATTTGTGTCCTTATAGAACTTTCTGCATGTCAGTTTCCTTAATTGTAAAAATGAGCTGGAGAAGGAAATGGCAAACCACTTTAGTATCTTTGCCAAGAAAATCCCAAAATGGGGTCACAAAAAGTCAGTCATGATTGAATAACAACTCAAGCTAGTGTTTTCCCTCTGAGGCTAGCTTCCATTCTATTCTATTCTATTCTATTCTATTCTATTCTATTCTATTCTATTCTATTCTATTCTATTCTATTCTATTCTATTCTATTCTATTCTATTCTATTCTATCTATCTATCTATCTATCTATCTATCTATCTATCTATCTATCTATCTATCTATCTATGTATCCATCCAATTATCCTCTTGTTCTTGTATCTACCTAGATATTTACATATTGTCTCCCTTTTTGGAATATGAGTTCCTTGGGGGCATGGACCCTGTTATTGACTTTCTTTGTGTCTCTAGCACAAAGCCTGACACCAAGTAAATGCTTAATCCATGCTTGTTAACTGAGTGAGGTTACAGATGGTGAAACTGTGATACAAAAAGAGGTTGGGTTCAAAATGACACAGAAAGACAAAGGTAAAGTTGAAAAAAGCCTGTTTAGGTAAAGAAACCCACATGGGTCTTTTGGATACCTCAGAGGACTTGTTTGTTTCCATTTGTGAGGAAGCTGCGGTCCAAGGGAAAAGGTCTCATTCACCATGACCTTGACTCAGCACATACTCCCTGAAGTAGTCATAGAGAAGGTCTTTATTTCTCTCATGGACAGATTTAATGATCTATGATTTGTAGGAAATATTTCTTCTCAAAGACACACTGTGTTTTTATTCAGTCTAATGAATGTTGGTATGTATAATGTTGCAAACCTTCCAAATAACTCCTTTGTTTCCTTAAAATTATTTTTAAAAATTGTTTGCTCAAGTTTTTCCATCATTCATGCTGTCCTACCAAAAAGCATTTAGAGATGGGATGGAGGAACACTATGGTTTATAGCTCACTTTTGTATAGTACTTTTCATTTTACAAAGTGAAAAAAGAAAAAGAGGTGATTGAGGGTACTGAGGAGATATGAGGACCAAAGCTGATACAATCTCTATGATGATAGAGTTTCCTAAGGGTGAACTTTGGGGTTGGGGAATGATGATGATGGAGTCTAATCCAAGGAGTACAATTTATAGGGAATGAAGAGTTCCCTGGGCTTCTGAGCCTTCTTGAACAGAGGCTTCTGGAGAAGTTTTTGCTCTGTTGTAAGGGCAAGCAAAGTGAGACTTTGTTGTCTTTTGTTTTGGAGTGCTTCTTAGCACTAAGGCAATGAATGCCTTTGATTGAGTCTTGCCTTTGTTTGTAGAAAGGCCCACACTCTTTTGCTAATTAGGTCACGGAGACGGCTGAAACCCTTGAGAAGTGTGGAGTGCTCTGACCCTGAAGAAGTATATACATACTCTGAAGTTAGCATTTTGTCTGGGACTTACTCAATGGAGGAGTGTTGGTGTAGAGACGCTGGAAAGCCGTTAAGGAGCCCTCTGGCTTTGAAACCCAGATGTTGGTGCTTCTCTCTCTGGTAACTGTATGTATTGCTATGGTCAGACAGCTAGAAGCCATGTCTGTTGATTTGTGTTTATTTGCTCTTTTATATAATTTCTGCTTGTAATTTTTGTTTGTGTTTTCTCTGAAATTCAGGGTGCTGACTTTTTTCCCCTGAACTAAGTTAATGATATATGTATGTTTAATTGAAGTGAGATTGTAAACCCCTTAAAATTACTTTCTTTAGAAAAGCAGATCAAAGAACTTGTGCTAGCAGCTCTCCTGGGTGCTGGTGTTATTGTTTTTATACTCCCACAGCAGCTGCTAGTAACATTGTTGTTACAACTGTCTTTCCAGCCTTTAAAACAAAAGGGCAGAGGCAATTGAGGTTCATGGGTGTGAGTATTGAGACAGAAATCAGTCATAATAGATACTGGGAGGAAACACCAGAAAGGGTACTTGAAAAGAGCCCCCCAGGCCACTCTAAGATACTCTTAGAAGACTGAGGGGAAGATGTAGCCAGCTGAGCTGTGAGGATCAGTAATTCACCATGTTGGGGTTGGTATTATAAGTTGAGAGACTTGTCACACAGGCATGTCATTCAGGAGGATGCTTGTTGGGGGACAGTGCTATGAAGGCAATACTTGCACTACTCTCACGTACTTCACAAGCATTTTGTCAACCTCAAAGTAATATATAAAAGTGAGCTCTTATCAAGTTAAGACCTCCTACTTTTTCTGTCTCTGACTATAATGGATCCTCCATTAAATTCTTTCTCTTTGATTTGCATGATTCTATGATGATCTGAATTGGCGTTGGCCTCTGGAACTGTCCTTACAGGGCCAGAATTATCACTGATTCAACTCTAAATCCTAAACTTGGGAAGCGCCATTGGATGGATGCCTTGTAAGGCTCAGAGATTGTACCTTTCACAAGGGCCATTGACTGGTGCTTGCTTTGTAGGAATTTTGTTGAATGAGTACTTTTTAGGGATATTATAGAGATGATTCCGGACCTAAATAATAATAATTGACATTTATTTAGTACTTAAAAGTTTCCCAAGTGTTTTATATCTACTATATCATTTAAACATCACAAACACTGTGATTCCTATGACCCAGTGACTCTCGGGCTTAAGTAAACTGGTTTCAAACTTGTGAAGGATGAGATTATGAGTTCCTCCAGGAAAATTTCTAATACAAAGCTTAGATATTCTCATGGCTAGGATTTCCCCAAAAGTGGATGATGGGGTTCCCTTCCACATAGACAAAGATATTAGGTATGGAACAGCTTTCATTTCTTCTACTATAGAAAATACTTGAAAGGACTTGTAGACACACATGGACCCATGCAGAAATGTAAAACATTTCAAATAGCCCCTTTGAGTTATTTTAATTTCCCTTGAAAGTTAAAGAAACTTTGAGAGTTTCTTTATCTATGAACAGATAGTTCACATTTACTTAAGATGCTATCTGGGAAACATAATTATCACAGAGGGTTGGAAAAGTCCAAATTTCCTGGCCCCGTGTCTCATGGTTTAATTATTCTGCCTGCAAAGTGATTCTGTTGAACATCCTCCTGAGACAGCTAGATGGTACAGTGGATAAAGCATTAAAGTTGGAGTGAGGAAGATCTGAGTTGAAATCCCACAAACACTAACTATGTGACTCTGGGCAAGTTTTTTAATCTCTCTCAGGGTAGTTTTGAGGAGCAAATGAAAGTGCTAAAGAGCTATATACAGATTAGCTATCATTATTATTGATTTAGAAGAATGTTATTAAGGAAACCTCCATCTGGGCAAGTGGCATTCAAACCCATAAGTTAGGAATGGACAAGGCTTCCTGGTGAGGTGCTACCCCTCTCCCCAAGGCTAGAAACATCCATTTTTCAGGGTTGCTAGTTGCTGACCTTTGCTAAAAAAAAGTAAACAGAAAGACAGAAGATTGCTATGACTCTGATATGTAGACTCCAGTCTTAAGCTTTCATGGGCAAGCATATATATGCCCCATATCATGTGCTTCTTCTGTACGTTGTCATCACTGCTGTCTGGGGAAGAGAAGGGAATAAAATCCACACCCCACTTTTCTGCACTCTATAATTCCAGTGGAAAGAAAGTGGGAGAAAGGGTCCCAAAACTGAGCTGTTTCCATAACTCATTCTTGTTGTTCATCCTTTCTTTTTGAAGAAGACCAAGGACATCAGGAGGGTGATGTCTTGATTTATGCATGAATTGGATAGGTGATTAGGTGGGTGGGTAGGAGGCTGGTGTGTGAAGTTCCTCCAGAAAGAATCCGCTCTAACTCTCAGTCACCAGTCACCTACAGGGCAACCCTACCCATCCACCCCAGTCTCTGGAGGCCAATCAGGAGTTCTTTGTGTCATCAGGCAAAGTGCCAAGGAGCATATCTAGCTCTATGGGAAATACCCCCTTCTGACAAAATTCCATGCCCTATAATCTCATGAAGTAGATTAGAGGGACTAATCGAACTGAGCAAATATTGTTGTGATCACCCTTGCTACACTCATGAGGTAAAGTACTACTGATATCATTATTATTAACAGATGAAGTTAGAGAGATTGTGACTTGCTCATGGTAGCACAACTACTGAATGACAGAGATAGCATTTGAACCTGGGTCTAGCATTAAGCCAGATCTACCTGGAGGTTACCACTGGCTCTGCTTTGGTGACTCTGAGTCAAGACCCTTTGAAGTTAAAGATGGAAACCCCAAGCATTCAATATCTCCATTGGCTTAATTGAGAGTACACACCTCATCTCCAGGCTACTTGTTTCTCCGCACAGAACCTTGCTTTTGTGCAATAGAGCAAACATAGTTCATGGTGCATTCATTTTGAGTAGAGATGGATGATGATGATGATAACTCACATTTTAAAATTAATGTCTACATAAGCTATTTTTTCCTCAACAACACCATGAGAAAGATTGTCTAAGCGTTATTCTCTTTTTCTAGAAGAGAAAACAGAGGCCTGTGGGGCAGAACAGAAATGGAGGTGATTCTCTTGCCTCCATCTTCACTTACGTCCTGCTTTTGTCTGTTTCAGTCCCTGAGTTCTTTTTTTGCCTCCTTTTACCACCTCCCTTTCCCCACCTCCCTCTGCCCAAGCTCACGGGGCTGTTTCTCTCTTTCAGTTTCCCAGTCTCTGTGGTTTCCTGGTTCTCACAGGCTTCTGCCCCCACGGCTTCTGTGTTTCCATTTGACAAAGGGGAGAAGTTCACCAGCCTCTTGAGGTTAACCCCATGTGAATGAATCTTGTAATGGTAAGAGAAAATATTTATATTCTGTAAGCTTCTCCTAAGTACCCTTCTCTTGCCAGGACTCAGCATTTTCATTCATCTTCCCATTGCCCTTCAATGAAATGATAACCTGCCATGCACACAAGGCTTCTCAATTGGTTAACATGTCACGCTAATGGGACCAAGGTCAGGGTCTGATTCCTGCTATGGACCAAATTACTTGGTCTGGAGAAATACTCAATCTCCTTATCCATCAATAGTTACTCCGTTCCAGTCAGCTGTTTGGGTAAATGCCCTCAGATCATTAGAGAAGCTAGGCCAACAGTAAAAGTGGCTTAAGGTAGCTCACAGGCTTTAGCTTTTGTACAGTCCTATGTACCGCTATCTTTGTCATACCTCCTTCAGGGGTCTCTAAGGAGACCTGAGGACCAAACTCCAGATCCATGGAAGTCTGAGAAAATAATGCATGGGGTATATCACGGTGGGTATTATGAAGATGATTTGGAGTGCCCAGGAAGGAAAATAGATAGATTTAAACTTGTAATATTTTGCCAGAGCTCAAACTTTGGCTGGGGGTTCAGAGCTTGAGACATGAGATATTGATTCATTTTAGAACTTTCATGGGCAGAAAGAATACTTTTATTGTGATTTCTTTAAGCAAATGAGGTTGCACCTATAGCTAACAAATGTATTGGTCTGGCACTGAGGTGGGGCTGTGTGGTTTGAGACCTAAGCCACTGTGGATAGAGCCAAGATAGCAGAGTAGAGGCAGCAACCCAGTTAAATTCTCGCAATATTCCTTTCCAAGGAATTTTACAATATCTCATCAAATTCATTTCTGCAGTGGCATGGCCAACAAAAGATCAGAGTGAGACATTTTTCTAGCCCAAGATAACTCAGGAAGGAAGAAGGAGAAATGTGTGACATCGGGGTGAGGGCCAGCACGGAACTTAAATGGTGGCAACACAAGTGATGAGTCTTGCAGATGGCTATGACAGAGGCAGCAGCTTCAGAAACTCTGAGTCCAGAGATGGTAAGGAGATTGGACAATTGATCAGAAATAGAATAAAAGGGATCCTGGGCTGGCACTGGCTGTAGGACTGAGTGCTGTATGGCAAATCCATTGCCCATAAGGAGTTCTGGATAGCAGTTTCAGGGCAGAGAGCACTTGCAGATGTAGGGGAATAGGGGTTCTTGCTGGGTAAAGACCAGAACACAATCCAGGAGAACATTGATCACACCTCTCCCTAGCACCTTGAAAGCACTGAGAATTTATAGACTCTCAGAATTAGCTCTGAAAATAGCAGTGCAAAAAAGAATGGAGCTTGGCATGGTGCTGCCCCAGCTTCAGGTGAGCAGAACCTTTTACATAAAATTACAAATCAAGAAATAAGTTGAAAAATGAGCAAACAACAATAACAAAAAGAATCTGACCATAAAAATTTACTATAGTGAGAGGGAAGATTAAGTCACAAACTCAGAAGAAGACAACAACATGAAAATAGCTGCAAGCAAAGCCTCCAAGGGACAAAAAAAATGCAAATTGTACAAAAGACTAAAAATAATTCCTAAAAGAGCTAAAGAAAGAGATAAGTGCTATAGGAAAAATTCAGAAAAATGAGAATGATGCAAGAAAATTATGAAAAGAGAATTAATAGCTTGGTAAAAAATGCACAAAAATGTTAAAGAAAATAACACCTTAAAAATAGAATTGGCCAAATGGTAAAAGAGGCACAAAAATTCATTAAAGAAAACAACTCCTTAAAAATCAAAATTCTCCAAATGAAAAAAAGGCACAAAAATTCACTGAAGAAAAATAGTCCTTAAAAAGTAGAATTGGCTAAATGGAAAAAGGCATGAAAACTCACTGAAGAAAATAATTCCTTAAAAAATAGAATTTGGCAAGTGGAAGCTAAAAAACTCCACAAGACTCCAAGAAACAATAAAACAAACTCAAAATAATGGAAAAAGAAGAAGAAAATGTGAACTATCCCATCAGAAAAACATCTGACCTGGAAAATAGATTGAAGAGAGAAAATTTAAGAATTATTGGTCTATCTGAAAGCCATGATCAAAAAAAGATCCTAGACAACATATTTCAAGAAATTATCATGGAAAAGTACCCCAATACTTTAGAACCAGAAGGTAAAATAGAAATGGAAAGAATCCACTGATCACCCCTTGAAAGAGATCCCAAAATGAAAACTCTTAGGAATATTATAGCCAAAATCCAGAACTCCCAGGTCAAGGAAAAAATATTGCAAGTTGCCAGAAAAAACCAATTCAAATATCATGAAGCCACAATCAGGATCACACAAGATTTAGCAGCTTCTATATTAAAGGAGAAGAGAGCCTGGAATATGATATTCTGAAAGGCAAAAGAGCTAGGATTATAACCAAGAATAACCAACCCAGCAATACTGAGTATAATCATTTGGGGGGAAAATGAATATTTAATGAAAAAGAGGACTTTCAAGCATTTCTAATGAAAAGACCAGAGTTGAATAGAAAATGTGATATCCAAACACGAGGCTCAAGACAAAATAAATATAAATATAAAAAGGCAATCGAGAAAGAGAAATCATAAAGGACTTCATAAGATTTGTCTGTTTACATACCTATTTGGGAAGATGACACTTTGAACTCCTAATAACTTTATCATTATTTGGGCTGTTAGAAGGAGTCCCCATAGACAGAGGGCATGGTTGTGAGAAAGAAAGATGAGAGAGGTAAAGAAGAGGAAGAATGGCAAAATTTATCCTACATAAAAGAGGCATAAAGAAGAGCTTTTAGAGTGGAACTCAGTTGGGTACAGAAATCCATTTTAGCCAACAGAGAAGAAGGAGGGGAAGGGGATGAAAGAAAGGAGAGA
>CM053623.1:165072880-165088670 GCA_028646595.1 Phalanger gymnotis
GCAGAAAAACTATACTACTGGAGGACTTCAACTTTACCCTCTTAGAAATAGATAAATCTAATAAAAATGCAAGAAAGAAGTTAAGGAAATGAATAGAATTTTAGAAAAGTTATTTATGATAGACCGCTGGAGAAAATTGAATGAGTATAGAAAAGTATATGTCTTTTTCTCAACTGTATATGACATCTTCACAAACACTGACCATTATTAAATTACGATACAAATGATATGGATAAATTGAAAAATAAAGATATTAAAAACATCACAAGTAAATACAGAAAAGCAAAAAATCAAATCCATCCTTTTCAGACCATAATTACATTCAATATAGGGCTGTGCAAGCATATTAAAAATCAATTAGAGACTAAATAATCTAATCCTAAAGTATGACTGGGTCAAAGAACAAATCACAGGGAAAAAGAAACCAATAATTTAATTAAAGATAATAACAACACTGAGACAACATACCAAAACTTGTGGGATGTAATCAAAACTACCAAGGGAAAAATTTATATGTTTAAATGCTTCTATCAACAAAAAAAAGAGAAAGAGCAGATCAATGAATTGGTCGTGCAATTTAAAAAGAAACCAACTAGAAAAACCACAAATTAAAAGTTCCCAATCAAATACCAACATAGAAATCCTAAAAATCAAAGGAGAGGTTAATAAAATGGAAAGTAAAAGCACCATCTAATTAATAAATAAAGCTAGGAGCTGGTTTTTTTTTTGGGGGGGGGACAATAAAATAGATAAGCCATTGGTTAATTTGATTAAAAAAAGAAATTATGTTTAGAAACAGGGATTCACTTAAGCTTTCCCCCAAATCCCTCCAAACACCTGTAAAAAATGACATTAAACAAATTCTAGAGCTATAGAACCCATGAAATAACAGAGGGAAACAAGTCTCCAGTGCAAGACTGCCTGGATGGTCTGTGGGAAGGGTCTGTCATAACATGCTGGAAGCAGAGCACAGCTCAACTGACTAGGCACAGAGTGGATCAGGCAGGGCAGGCCTCAGGGCCCTGAATCACTAAGCTGGGGCAGTTACCAAACTTCTCAACCCACAAACACCAAAGACAATGGAGCAGGTCAGTGGAAAACTGCTGGATCTGGGTGAAGGAAGTGCAAGGTCTGGCTGCAGCCTTGGGGTGGCAGAGGTGGCTGTAGCAGCAGCAGCAGCAGCAGCACCAACAGCAGCAACAGCAGCAGCAGCAATGATGGCTGCTTCTGGAGCTCCTGGCACACAGTGGGAGGAATCAAGCAGCTGATCAGAGAGGGAGTCCAGGGAGCACTTTGCTGGCACTGAGGCAAGGTTCTCTTGCTTTGCCTTGCTTGGATCTGGGTTGCAGTCCTGGTTGGCAGTTCTTGGGGGAGAGGGAGCGCTGGTGTGGCAGAACTTTGTGGTGGCTGTGGAGAGGGCATCCTTTTGGTGGTTACATGGCAGAAAGGAGTGCCTGTGCTCACAGGCCAGGAGAGGAACATCATACCACCTCAGAATAGAAGTAGCCCTGAAAACAGCAGCACAAAACCCTTGAAGCTTGGGACAAAGCACTCTCCACTCTAAAAGCAGTCATATCCTGACAAAAAGCTCAAAGGTCAAGTAATTGTCTGGGAAGATAAGCAAGCAGCATAAAAAGACTCAGACTATGGAATTATTTTTTGGTGACAAAGAAGATCAAAACATACAGCCAGAAGAAGTCAGCAAAGTCAAAGAGCCTACATCAAAAGCCTCCAAGAAAAATATGAATTGGTCTCAGGCCACGGAAGAGCTCAAAAAAGAAAAGCAAGGAAGAGAAGTAGAGGAAAAATTGGGAAGAGAAATGAGAATGATGCAAGAAAATCTTAAAAAACAAGTCAACCATCTTTCAAGAAATTATCAAGGAAAATTGCCCTGATATTCTTGAGCTAGAAGGTAAAATAGAAATTGAAAGAATCTACTAATCTCCTCTTGAAAAAGATCCCAAAAAGAAAACTGCTAGGAATATTGTAACCAAATTCCAGAGTTCCCAGGTCAAGGAGAAAATATTTCAAGCAGCCAGAAAGAAACAATTCAAGTATTGTGGGAACACAATCAGGATAACACAAGATCTAGCAGCTTCCTCATTAAGGGATCAAAGGCCTTGGAATATGATATTCCGGAGGTCAAAGGAACTAGGATTAAAACCAAGAATCATCTACCTAGCAAAACTGAGTATAATACTCCAGGGCAAAATATGGATTTTCAATAAAATAGAGGACTTTCAAGCTTTCTTGATGAAAAGACCAAAGCTGAATAGAAAATTTGACTTTCAAATACAAGAATCAAGAGAAGCATGAAAAGGTAAACAAGAAAGAGAAATCATAAGGAACTTACTAAAGTTGGACTGTTTTGTTTACATTCCTACATGGAAAGGTGATATTTATAACTCATGAGACCTTTCTCAGTATTGGGGTAGTTGAAGGGAATATACATATATATAGACAAAGGGTACAAGGTGAGTTGAATATGAAGGGATGATATCTAAAAAATAAAATTAAATTAAGGGGTGAGAGATGAATATATTGGGAGAAGGAGAAAGGGAGCAATAGAATGGGGTAAATTATTTCACATAAAAGTGGCAAGAAAAAGCAGTTCCATTGGAAAGGAAGAGGGAGCAGGTGAGGGGTAATGAGTGAATCTTGCTCTCATGGGATTTGACTTATGGAGGGAATAACATACACACTCAAATGGGTGTCTCACCCTACAGGAAAGTAGGGGGAAAGGGGATATTAGGGGGAGGATGTTAGAAGGGAGGGCAGATTGGGGGAAGGAGTAGTCAAAAGCAAACACTTTTGAAAAGGGATAGGGTCAAGGGAGAAAATTGAATACAGGGGGACAGGATAGGATGGAGGGAAATATAGTTAGTCTCTCACAACATGACTATTATGGAAATGTTTTGCATAATGATGCATGTGTAGCCTAGGTTGAATTGCTTGCCTTCTCCAGGAGGGTGGGTGGGGAAGGAAGAAGGGAGAGAATTTGGAACTCAAAGTTCTAAAAACAAATGTTCAAAAAAAAGCTGTTTTTACATGCACTGTACACAGGCAATGAGGTAGAGAAATCTATCTTGCCCTATAAGAAAGTAAGGGGGAAGGGGATAAAGGGGGGAGTGGGGTGACAGAAGGGAGGGCAGACTGGAGAAAGTGGCAATCAGAATATATGCCATCTTGGGGTGGGCGGGAGGGTAGAAATGGGGAGAAAATTTGTAACTCAAAATCTTGTGGAAATCAATATTCAAAACTAAAAATATTAAAGAAAAAAATTATACCAAATTACCAGCATTAAAAATGGAAAAAATGAATGCACTACCAATGAATATGAAATTAAAGCAATTACTAAGAGCTATTTTTGCCCAATTTTATGTCAATACAACCAATAATCGAAGTGAAACAAATGAATACTTACAAAAATATGAACTTCCCAGATTAATAGAATTGGGAATAATAAACTTATCTTAGAAAAAAAAATCTAGCAAGCTTTATAAATGAGCCTCTAAGAAAAAAATCCCCCAGAGCAGATGAATTTGCCAGTGAATTCTACCAAACATTTAAAGAACAATTAATTCCAATACTATAAACTATTTGAAAAAAATAAGTAAAGAAGGAATCCTAGCAAAGTGACAAAATATCATCTTATATTCAAACCAGGGAGAGCAAAAACAGAGAAAGAAAAATATAGACAAATTTTCCTAATGAATATCTGTGCAAAAGTTTTAAACAAAATACAAGCAAGGAGATTGCAGCAATATATCACACAGGTCACACAGTGTGACCAGGAAGGCAGAACTGGTTCTATATTAGGAAAACAATAAGCATAATTGACCATATCAATAATAAAAACAACAAAAAATCACACCATTATCTCAATAGTTGTAGGAAAAGCTTTTTCATAAAATATAATACCCATTCCTGTTAAAAATGCTTTCTAGCCCAAGAATAAATGGAGTTTTCCTTAAAGTGATAGGTAGTATCTATCTAAAACCAAGGGCAAGCATTATCTATAATGGAGATAAACTAGAAGCCTTCCCAATAAGATCAAAGGTGAAGCAAGGATTATTCATCATTATTCAAGGATAAAGATATACCAGTATTATTCAATATTGTACTAGAAATGCTAGCTATAGAAATAAGACAAGAAAAAGCAACTGAAAGAATAAGAACAGGCAATGAAGAAACAAAACTATTATTTTTTTTAACAGACAATATGGTGGTATACTTAGAGAAACCTAGTGAGTCAACTGAAAAACTAGTTGAAATAATTAACAGTTTTAGCAAAGTTTCAGGATATAAAAAACCTACATATATCATCAGCATTTCTATCTGTGACCAATAAAACACAGATGGAAAAGATAGAGAAATTCCATTTAAAATAAGTGCAGACAATAAAAAAATACTTGAAAACCTACCTGGCAAGGCAAACGCAGGAACTACCACAATTACAAAACACTTTTCACACAAATACAGACAGATCTAAAAAAACTGTGGAAATATATGAATTGCCAATGGGCTCACCAAGCCAATACAATAAAAATGACAATTCCACCAAAAGTAATTTGCTTATTCGGGGACATAGCAATCAAACTACCAAAGAATTACTTTATAGACTTAGAAAGAAACAATAATAGAATTCATCTGGAAGAACAACAGGTCAAGAATATCAAGGAAATCAAGGGAAAAATGTGAAGGAAGGTGGCTAATAGCCATATTTCAAATTCTATTACAAAGCAATAATTTTGAAAACAAACTGTTACTGGGTAAGAAATAGAGTGGTAGATCAGTGGAATAGATTAGGTACACAATATGCAGTAGCAAATGACCATAGTAATTATTTTATAAACCCTAAGATCCAAGCTTTGGGGGCAAGAACTCATTATTTATCAAAAATTACTAGGAAAATTCGAAAGCAGTTTTAGAAATTAGGCAAAGACCAATATGTCACACCATATACCAAGATGAGATTAAAATGGGTCCATGACGTATACATAAACGGGGATATCGTAAGCAAATTAGGGGAGCATAGAAAATTTTCCCTGTCAGATCCCTGGATAAGGGAAGAGTTTATGACCAATCAAGAGACAGAGAGGATCACAGAAAGTGAAATGAATAATTTTTATTATACAAAATTTAAAAGTTTTTTGCACAAGCCAAACTAATACAGCCAAAATAAGAAGGGAAACAGGAAACTGGGAAAAAATTTTAAACTAAGTTTCTCTGATAAAGGCCTTATTTCTCAAATATATAGGAAGTTGAGTTAAATTTAGAAAAAAAAAATAGCCATTCTCCAGTTGATAAATGGTCAAAGGATATGAAGAGGCAATTTTTAGAAGAAGAAATCAAAGCTATCATAGTCTTATGAAAAAATGCTCTATATCACTATTGACTAAAGAAATGCATATTAAAAGAAGTCTGAGGTACCACCTCATACCTAACAGATTGGCTAACATGACAGAAAAGAAAAGTGACAAATACTGGAGGGGATGTAGAAAAATAGGGATTCTAATGCTCTGTTGGTGGAGTTGTGAACTGGTTCAACTATTCTAGAGAAAAATTCAGACCTGTGCCCAAAGGGCTATAATACCCGTTGACCCAGCAAGACCATTACTAGATATGTATCCCAAAGAGATTAAAGAAAAAAGAAAAGGACAGATTTATATGTGCAAAAATATTTATAGCAGCTCTTTTTGTGATGGCAAAGAATTGGAAATTGAGGGATTGCCTATCAATTGTGGAACTGATGAAAAAGTTGTACATATTATTGTTATGGAGTATTACTATGCTATAACAAATGATGAGAAGGATGGTTTCAGAAAAACCTGAAAAAACCTATATGAATTGATGCAGAGTGAAATGAGCAAAACCAGGAGAACATAATACACAGTAACAGCAATATTGTAATGATGATGAATGGTGACTTAGTTATGCTGGTCAATACAACGATTCAAGACAATTGCAAAGGATTCGTGATGAAAAATGTTATCCACTCCCAGGGAGAACTGATGAACTGAATGCCAATTGAAGTTATTTTCTTAATTTCTCTTGCCTTTAAAAAAAGCAACATGGCTAATATGGAAACACGTTTTGCATGATTTCACATGTGTAATCGATATAACATCACTTGCCATTTCCAGTCATCCTGGTGAATATCAGGCCACTGGACCCAGATGGCTCCGGAGCAGAAAGTGAGGCTGGCGACCTTGCACAGGACTCCCTTACTCTGATTTGAGTTAACTGTAAGTCATGTCATCATTTCCCTGATGTCATGGTCATGGCATGGTCCTCTTTGTGAACAAAGGACAAACACAACAACCTGCCTTATCAGTGGGTGGGGGAGGGAAGAAGTGAAAGAATTTGGAATTAAAAAAAATTTTAAAAAGTTAAAAAATAAATTACATGTATTAGAAAAACAAAAGAAAGGAAAACTACCCTTCTAGAGGGATAAGGTCTAAAGTAGAAGCTAGGGAGAAAATCATACCTCCAGGTAGCTCGACAGAGAAAAAGTTTTTATGCAGTTATAGTGAATGATACCTGTTTGCCTATTCACCAGCTTGGCGTAACAACAATCATTGTTATACCTGAGAAACAATTCAAAGAGTATGTCCTGCAGCAAGTGGTTCAGGAGTTTATCATCTCTGGGCCTTTAGGCATGTCTCTGACTGAATCAAAGCCTACTCATCATCGAGGCCTTAATAAAATCTGGATTATGACTGCATGACCTTAGTCTGTCATCCCTTCCCCTGGCACTTAAGTAATTTCAAGTAACTTTAACTGTGTCCCAAATGATTAGTAAAAAAATTTCCCCTGGTCCTTTTTACATTTTAAAATTCATTTGTGCAACCTAGTTAGGGGAACAAGAGTAAGAAACCATGAAACATTTAAGCTATTTTAGGTAGAAGAAGAGTATTGAAAACAAGAAGAAAGACAGATCTGTCTTAGTGAATCATTAGGGTATCAAATAGAATGCTTCTGGGATTTTGACAGTAATCAGGTCCCATGGGGCTCCAGGCTTCCTTCTCTTTAGGCTTGTAATGATGATAATGTGCTATCTCAGGGAGTGATGAGGCCTCTATCACATGGAAGATTCATGACTGCATGTTGGAGATGTATAAGAAATTCATGCTTTCGTTGAATTAGATGACCTCTGAGGACCCTTGCAACTCTGAGATTTTCTTTGAGTCTCATACTTAATGAAGATATTCTATACCAGTATTAGTTGTGGGGTCAAATATATGATGAAATAAATGTGTACATTTATTGCAGGATGGCTAAACAAATTGTTGCACCCCACTCTGTGCTGACATTCCCAATTCTCATTGGTAGGTTGGAAATGACCTGTTCTCAAAGCTACATGGTGACAGGGGGAGATCTGGGAAATCACCCTTCTCCCAATCCTGTTGTTGTTGTAGTTGTCCGATCACGTCTGACTCTATGGACCATAGCACACTAATGCTGTCTGTGGGTTTTCTTGGCAAAGATACTGGAATGGTTTGCCGTCTTCTTCTTCGGTACAGTAAGACAAACAGAGGTTTGGTGATTTTCCCAGGGTGGCACAGCTAGTGTCTGAGTCCAGATTTGAACTCAGGTCTTCCTGACTATAGGCCCAGTGTTCTATCCACTGAGCCACTTAGTGGCTTCTAAATTCTGTAGTTCACGGTAATTTTGCCTTTTTGACCATCAGGAAGGAAAAGAAGCCAAAGGACCTGAAGCAGGGGCAGATTTCTCTTTTTGTATACAGACTCAGTTCTGACTCAGCAACTCCTGAATCCCTCAGCATCTCAGTCAACTAGAAGACTTCATCACTATACTGTTCTAGCCCTTCGGTCACTCAATAAGCCTCCATCTATTAGACTGGAACCAAGCAGGAAATATCTACCCCTACTTTGTAAAACATAGGAAAAACAAATGTAAGCACGCTCTAAAGCAAGAGTCAGCAAACTATGGCCAAATCTGGCCCCACTACCTGTTTTTGCATGAGCTAAAAATAATTTTAAAATTTTCAAATGGTTGAAAAAATCAAGAAAGGAATAATAATTCATGACACAAGTATTATATGAGGTTAAAATTTCACTGCCCATAAATAAAGTTTTATTCTTTTAATGCTTATTTATTTAGACATTGTCTATGACAAGTTGAAAGGTTGTGACAGAGACCATTATGTAACACTTTTGTCACTCTGAACTGCTGCTTTGTGTACCACAAATTGCAGAGACACACTTGACAAAGTTTTCAGTGCCCCTCCTAAAAGTTTGAATGACAAATTTTCTATTCAGCTCTGGTTTTTTCATCAGGAATGTTTGAAAGTCCTCTATTTCATTAAATATCTATTTTTCCCCCTGAAGGATTTTACTCAGTATTACTGGGTTGATTATTCTTGGTTATAATCCTAGCTCTTTTGCTTTTTAGAATCTCATATTCCAAGCCCTCTGCTCCTTTAATGTGGAAGCTGCTAAATCTTATGTGAACCTGATTGTGGCTTCATCATATTTGAATTGTTTCTTTCTGGCTACTTGCAATATTTCTCTTTGACCTAGGAGCTCTGAATTTTGGTTATAACATTCCTAGGAGTTTTCATTTTGGGATCTCTTTCAGGAGGAGATCAGTGGATTCTTTCAATTTCTATTTTACCCTCTCTATTAGAGCAGTTTTCCATGATAATTCTTTGAAATGTGATGACTAGGTTCTTTTTTTGGCCATTGCTTTCAGATAGTCCAATGATTCTTAAGTTATATTTCCTTGATCTGTTTTCCAGGTTAGTTGTTTTTCCTATGAGATAGTTCACATTTTCTTCTATTTTTTTTCATTCTTTTGACTTTGCTTTATTTTTCTTGATGTCTCATTAGCTTCTACTTGCCCAATTCTAATTTTTAAAGAATTATTTTCTTCAGTGAGCTTTTGTACCTTCTTTTCCATTTGGACAATTATGCTTAAGGAATTCTTTTCCCTAGTGAATTTTTGTGCCTCTTTTACCTTTTGGCCAATTCTATTTTAAGGTGTTATTTTTTCAGTATTTTTTCTTTGTGTGCCTCTTTTACCAAGCTGTTAATTCTCTTTCCATAATTTTCTCACATTGCTCTAATTTCTTCTCCCAAATTTTCCTCTATCATGCCCATGTCTTTCTTTAGCTGTTCCAGGAATTCTTGTTGGGCTAGAGTCCCATTTTCTTTGAGGCTTTGCTTGTAGCTTTGTTCACACTGTGGTCTTCCAAGTTTATATCTTGATCTTCCCTGTCACTATATTATCTTTATATGGTCATGATCTTTTGTTGTTGTTGTTGTTTGACCATTTCCCCAGGCTATTTCTTTACTTTGAACTTCCTGTTAAAGTTGGGCTGTGTTCCTGGGGTGAGGGGGGCAAGGCAGAGCACAGTCCTAGACTTTAGGCTTTTTCATGCTTCAATTTTCAGAGCTTCTTCTGGGAATCTGTAAGTATTCATTGCTTCCAAGGTAGTATGATCTGGGGAGAGGTAGGATCACTGCTCTACTTGTCTGTGCTCTGGTCTTTAATCCAGGAAGGGCCCTCGCTTCCTTGCAGCCTCAACTGCTAGAGCTCCTCTCTGCCCTGTAACTGCAACCCAGAACTATTTATGGGCAATGCAACAGGGTTCTCCACCCAGTTCCAGGTCAGGGTTCTCTCTAATCTCTTTCTAACTAATTGTCTAACCTCCTTACTGTCTCTGGACAGAGAGCTCCTGAAGCTACTGCTGCTGCTATCTGTTACAACCATGTCCAAGGCACATTGCTGGTGCTGCCATCATGTGCACCCAGGACCAGCCCCCACCCCAGGTCATAGATCTTCAGCCTCTTAAATTGTCTTGGGCTGGAGAAATGTCCCAAACTTTTGTGGCTCTGTGGCTACAGAATTCAACTTGATGTGTTATTTTAAAGTTACTTCCAGGGGGATGTCAAGAGAATTGGGCTCAGCTGCTGTCTCTACTTCACTATATAAGGAGAAGACATTTTAAAAAAATGAAATGCATAAAATCTCATTACAGATCAACATTAACAGATGAACATTTACAGTCAATTTTGATGATTAGGGACACTAACTTTGAACCCCAGTTAAGCAAAATGTTATCTTCCCCCAAGAGTTCCATTGTTCTCATTAGTATACCTATATTATAAAAACATTATACTCAATTATCATCATCATGCTTTGAATTTTGTTGATTAAAAAATTGTGGCAATTATTTTCTCTCATTGTATATTTACCCATGTAACATCCTTAATTTTACCTTCTGGACCACAAAACCTGAAATATTACTATCAAGTCTTTTACAGAAAAAGTTTGCCAACACTTTTAAAGACTGGGTCATCATTGACCAGTCTCCACAATATACATAAGTGTAATGGAATATTACTATGATGTAAGAGAGGATAACAAAGGAGTATAGGAAGATATATAGGATCTGATTCAAAATGAAGTAAGCAAAAGTAGGGAAACAACATACACAATAACTGCAATATAAATTAAAGGTGGCAAAACAATTAAAACTGAATGCTATGAAATTATAATGATCTAGTTTGGTGCCAAAGAAGACACATGAGAAGGCACTTCCCTCCTATTTCTTTATGGAAGTGATGGATTATGAGTGCGGAACAGTGCATAAAATGTCAGACTTTTTTGATATGTTGTTATGTTTGATATGAAACAGGCTAGCCACAAGATCCTTAGCACCATATGGTCACTATATCTTTGAAACCCCAGGAAGATTAATGCCTAGAGAGAGGTCCTACTGTAAATTTTATTTCTGTTTTGGGAAGTTATTAAATATTTCTAATATCTAATGATTCTCTTGTTTTCATAGCCACAAGCCCCCAGTTAGAGAATCTTTCTGGTAAAAATGAAGCAGTTGTAAATATGTCCTCCTGGGAGCCACCTTATATCCCCTTGCTCTTGCATCTGAGCAAAGACACACACAGATCAGGAAAACAGTGTTTAGCCATGTTTATCATTCTCAAAAGAAAAAAAAAGACAAAATAAATAGAAAGGTAAATACATTTATAAGAGACATAGATAAATTGCCAGGAATGGGCATATGGCTTCTTGGGAGAAAGAGGGAGGAAAAGGGAAAAAGAAAGGAAAAAAATGGATAAATTGTCCTTTTGTTGACCTATTCCCTGCATGTGGATATGTAAAGATGTCCCAATTTGTGGATCTACTGCTAGATTCAGTGTCTCTAAAACATCTCTCTCTCTCTCTCTCTCTCTCTCTCTCTCTCTCTCTCTCTCTTTCTCCCCCTTTCCACCAACCCCCTACTTCTCTGAATTAGTTTCTCTCTTTTCTGAGTACAGAATCTTAGGTTAGGGTGAATGAGTGGGTCTCTTTGCTTTCGGCAACCTTTCAACCTCCATCAATTCAGGCCCTTTCTCTCCAGAGCAGCTTCCTTTTTTCTTTTCATTCTTATCCCCCACTCAGCTCATGCATCCTGCCCTGGAGCCCTGGCCCTGGCTCTGGCCCTAAGATGTCTGACCCTGCATTGTTCTTTTCTTCCAACATTATCATTCCCAAAATTCACATTTGCACTTGATACCACCTATCTAAATGAAATATTGAGTACACTTAGATGAATTTACTTTTGGGGAGGATTCTCTCTTCCCTCCTCTCTCCCCTACAGACTCTAATTTTGTTTTTATTCTAATGCCTTCCTTGGTTCAGACTCAATTTTCATTGGGTTAAGGCCAACGTTTGGTAGCCTCTTGAGTGCAACAGATGCTGAGCCTGTGCTGATGCACAATTTTTGCTGCTAGGAGGGTTAGGGGAATAGAAAACTGACTTCCCAGCCTCTTCAGATTATCAAAGGCTTTCTAACAAAAGCAGCCGGCAGCTACTGCAGTACTTTCCCCATCCAGACTCAAAGGCCTTACTTCCAGTCATACCCAGAAGCCAAAGGTCTGAGAATCCTGCAAGACCTTCAGTACCTACGATACCTATAATAGAGTAGGTACGTAATCAATCAGTAAACACGCATTAATTAAGTGCCTCCTATATGCAGGCAACCTGAGAGAATATGTTCTAGTGGTGGAAGCTCTTTGGACTTCGAGTCATGAAACCTGGATTCAGAGCCTCAGTTTCCCAGTCTGTTAAAATAGGAATAGATATCCTAGAGTTGTTAGTGGGCATGCCTTATAAACTCAGGAAGACCTGAGTTTAAGCGGGACCTCTGATTCAAATAAAGTGGGAGACCATAAGCAATGTAATTAACCTCTCAATTTCCCAGGTCAAACAATAGTTGGTCTTCATCAGTAAAGGAATTTCCACACCAGGAATTCCTTTTATCAATGAAATCACTGGTTCACACTCTGCCCTACCCCACCCCCCATGATCTTAATACAGCAAGCTGTGCTATCATTTGACATATAGGTTCCTAAAAATCATTGTGCTGTGCAAAATCATACAATAAAAACCACAAGACTTAAGGGGGAAATGGGGTTGGGGTATAAAATTCAAAAATTTCCTCAGTGAGGAATTTTAAATAGATAAGGACCTAATCAAAATGGTAGCCTGATTTTATACATGTTAAATAGTTAAGAAATGAATAAATACTGCTATTCAGCCTGCACCAGGCTGGCAGAGTTTATGGCTTGTAGGTAAGACAGCAGCCTGCTGAGGCCGGAGTAGAAGATGGAAATTGGGGGAAGGGGAGGGGAATTTTGTTGGTGTATTTCATCTCTCCTCTCCTAGAGCTCCCATTGAACTAGAAGATATACAACAAATATGACACTTTACCTTGAGAAAGACCTGAAGTTGCTTATGGAAGTGGACCTTGGAAGGGTTGCAGCTCGTGAGTGAGTTATTGTGAATGGTTCAGTTTTCTGCATGCTACCTGTTTCTTAAGGATGAAATTAAGCAAAAGCAAACTCAAAATTCTCATTATGCTCAAATCGTTCCCTAATATGTCAATCACGTAAAAACAAATTCAAGGCAAGTGCATTTTAGTAAGCAGAACTGACTGTACTTGTGTTACCTTCTTTACATGGTGCCAAAGTATGATATAAAAGTGAAGAGGGAGAGGGATTTTCTCTGTCATTGCACCCTCTCAGCAATTTACTATCTTAAAAAATTGCCTAGATTAACCAGTGGTTAAAAGACCAAGAGTCACACAGGGAGGATTTGTTAGAAGTAAAACTTACCCCAGGTCATCTTGGCTCTGAGGTTAGCTTTCTACCCACTATCTCTATCATCTTTATCCTACAGCTACAACTCAAAGATAACGTGACTTGTCCAGGGTCACAGAACTTATAGATAGCAGAGCCAAGACTCAAAGCAATATCGTCTAACATTTCTAATATTCTTTCTACTAAGTCAGAGTGCTTCTGTATTTGGAAATAGAGAATGTAAGAGACCCTAGATTTTCTGGGCTGCCCGTCTTATTTTTTTTTTTACTTATCTGTGACTTTTATGGCAATCTTATTTACAAGGAAGTCTGTCAGGAGCTAATCCTACATTATCATATTATGGAGAAATAGGCAGAAGTAGGAATAAGAGTTCTATGACTATATACCTCTGGGGTCCTTGGGGCAGTTAGGTGGTACAGTATATACAGGACCAGGCCTGGAGTTAGGAAGAGCTGAATTCAAATCCAACCATAGACACTTATAAGCTGTGTGACTCTGGGCAAGTCACTTGCTGTTTTTGCATCACTTTCCTCATCTGTAAAATGAGCTGGAGAAGGAGATGGTGAATCATTCCATTATCTTTGCCAAGAAAACCCCAAAATGGGCCACAAAGAGTCAGAAAGGACTGAAATGACTAAACATCACAACTGCTGGGGTCCGTACAGCATAGCCAAACACCAGACAAGAGAGAGGATGATATCTCCTGTCATGTCTGCAGGCCATTTTGGTTTTTTAGAAGTTTAGAGAATTGTGCTTTGTGATAGCCCAACAATTCTCAGTCCTTTGAGATGCTCTCAATGTTCATTTCTATCTATAGTGGACTCTTTTATCCTGAAAACCCCAACTGAAAAACACAATGGTCATAATAATAACTAGCATTTATATAGCACTTGTGTGCTAAGCAGCTGACAATTATTATTTCATCTGTTCCTCACCACAACCTGGGAGATGAGAGCTATTATTATTTTCATTTTACAGATAAGGAAACAAGCAAACAGAGGTTAAGGGATTTGCCTAGGATCACACAGTTAGTAAATGTCTGAGGATGGATTTGAACTCAGATCTTCTTGACTCCCAGTCCAGAGCTATTCAGCGAACCACTTTACAGCCTCAGGATTATATTATATAGAGAAGTCCAGTATTCAGATGGGGAGAAGAATGGAGTCTAGTAGACTCCCGACTCTACTAGACTCCTGAGTCTTAAATATCTTCTTCTATAAGCTTATAACTCAACAGTTAATGGCAAGAGGCAAAACTGGTAGAGTAAACAATGGAAGAAACGATAGAAAACCCTTATTCCACAATTCTACTTATGATCAAGGAATGAAAGTTTACCCATTCATCTATACCAGAGATTCTTAATTTTTTTTTAATTTTTTTGGAGGGGGGAAGGCAGGGCAATTGGGGTTAAGTGACTTGCCCAAGGTCACACAACTGGTAAGTGTGTCAAGTGTCTGAGGCAGGATTTTAACTCAGGTCCTCCTGACTCCAGGGCTGGTGCTCTACTCACTGCACCACCTAGGTGCCCCATATACCAGGGATTCTTAACCAGCGGTCCATGAACTTTTAAAAAAAATTTATAATTACATTCAATATAGTTGTTTTCCTTTGTAATCTTATGTATTTTATTTTATACATTTGAAAAGTGTTTCTTATAAAGGCCCAGACTCCACAGGCTTCACCAGACTGTCACAAGAAAGGTTAAGAATCCCTGAACTGTTTCCTATGCTGGCTTAAATCTCAAACCCCTTTCCCCCTTTTCCCACTGTTGAGGCTTAGATGGGCTGGGACCCCAAAACGGTGACATGTAGGTCCTGCCTAAATGAATTCAACCCAAGCCTTCCTTCAGCCAAAGACAAGGTTTATTAGAATGATGACCGCAATAAAAATCTGCAATATTGGCCAGACTGAATCTGAACCATTGGCTACACTCTTAAGGAATCTGAGTACCTTAATAGAGGCAAGATGGATTATATATACAGAAAGACTGTGGAAGGGATCTAGGAGTGGCCAAGTAGTCTGGGGTGATGGGAAGAGAGGTCTACGGGAGATCTGGATGGGAGTGGCCAGTAGGCTGGGGTAACTAGGAGGTGAGAGAGAAGGGCTTGGTGCTCTAATGTAACAACAATCTTGTTAGCAGCTGCTGTGAGGGTGAAAGATCCAACAACAAGAGCACACAGAAGAACTGCCAGCACAGGTTCTTTGACCTGCTTTTCTAAGGAAAGCAACTTTAAGGAGTTAACAATTTCACTTTAATCAAACATACAAATATCATTCACTTAGTTCAGGGGAAAAAGCCAGCACCTTGAACTTCGGAGCAAAGACAAATAGAAATTACAAACAGAGACAATAAAAACAGAACAACATTCCTGTCTAACCAAATCACAATATACACAGTTACCAGAGACGCATCAACATTTGGGTTTCTAAAGCCAGAGGGCTGCAGCGGCTATCCAGAGCCTCCATATCAACACTCTTCCAGTGAGTGAGAGCCCCAAACAAAATGCCAACCTCTGAGTTTATATACCCTTCTTAGGGCCCGAAGGCTGCATACCTAATCAGCAAAAGGGTGTGGGCCTGGGGCTTTGCACCTAGTAACACTTAATCAAAGGCACTGATTACTTTAGCATTCTAAAAGAGAAAACAGTAAAAAAAAAAAA
>CM053623.1:165089170-165133361 GCA_028646595.1 Phalanger gymnotis
CAGTTCCTGGGTTTGTTTTGGCAGGTAGACTCCCAAATATTTTATAATGTCTACGGTAATTTTAAATGGAATTTCTCTTTCTATCTCTTGCTGTTGAGCTTCTATTTGTTTGCTAATTGATTAATTGACTACCTGTCCTTCCTAGAATTACATCCCTGTAAATTTTATAAGCAGGCCATTTATAACTTTACCTAAGTCACTGACAAAAATGTTTAACATCACAAATCTATGGGACATTCCATAAGAGAATTCCATCTAAGTCAATATCATGCTATTAATTGCTATTCTTTGGGTCTGTTCATTTAGTCAGCTCTGAATTCAACTAATTATACCATCATATAGCCTATGTCTTTCCATTATTTTCATGAAATTTCATAGAGGCTAATCAAATGTTTGCACTAAAATGTAGGTAAACTCTATAGATAGTATTCTCCCAATATATGAATTTAGTAACCTTGTTAAAAAAAGGAAATGAATTTAGAGTGCATGACCTGTTATTCCTCTTCCTCTTTTCCATGTTCCTCAGAACTTAGATGGGACAGAAGACTTTCCTTCTGTCATGTGATACATGGGGAGCTGAGAAACACATCAAATTTTCCTTAGGTCATTCAGGAAGTTGGAGAAGCAAAGACTGAGCTAGAATATCTTGACTTCCTAGGTTAAAGCAGGGCTTTTTTTTTTCACCAGGCTTTGCTGGTTCTGTGTCAAGACCGGATATCATATCTTTACTTGTTGCCGAGGAGAGCAGACCATGCCAGGTACTGGAGGTGTGTAGGCATCTGGGCACGAAACAACCTCAGGAAGTGGTAGACAAGGAATTTGTAGCTAGCAGCATCAAGCTCCTGTTTGTACATCCAAGTCCACACACACACAAACCTGGGGGCCTCCCTTTTGTCATCTTGTTGCCTTGCCAGACTTTCTTTCTCCAGCATTACCTTCCTCTTGGGGCACAAATATCCCCGGATCAACCTCCTGCCCCCACAAGCCTTGAGCAGGCTTGCTGTATGGGTAAGTACCTGGGGAGTTGAGCCACATGATTGGAATTCTCTTCTGGGGCTTATTCAAGTGGTCAGGCAAGAGAATTATTGTGTGGGCTGGTGGTTACATCCAAAACTTCCAGTTATCTTCACTGGATCCAAACTATCTCTTCCAGCTCTGATCCTGCCAAAGTGGAATGCCTACTAAATGACAGTAAGTGCTGCCATGGAACCCCCAGGAGCAGTACTTGGTTTTGCATCTTTGCTTCCTGGGCACTGTGCCCTCAATATATCTTGTAAACCAGGATATTGATATTTCTAGTTAGGAAACTTCTGTATATGTAGATAGTTAGCATGTCAAGTGGGAAAACAAGAAGATATTTAACATGTTCAGTGGGGTTTGGGAGGAAGGGCATTTTTGGTGTACTCATAAGGAAACAAGATTTCTGTTCCGTGTGAAACTCCTTTTAGGGGAATGATGGGGGGGGCACTTCTATAGATGGAGGAACTCTCTGGTTACATTTGACTGAATATGTCTCCATTTATACCCCAATATGGGAATCAACCACAGTCAAGGGCAGGGTTGGGTGTATTCCTACAAGGTAACTGTGTGTGACCTTGGAGAAGTCATCCAACTAACATCCCTGGGAAATATCATGTCCACTCAGTCTGTCAACCAGCATTTATTAAGTGCGTACTACATGCCAAGAATTGTGCTAAGCACTAGGATTACAAAAGCAAGCAGAAAGAAATTCAAGGGAGATGGAGCCAAGATGCTGGAGAAAAGGCAGGAAGTTGCCTGAGCACTCTTCAATTTCCTCCAAAACAGCTTTAAATCAAGCCTCAAAATGATTTCTGGAGTGACAGAACCCACAAAAAGACAAGGTGAAACAATTTTCCAGCCCAAGATAACTTAGAAGGGCTGCAGGAAATGTCTGTTCTGCTTAGGTAAAAGGGGAGCTGGTCCAGCACAGGTCAAGGCAAGCCAGTGGGAGTCCCAAGTCCCAGTACAGATCAGCAATCCCTGTGGGCTGGGCTTGGGCAGGCCAGGAGCACAGAAGCTAGCTATGAGACCTCCAGCCCTGAAACATTGGGCTAGTGGCCAGGCCTGGCAGGCATGACTAGGCTCGGTGACCCTGGTGCAACAGGTGAGCTGCCATGGCCCAGCACGCCAGTGACCAGGCCCCTGCTCCCAGCACAAGAAGCATGAGACAGTGCCCCCTGCATCCCAGGAGCAGTGCTCCTGTCTTAAAATAGGCTGGAAAAATGAGCAAAAACAAACAAAACTCTGACTATAGAAAGCTACTATGGTCACAAGGGAAGATCAAAACACAAACTCAAAAGAGGACAACAATGTCAAAACGCGTATATGCCAAGTCTCAAGGAGAAATACAAAATAGCGTCAGGCCCCAAAAATCCTCCTGGGAGAGCTCAAAAAGAATTTTAAAAATCAGTTAAGAGAGGTAGGAGAAAAATTGGGAAAAGAAATGAAAGTTATGAAGAGAGTTATGAAAAAAGAGCGGCTTGGTAAAAGTTGGTAAAGAACACAAAAAAATGAAAAAGATATATAAAAATCTACTGAAGAAAACAACAAAGTAGAATTTTTTTTTATAATATGACTAATGTTGAAATACATTTTACGTGATTACACATGCATAACCTATATTAATTGCTTGCCCTCTTGGGGACAGGTGAAGGGGAAGAGGAGAAAAAAATTTGGAACTCAAAATCTTATAAAAATAAATGTTGAAAATTGTCTTTACATGTAATTGGACAAAATAAAATCTTATTTACATAAAAAGAGGAATGTACATGTGAAACCCAGCATAAGATTACATTTTTAAAACTTAGATTTAAAGTAACAAGTGATTAAAACATTTTTTAAAAATTAGAATTAGGGAAGTGGAAGCTAATGACTCTATGAGACATCAAGAATCAATCGAACAAAATCAAAAGAAGGAAAAAAACAGAGGAAAATGTAAAATATGCCACTGGAAAAACAACTGACCTGGAATGTAGATGCAAGAGAGATAATTTAATAATTATCAGATTATCTGAATGCCATGATCAAAAAAAAAAAAGAGCCTGCAAAGCATCTTTCAAGAAATTATCAAAGAAAACTGCCCTGATATCCTAGAACCAGAAGATAAAATAGTAATGGAAAGAACCCACTGATCACCTCCTCAAAGAGATCCCAAAATTTAAACTCCAAGGATTATTATAGCCATATTCCTTAACTTGCATGTCAAGGAGAAAATACTGCAAGCCACCAGAAAGAAACAATTCAAATATTGAAGAGTCACAGTCAGGATTACACAGGACTTGGCAGCTTTTACTTAAAAGATCAAAGGGCTTGGAATATGATATTGCAGAAGGCAAAGGAGCCTAGATCACAAGCAAGAATGAACTATCCAGCAAAATTGAGTATAATGTCTCAGGGGAAAAGATGGATATTCAAGGAAATAGAGGACTTTCAAACTTTTTTATGATTGAAATGAAAAGACCAGAGCTGAACACACACACATATGCATACAACATGCATATGCATGTAGAATATATATGTGTATTACACACGTCTATACATATGTATGTTGTATTATTTGTATCTGTATATATATATATATATGTTATCGATGCTTTTCAGAAGAGGAAACTGATACTAAGAGAAGTTAACCAATTTTAATCAATCAGTAAGTATTTGTTAAGCATCTACTACTTATTAAGCACCAGTCTAGATGCTGAGGGTATAAAGACAAAAATTAAACGGTTCCCGCCCCTCAAGTACCTTAAATTAAAGGAAACAGCAGGTACCCATATAAGTCGATACAAAATGTATAGCAGATAATTTCTTGGGGCATGGGAGAAAGCACTCACAATTGGGCTGAGGGTGGGGTGGGAGTGGGGAGAGGCTCAAAGCAGTCCTCATGTAGGAGGAGTCAGTTGATCTAACTTTGAGGGAAGCTAAAGCTTCTAAAAAGCAACTATGAGAAAGACGTAGATTCCAGCTTTGGAGTGAGAGGGGAGGGTACAACTTTAGCAAGAGTATTTCGATGGGAGATGGAGTATTGCATATGAGAAACAGCAAGCAGGTAAGCTTGGTTGAACAGTGGAGAACCTGAACAGGAGTAATGTTCAATGAGGCCAGAATGGTAGGCTAGACCCAGACTGTGAAGGATTGTAAATACCAAGCGCGGGAGTCTATATTTTATTTTTTTCTTTTAAATTTGTTTATTTTTAGTTTACAACATTCAGTTTCACAAGTTTTGGGGTTTCAAATTTTCTCCCCTCTCTCTCCTCCCCACCTAAGATGGCATGCAATCCGATTTAGGTTCTACATATACCTTCACACTAAACATATTTTCACAATAGTCAAGTTGTAAAGAAAAATTATAACCAATGGAATAAACCATGAGAAAGAAGAAACAAAACAGAAAAAGAGAGGGGGAGTGCAAATAGTTTGCTTTAATCTGCATTCAAACTCTGTATTTCTTTCTCTGGATGTGAATTGCTTTTTCCATCATTAGTCTTTTGGAGTTGTCTTTGAACCTTGCATGGCTGAAAAGAGACAAGTCTATCAAAGTTAGTCATCATGGTGTATTTTATTTTAGGGGCTAAGGGAAGCCATTGGGGCTTTCTGAGAGGACTGTCCTGGTCAGATCGGTGTTTCAGAATATCACCGACGGCCATGCAGAGAATGGATCTGAGAGGGGGTAGGAGAAGCAGAGCACCATTGAGGAGGCCATCACAGTAATCCAGATGAAAGGTGAGGAGAAAGTGAAGTAGGGTAGTGGTTATGGGAACAAAGAGAAAGGGATGGATGAGAGAAATGCTGTAGAGAGGAACTCCAAGATCTGGTACCAGACTGCATATAGGAGTGGGCACACAGGGAAGGAGAAGAAGGAGCTGAGGATGACTCTGAGGTTGTGATCCTAGGGGATTAGAAAGATGGTATTGTTGTAGGCAAGTTCCAAAGAGGAGTGGGTTTGGGGGAAAATAATGAACTCTTTTTTGGACATGTTGACTTACCCATGATCACCCAGGTAGTAAGTATCAAAAGTATTATTTAAAAATAAGTCCCTTCTGACTAAGTCTAGTGTTCTTTCCACCAGACCATGGGTGTTTAACATTTTTTGTGTCATGGATCTCTTTGGCCATCTGGTGAAGCCTATGGGCCCCTTCTCAGAATAACATTCTTATTCATAAAATAAAAGACTTAGGATTACAAAGGAAGCAATATATTTGAGTATAGTTATCAAAATAGATTTCTTTAAAAAGCTTTGCACTCCAGATTAAGAATCCTCAGATTATTTCCTTGCCAAGGGAATTCTGAAATGGAAGAGCACTGGATTTGTAGTTGGGAAGATAGCTAGAATCCTACCTTCAACACTGGATGTGTGATGAAGAGCAAAGCAAATCACTTAACTCTCTGAGACTCAACTTCCTCATTTGTAGAATAGATTGTTATTAGGCTCAAATGAGATAATGTATATGCAAGGAAATAAATACAGGGGTGAGTCCCATGTAGCAAAGCAAAGGGCCCACCCCACTCATAAGAGTTATGAGGAGGTAATCCCATTTACCACTCAGGAATTTGGACTCAGAAGTTCAGCACTTCTTCCACTGAAACCTGCTAACTTAATAGTTTCTTTCTTTTCAAAATGAGCTCAGAGGGCCCATGCTACTAAGGTCATCAAGGTGAGGCAAATTATTTTCTTTTATGGTAACTATGGCTAAAGGGTAGGTAGAAAAGAGAAAAATACTGTCCTCCTTTTATAGGGGGGACTGTAAGGAAAGGGCAAGACTTTATCTACAAAGTATTTTGAGCCCTAAAGAAGAAAAAGTGGGGGTAGGGTAAGGAATACCAAAGGTAACATTTCGCTGTTCTAGATTTTTACGTGGAAACAGAAACTTTGTCTAACTCACCATTTCTGTAGTCCATTTCTGTAGATTATGAACACTTTCCAAGAGGTTGTTAATACTCAAATCCCATCTGCCTAAAGGACTTAGCTCTACTAGGTAGAAGGAGGATGTACATAAATTCATGTCTGCTTTCTTTTTGACGACTTGTCCTTTCCTAAGTTTATGATCATTGTATATCTCTCTTGCTTGTGGTACTTCTATATGGGACCAGTATCCCTTCCTCTCTCTCCACAAGTGTCTCAGAAAATGCAGAAGCAGAGATGTGGCTCCAGTCTCTCTAGAAGGATCCAAACAAGTTCCGGAATCTCTATCTTCTGCCACTATTAATCATACTAGGCAAAGATTTAGTGGCCTCTGGTGGGTTTTTTTAATTAGACACAGTACACAGAGACAATTTGAGGGTGGGGAACCCAATTGGAAGGCAAACAGCATAAATAAGCAGTGACTGCTTTGGCTGTAGCTGGGGGGCAGACTTCTGTCTCTCCTGTCTGTTCCTTCTCTAATCAGGAAGCAGGGTGGGGACTGTAGCAAATGTAACCATGACTACTCTGGTCCAAGCTACCTGCAGGCCAGGTGTCTTCCTTTTAATCTCTGCCTGAGGGTTCTCTGGTACCTTAAGGGGCTTTATGGAGGTCTAGGCTCTCTGCCATTGGTTCCATCCCCTACCAATGGTGGTCCCCCAATTGTAGGCATCTTTTGCACCCCAGTTCCATTTAACCACCTAACAGTTGAACTAGCTTTTAAAAAGGAATACCTATTTCAAAGGTATAGCAGGAATAAAAATACAAACATATCCCAAAACCCTCTGGACCAAGCTCATTCTCTGGGGAGGAGAAGAGGAATAGGTTCGAAGCTTAGCTCTGTTCCTATGTAGCTTAGTCCAAATCCAATGGGTTCTCTCTTTCTGCTCAAGTCTCAGGCAGTCTGGCATCTCAGAGCTTCCCTGCTGGACTGCTTGGCCATACCTGGAACCTGCCTCTGAGGTAGGAATTCCATCACCTGGATCAGGAATTGAAAAGGACAAATAAAACAGACTAAAGTTGTTCAGTCATTTTTCAGTCATGTCTGACTCTTTGGGAACCCCATTTGGAGTTTTCTTGGCAAAGATACTGGAAGTGCTTGTCATTTCCTTCTCTAGCTCATTTTACAGATGAGGAAACTGAGGCAAACAGGGTTAAGTGACTTGCCCAGAGTCACATAGCTTGTGAGTGTCGGAGGCCAGACTAAAACTCTGAACATATTTTGGGAGCCCTGGAGCAAAAGGGATAAGGAAAGGAAAATAGCCCTTAAACCTTATCAATTCAGTTGATAGTGCCCATGCTGTGGATGAGCAAGACCTTTACCCTTTCTGTATGCTGTGGGAAAGAGGGTGTCAGCATCTCTTTCCAGCTCTTCAGCCAACAGAAAGCCAGCTGTTTCCATCCTTGTGGTAAGGGAATGGCAGGATGTCTTATTTAGAAGCAGGGTGACTCCATGTTAGGTGATCTGGGCACATGCAAAGTCCTCATTATGTAAGTGTCCCATAGTTCTGAGGGCCGCCATTTTTCCTTGGGGCAGTGAGGGGCAGAGTGGATAGGACTTCAGGCATACAGTCAGGAAGACTCATTTTTTTGAGTTCAAATCTTGTCTCAGATAAGTTGTGTGACCCTGGGCAAGTCATTTAAACCTCTTTGCCTCAGTTTCCTCATCTGTAAAATGAGCCAGAGAAGGAAATGGCAAACCTCTTTGGTATCTTTGCCAAGAAAACTCCAAATGGTGTCATGAAGAGTCAGACAACTGAAAAGTGACTGAACAACAACAAATTTTTCCTCATCTTGCTAGAATCCAAGAAAAGAGGATCAAGGGAGCCAGTGTCTAAAAACCAGACTTGGCTCTTCTGGTGGCATTCCATTCTTCCAGTGGCATGTCCACCCAAGTCCCACCCAAGATGAAAAATAGATTGTTCTTTCTTGGTTGTCTCTTCTCAGAAGCCTCCAAAGCTAAGTGAAAAAAGATAGCCCCAAATTGGTGAATTGTGTAAGAGCTTCTACTCAAAAGTCCAGGCTTTCCATAGCAACAGCACTCACAGTGCAGGTGTTACATATATAAATCATAGTACAAACGTGGCTAAGGTACTGTAAAAATTTCTGCTATGATTATTAGAGCTGGACAGGGTTCTCAGAGGTCATCTAGACCAATCCTCTTCATTAACAGATGAAGAAACCAAGACATAGAAAGATAAAGTTATTTCTCCAGAGTCACATAGTGGCTTACTAGCAGAGGCTGAATTTGAACTCTGCTTTTCTGACTCCCAAGTCCAGAGTTCTTTCCAATGAAGAATGCTATTTTATTAAATTAGGTTTGCTTTCTTTTTGTGAGGAGCTCACAGGGACTCAGTCCAAATCTAAGACCTCTTACTAAGGTCATAGGGTGGGCAAATTCACTTTCCTTAATGGTAATAGTTATGGTAGATCAGGGTGGAGGTGAATAGAAAAGAGGGAAACATGTTGTCCTCCTTTCGTAGGGGAACTATGAGGAAAGACAAGATTTTGTCTACAAAGTGTTTTAAGCTGTTGGTGGGAGTGGATTTGGGGTAGGGGCACCAAAGATAACGTTTCACTGTCCTAGATTTTTCCCTGGAAACAGGAAGCTCATTTGGCCCACTTATCTGCTGGGGCCACCGGCTCTGAACCTCGGACTACAATCTGTTGTTTGCGACATCATAGTCAGTTGCCATGGAGGTGTTGATGAGGGTACAACAGCCTTCTGTCTGAAAAATGGGAGTGGAATATGTGCCCCATATTCAAATAGACACATTCCAAAGCAGCAGGTGAACTCTTGGGAAGCCAGGATCCTGTTTCTACCTAGGTATTTCTACCACTAAACAAACATTTGTGTGTACAGAGATGTATGAAGTTTATGGTTCTCCACATTGAGTCCTGACTCTTGTGATTCCTGGTACAATAGGTTTTTTGTGTCTTCAGTCAAGGAGTCATCATCCCTTCCCATCTGAATCCTGGCCTCAAAGAATCGTTAAGAAGGCGGATTAAATGAAGAGGCCAGAAACACCCTGTCACATACCACCATTGTCTGTCCCATGCAAGACTGAGCAGTGTAGTTTAACAACTATAACTCATTTTTCTATAGTGCTTTGAGGTTTGCAAATTGCTTTCCTTACAGTAGCCCCAGGAAGTGAAGTTATTTAAGTTTTATCATTGGTTGTCTTATAAATGAGCAAAATGAAATACAGACACATTTACTCCTTGTCGCAAAGAATTTCAAGTGGTAGAGCTTGGTTTAGAACAGAGGTCTTAATGGCTGACCCTACCACTGTCCAAAACATGCAACATCATCCCTATCCCAAAACCACTACTGTATATGAGCCTTTGTCCAGCCCTCTCATTCTCTCTAGGGACAATCGGTAGGGCAGTGGATAGAGTGCCAGGCCTGGAATCAGAAGGCTAGAGCTCGAATCTGGCCTCAGAAACTTACTTGCTGTGTAACCCTGGGTAAGCCACTTAACCTCTGTCTGCCTTAGTTTCCTGGCCAGGTACATTCCTTTTAATCCCTGCCTCCGGGTTCTCTGGTACCTTAAAGGGCTTTGTGGATGTTTAGGCTCTTTGCCATTGGTTTGGTCCTCCACCAATGGTGGTCTCCCAACTGTAGGCATCTTTTACACCCCAGTTCCATTTAACCACTTAACAGTTGAATTAGCTTTTAGGATAACAATAGCACCTACCCCCCAGAGTTGCTGTGAGGCTCAAACTAGGTAATATTTGTAAATCACTTAACACAGTGTAGGCACTACGTAAATGTCACTCTTGTTATTATGTTATTATCCTCACTTCACAAATGAGGAAACTGAGGCCCAGAGAGGTTAGTCGACTTGCCCAGAGTCGCACAGCAATTAAATATGAAGGGCAGAATTTGAAACTATTGTTGCCCCCTGACCCAGATGTGAATACAAGTGACATATGAGAGAAAAAATTCAGTTCTGTGGAAGCCAATGGTAGGGAGAGATTAAGGGCGATGGGTGGTCAGAGAGGGCCACATGTAAAGGTAGAATTTTAGCTGGCCCTTGAATTTCATATATATTCATTTATTTGTAATATACGTTAAATATATTTAACCTTTAGAGGCTTAAAATTACTCTAATATTTTTGGGAAATTATGTATGTATGTATATATATACACACACACATGTTTCTGTATGTTAGTGTATGTGTGCATATAAAAGTAAGAGAAAATGGGCTGGTTACCTGGTGTTAAGGCAATCAGTAAATGAGAAGATCTTCCCCTCCCCCCACCCCAAGTCCATTTGAATAGGCTTCAGGTGAGGCCCCAGGTGGTGCTAATGAAGGGAGGTCTGATTATATCTTTGCTCCCAAGTAGACCCAAACCCCTATCTACTAGGTGCTAAACCAATGTGGGTGTGAAGCCCCCAGGGTCCTAAGGGGAGTTGCTAAGTCCAGAGCCAATAGTAGGCACCTAAGTTCTGGTCGGTCAGATGATGTTCTAGTTGATTGGATGGCATCTAATGACTGTATAAAAAGAGGGAACACAGCTTGGAGACTGAGGCTCAGTGGAGGTAGGAAAAGGAAGAACGGTGGAAGCAGCAGCAGCAGAAGCTGAAGCAGAAGAAGCTGAAGCAGCAGGCACTACTAAGAGCAGGACTAACCCAAGTACAGAGTGGAGAGTGCTGAGCAAGGGCTTGAGGCCAGTGGGTAATCTTCTTACTGGAGGGCCCTAGCATTGGGGTGGGGGGATCATGAATATGATTTGGCTTACTGTCATCATGTTTTTCTGTAACCCCCTGGTTACTGTTGTGAGGCAGACTTATTGGGCCTGGATGCTTTTGGCCAGGATATCGAATTGGGGACACTGATCCGTGCGTCTGCTACTTTGGAGCTTGAATAAATGCTTTAATTCCTCTGCCTTCTACTTAGAGAATTCCTTATATCCTGCGATTCTGAACCATTCAGGCATATCTATGATTTTCTTTGAAATCATGAATTCTGCCTTCATACTATACCTAGACAGGGTAAAGGATAACGAATGGGCAGCCAGAGTGCTCCATCGGTGTCTTCCCAATGTCAAGAGAGATTGAAGAAGGCTGCCAGCACGTTGGGTAGACTCCCCAGGGGAGGGGGGAATTTATGGGAAGACATAGACAAAAAGTGTATGAGGAGAGAACTTCCAGAGAGTCACAGATACATTTGAATGTTGGAGAGAGTTATAGAACACTAGATCTGGGACCTAAGTTAAAGTGTCTGAGTATTTGAAGGGCTATCATTCAGAAGCTGGATCAGACTCGATTTGTGCGTTTGGCCCTAGAACTGGGAGCAATTGCTAGAAGTTGCAGAGAGCCAGAGCTCCTCTTGGTGTTAAGAAGAACTTACTAAGGTTATAGCTGCTCCAAACAGAAGTGGGTTGCCTCAGGAAGTAGTGAGTTCCTAACTGCTCTAGGTCTTTAAGCATGGACTGAATGGTCACTGCTTAAAGGACATTGTAAGGTGATTCCTCCTCAGGAAAGAGTTGGGACCTGCCAGATTCTTCCAACTTTGAGATTCTGTGATTCCTCAATTTCACCCACTTACCTAATTTCATCAGTAACACTCCCTCTTTTCCCTGCCCCTGCCCCCAACCCCAGAAGTGCACACATAACCCATGGTAACCTTAGGAAGATTTTTGCTTCTCTGGCCTTTTGACCCCACTCAGACAATCTGGAAAACTGGGATTTCACTATTCGACACCACCCAGCCTGCTGTCACCAACTCCCTTTGTAAGTACATGGTTCACAAGGCTCAGAAAATCAACAAATTTATTTTCAAGTCAAAGGAAACAAGTAGGGTTAACAATAGAATTCATAAAAAAAAAAAAAGGATACCCAGTACAGCGCCTCCTCACCTTAGCCCCGGATGATTGCAATAGCCTGCTGGTGTATCTGTCCCTACTCCAATCCATCTTGCACTCAAAGCCACTCAAGTGACTTTCCTAAAACAAAGGTCTGATTATATCGTCCCCCTTCATAAACTCCAGTGGCTTCCTGTTGTTTCCAAATACACAATTCTCTGTCTGGCATTCAAAGCCCTTCATAACCTAGCCCACTCCTACCTTTCCAGTCTTCCTATATCTTACACTCCAATAAATACTCTGGATCCATTAACACTGGCCTCCTGGGTGTTCTGTGAACAAGAAATGCTATCTTTTGTCTCTGGCCATTCTCTCTGGCTGTCTTCTATATCTGGAATGCTCTCTCTCAAGTCTCAGCTAAAACCTCACCTTCTACAGGAAACCTTCCCCGACTGCTCTTAATTCCAATGCCTTCCCTCCGTTAATTTATTTCTATTTATCTTGTATATTGCTTGCTTTGTGTATATTTGTTTGCACGTTGTTTCCCCCATTAGACTGTAAGCTCCACGAGGCCAGGGACTATCTTTTGCCTTTTTGTGTTCCCGGTGCTTAGCACAGTGCCTGGCAAATAAAATAAATATTGATTGATTGATTGATTGATCATGAAAAATCCATCCCTCAAAGGCTGTAGAGCCTCAGATGCTTAACAGTCAGGTCCATTGTTTCCAATATTGTCCCTCTGTCTTTGTCACTTAATGATGTTCTCTGAAAGGCCTTCAGTGGCACCCAGGGGTACTGCACAGAGGCAATCAGTACAGGTACACACTTTACTTTCCCTGCATTTCTTCAGGCTTCCAGCAGATGACATCATTCCCTTCTCTTGCATGCATCATTCTGCAAAAGTTGTGCCCACATTCCTCTCCTACAGCTTGCAGCTAGCAATGTCCCTGTCATAGGCCTGTGCCAAAGCTCCTCAGTGTTCCTCAGAGATGGGCGGTTTTTCCATTGAGCTCAAGTGTGGTGCCAAAGAAGGGACCCCACTGTAATTATGACGTTTAGCAACATAGAAGCATGCCCAGGGATCAGAAATACTGCAATGCTCCCATCTCCCAAATGTGTTTCTGTTCCCTAAACTGATTCACATCAGGGTGAATTTCTCAGTAGAATGTGCTTTCTCACCCAACACCTCACTGTAAATGCCACGAATCCCTTCATTTTTATCTTTTTATCGAGAGCCCCTACCACAATGTCTAGCACATAGTAGGCATTTAATTAATACATATTAACTGATTAGCATCTTTAGCAGGTCTATTTGCAGAGTCCCCCAATTTTCCTTTTGGGTCCTGAAAGTCCCTCTGGGGCCAATTTGGTGGAGTTAGTCAAACTATGCAGGGCTGCTCCTCCTATTATTGGGGAAAAAGGAAATTGAGGGGTGTGGGGGGGATGGAGAGACAGGCAACCACACTTCACTCCTGTCCCACACTGCCCTTTGGTGTTGTCTGGATACTGGAGAGAGAAAAATTCAGTTCCTGATATGCATAGATGAGCAAACTGGGGCCTGGAAAGGCCCAGGGTTATACATCTAAGAGCAGCTGAGTTGGATCTAAGACTCAGGGTTGCTCTTTAGCAATTCAGTGCTTTTTCCCCTACAGCATACTAAGGTGAATATATTATGCGTTTCTTTCCCCCTTTTTCCTCCCCTCTTCCCTGCCCTCCAATCCTCAAACCATCACCACCACCCCACCCCCCCCTTAAAAAAAGAGCAAGGAGGAGGAAAGGAGAATGAACTTTCTGCATCGAAGTGGAATGTTTTTCTTCAGCCCTTGAGCATGGGGCTGCTATGCAACGTCCTGGCCCTGGAGCACAATCCCAGGAATGCAGCCCTGAAAGGCTGTGAAAAGCCCTGAAAGGAGTTGGTTAAATGGAGGCTGAGGCAGGAAACGTCAGCCTATTCCTCTCTCTGCTACTATCTCCTTGCCTCCCTCCCACCCCAATACCTTCTAACCCATTCCATCTTTTCTTAGCCATCAGTACTTGGAGATGATTTACCCAGGTAACTCAGTCTTCCAGAGTTTCCAAAGCATCTCCAATCTACACATATGGTCCCCGCCACCCAAACTCACAACTGCTAATGTTAATCTTTCCCTGAACCATACTTTCCTCTTCTAGTTTTTCTCCAATGCACTGGTTGATTCAGTTACCATAACAGAATAAGTATAGCTAAGATTTTTATAGCACTTTAGTTTGCATGGTACTTTTCTTACAATAATTCCGTGAGGTAGGTAGCACAAAAAAACTGGTTAGCATAGTGGATTGGTCACTGGCCCCTGCAGTGAGGAAATCTTGAGTTCACATATGGCCTCTGTTATTTACTAGCTGGGAAAATTCTTAACCACTATCTCAGTTTCCTCATCTGTAAAATAAGAATAAAAATATTATCTACCTTCGAGGGTTGTTGTGAGGATCAAATGTGATAATGTCTCTAAAGTGCTTTACAAACCTAAAAACATTATATAAGTGTTTTTATATATGTGCTATTATTTTATTTATATTTATTAATTTAATATATTTTTATAATTTTAGAAATGTTCATAGCACATTTTACCAATTAAGAAACTGAGTCACAAAGGGTTACTGAGCCAGTAAGTAGCAGAGTTCAATGATTTGATCTTGAGTCTTTTTACTCTTAAGTCCTGCACTCTTTCCCTAGGACACATTCTTTCTAATTTAAGGCTCTTTTTCTGACTTCTGTGCAAGGGATTGGGGGAGGAGTAGGAGAATCTAGAGGTACTAATGTAGAAGGACATGTTTAAGATGGTCAGGAAGTGTTTGGACTTGTGAAGAATACCTGAAACTGAATTTACAGAGGAGAAATTTAAGAGATTGAGAAAAATGTGAATGAGAATACTCCTGGGAATAAGATTCCGTTTCCTGCTATGGTGAGAGAAAACTGAGGAAGGGGGAGGCTTAGGGAAGAAGGACTTGAAAAGGATTCCTGGAGAAGGCAATGAATGGGATGGATAATTGTGAAGACTTCACAGAGTATGTCTAATGGAGAGGTTTTGGGATTTGGCCTTGTAATTTTGGAAGGTATGCCCTTCCCCCTCTCTCTCAGATGTTAGAAGATAATGAATTTCCTGTGAGCTATTTGTTCTTTGCTCTAGGAAGGTCTTTCCTTCCCCTAGACTTTCAGACGCCACCCAGGCAGTTGAGTTCTGATAGGGAAAAACCTGAATGGACCGGATCAACCTTGGTCTTCTGTGTAGTTTTCACGCCTAGACTGTAAGCCCACCTCCCAGCCAATGGTGAGAAGGGATAGAGGTGGGTGGGAATCTTTTTCATTAAGAGTATAAATTAGGACAGGTTCCCTTTTACCTTGCCTCCTCCATTATGGAGGTGTGCCCAAATCTTGCAAGGTTTGTGAAATAAATTTACTTTGTTCCTCCTAAGGATGTCTCTCCTATTATTTAAAAATTCTGTCCCACACAGCAAGTAGGAGGTAGTTGGCACAGGAAAATTAAAAAAAAAAAGACTGGCAAGTCAAAGAAATTGATAAAAGTAAATTGCTAAGTAAAACAAATTGGTAAAATGATAAAGAGCTTAGTGTTGAAGGGAAAGGAAGTAGAGCTGCTCTCTAGTTGCTGAGACAAAGGAAAGGAAGTTGGGTGTGGCTGTCAAGTTGTTAAGAGGTGATAAAAGACCTCAGAGGTATAATCCAGTGCTTGGAGGTGAAGCATAAATCCTCACAAGTTAATTTTTTAAAAAAATGACTAAGAATTCAATCAGGAAGATGAATGTAGGGAGCAGAGGTGTGCTGAGTCTTGCCTATGAAAGTTTTGGGTATCCACATAGGTCTGTCTAGACGGACTCAAAAGGAGGCATGAGCCTCCTCCATCCAGCTTTCCCCAGAATTACTGATTCGCACCAGCAGGGGAAGCAGGAAATTGGGGCCAGAGGCTGGCCACGGTGCTCTTCTGAGAATGGGTAATGGTAACAAGGACAACAAACAGGACAGAATTATATCCACCTTTCCCCCTAAATATTGTTAGTCAGTGGGAAACAATTTTTAATTTCAAGCTGAGCTCTGGACCGTTATCCATTAACAGGGAACGAGGAACCCAAACTAAATATCCAAGGCTTGACTTCCTTTTCACCAAATTCCAGTTTCACAAAGACTATGTGTAGTGAATAGCAATAAACTCATTTATCCAAGTTGACAGCAAACAGAAATCAGAGAAGGCGTACCGATGAGAATATACTAGACAATACATAGAGCGAAACAACTCTCCCATTGGGAGGGAGATATCTCAGCTTACCCTCAGAAAGAGTCCCAGATCTCACCCAAGGAAAAATTCCCTGAAGCCTCTAGTGAAGCAAACTGGAGATAGGGACATAATCAAGGTACCACCACATCCTTTACACAGTAGCATCTTTTCTGTGTCTTTCTCTCCTTTCAGGGAGAATCTGGTGTCTTCCTTTTCGATGCTATGAGCCAAAAGACCAGGATCTCTCTTCTCCTAAATTCTCTCAAACTTTGCCCCTCCTGCAGGAACAGAGCACCAAGTAATCAATCTCCACCATGGAGGAGAGTCTAAGAATATATCTTGCAAGTCTATTCAAAAGTCTATTCAAATAAATAGACTGGGGAAGGAGAAATATGCCTATCTGTATTCACTAAGCTAGATACCATAGAGAATAACTACAAAGAAGGAAGAAGAATAACGGTCAACACTCCCAGAAGTTTCTGGGAGACAAAATCCAAGAAGGGACATTACCTAATAATGGCCTGAAATGCCTAAAGTTTAGGCAACAAACATGAATAATTAAAATATCTAAGACAAAGAAGCAAAATTGCAGGTAAAGATATCACTGAAACTTGATGGAATGAAAACCAAGACCAGAATACGGTTCTGGATATGTGCGCTTCATTTAAAAGAAACAGAATAGAGACTTCCTGCCAAGATGGCTTCTTGAACAAGAAGCAGACTGGCCAGCTTACATATATCTATACCAGCAAAATCGTGAAGTTCCGACCAGATCAAATAACACTCAAGAAATCTAATGAGAAACTATCATAAGTGACTTCATCCAGCTGAGTAGTGCCCAAAAAGTTGTCTAGAAGTCTAAGGACAACAGGAAAAAGGGTCCCCATTAGCAAGGCCAATGTCAGTGCAATGAAGTTCCCAGAAGCCAATCAGAGATATGAAATGTGTAATTTACAAGGACCCCATGAGAAAGCTTCAGGGTGATCAGCAAATCCCCAAGGGAGAAACTGGTCTCATCAGGGAGTGGTAGCAGATTAATTAATATGGTGCTGCAATGCATAAGCCAGGAAACTCTAGGCCTATAGGCTATGAAGTTTTTAATACCCTGTGCTGAGATGCCAGAGAGGGCCCTGCAGATATAGTGCTTTGGTCCCCAAACATCCAAGGGATCTTCACCCAGGAAGTGGAGCTCAGAGCAGTAACTACTGGTACCAGCAAGACCAGGCTGGGCTGACCACCCAGGCCACAAACACAGTAAAGGAAGGATCCTGGTACTGGCACAAACTCCCAATACAAGAACTACTAATGAAGATATTGTAAGCAGAGACTAAAAGGAAAAAAAATGGATTTTCCACAAGGACTACATGAATACTTAGAAAGATGAAGCAAAAGATAAAAAAAATAAATAAAAGCCATGGAAGGAAAGAATTGGAAGGAGAATAAGTAGATTATAAGAGAAAATAATAAACCTTACGCAAGTAATGAGCTCCCTGAAAATTAGAATAGACTAAACAAAAGTCAATGACTCCACGAAAAAGTAAGAAATATTAGAGCAAAATGAAAAAGTTGAAAAAAAAATAGAAGAAAATGCAAAACAACTGGCTTGGAAAACAGGTCAAGGAGACATAATTTAAGAATCACTGAACTTCCTGAAAACCATGATCCAAAATAAAGCTGGACACATATTTCAGTAAATCATGAAACTGTCTGGATCTACTAGAAGCAGGGGACAAGGTAAAGATAAAGAGAATCCACTGATCACTTCCTGAAAGGAACCTCAAAATGAAAAGTCCCCAAACCGAAGCAAACAGAAAGGAGTTCAGGTACCAAGGAACTATAGTCAGGTTCACACAAGACCTGGCAATATCTACTAAAACCAGAGAGGTTCTTAGAATACAGTATTCCCCAAAGTAAAAGATACAGGTTCACAAACAAGCATAAGTTGCTGGGAAAAACTGACTATTATCCTACTGCAGGAGAAAAAAATCTTTAATCGAATAAAGGACTTTCAAACATTTCTGATGAAAAGAAGAGAAATGGGTAGAACTTTGAAACACAAGAATCCAGGGAAACCTAATAAAGATTCTTTTGAACTTAAGCATTCAGTAAGAGAAGCACAAATAGGGGTTGATTGATTTTGTTCTAAGAGTCTAAAATGCAGAAAGAGAAGAGGGTAAAATGAGGAATATATTGGTATAGGGAAGAGGAAGACAGGTAGAATTTGCTATTTCTTGTAATTGACATGTGGAAGAATATACAAATGTGGAGAAAGAGGTGGAGGAGTCAGGCATCAGATGAACCTTGCTCATATGAAATGGACGTAGCACAAAGAAAGATTGAACATACTCACACATATCAATAATTTGGTGTAGAAATACTTCAAATTCATCAGAGAAACAAGAAGGGTTGGGGTCAGGGAGAGGATGGTTAAGGAAGATAATACCTGGAAAAGAACAATCACAATTGAAACAAACTGCCTGATCCAGAAGAGGAGATTCCAAGAGGCACACGCCACACACACACACACACACACACACACACACACACACACACACACGAAAAGAACTGGAATTTAAGGCCGTGTCTTATGGCTGAACAAATAAATGTAACAGAGTATCATTGTGATTTAAGAAATAATGAAAGAGATGATTCCAGAGAATCTGAGTAGTATGACTTGACAGAGTGGAGAACCAGGAGAGCAAGTGATAGAAGGGTAACAAAATTGCAATGAAAAACAGCTTTGAAAGATTTAAGAACTCTGATAGATGCAATGACCAACCACTTCCCCAAAGGACCTATGATGAAGCATGTTACCCAGCTCCTGAAAGAGCAGAAATGGGGGCAAGGTGCAGAGACATTTTTTTTTATTAACATGGCCATTCAGTTCACCTTGCTTAACTATGTTTATTACAAAGTTTCTCTCCCTGTCTCTCTCTGTTTCTGTCTCTATCATTGTCTCTGTCTCTTTCTCTCGCTCAGTTTTTAGTGGAGGAGTGGAGAAAGGGATTATCTATGGTAATGCCAGGAAGGTGAGGCTGGTAATGTATTTTTTTAAATGCACAGACAAGAACAGAAGGAAATTAAAAAGGAAGCTCAGACAACAAGGACAATTTTGTATTTAATGTACTTTAAAACTACCTTTAAAAAGCAAAGCAGGCAGTATAAAATGGAGATTCACATTTTCATATGGAATTTTCTTTTTGGGTCCCTCTATGTGTTTAGAAATGCTCCTTTTTGGCATCTAAGTTAATAACAAAAAGTTATTTATCACCATCATATGGTTGGAAGTGCAGGTATTCATAGACTTGATCATCACTTAAGCTTTGACTTGCTTTGTTTCCAGCCTGGGCCAGTTCAGCCCTTTTAAAGCAGCTTAGTGGCTCTCTGCTCTCAGGAGCTTACCATTTTGATGCTAGATTTTGTGTGGAAATCTAATTGGCTAAGTACACTGCAGCTCAGAACTCCTAAACTCAAGAGATCCGGCCTCATCACTAGCAATACTATGCCACTACACTCAGCTGAAAAAGAAACGATTTATAAAAGGGAATTAGATTGGGTAGCACTCTATACTAAGAAGTGTATTTATGTAAGGAAATCTGGGAGTCAAATGATGGAGAGTATGCAGGGGAAGGTCACTGGGAAAGAGAAATGGAAGTGACTTTGTCAGTGGAGGCTACTCTAAATCATCTGGACAGAAAGAAGAAATAGACCAAGAGTTTGTGAAATAGATCACAAATCTGTCACAGACACTGGATCTGGTGGTGACAGTTATTCATTAGAATGTTTAGCCAAAAGTAGATCAACTAATAACTTTTTAAAAAAGTTTTTTTTAAACTAAGTTTTTTATTGATTTAAAAAATCACCATGATTTCCTCCACAATCTCTGACTCTTCTTTTAGCAAAGAGCTCATGTAACAAAAGTACTTTTAAAAGGCAAAAAGAAAAAGAGGAAAAAAAATCAGTATAAATGAGATTAATAGATATGTAATACTTGTGGACCTCTCACAAGTGGAGTGGTGTGATGTCCCGAGTGTGCTGATGAATGTTTAACATCTGGCTTTCTGGGGGAGAAATGTATGCACTACATACTTCTAAGTTTTAATCTCCATCATTAACATTTTCTTCATCACTTTCTTAAGAATGGACAACAAAACAATAAATCAAGCCCTGATTATTACTGCTTGTCCATTTCCAAGGTATAAATGTTCACATTGTATAGTCGACAATATTCAATGAGTTAACTCTAGCAGCCCCTGGATAGTGATGTTTTCTTATATCTCCTCTTTAGAGATATGATGGTTATTTATAATTTTTCAAATTCACTGTTGATTTTTTTTAGTTTTTTTTCCATTTAGATTGTTGTAGTTATTGTGTATCTTTTTCTTGGCTCTGCTTACTTCAGACTACATCAGTTTATATAGATCTTTCTTTCCATGCTTCTCCATATTCATCACATTTATCATTTCTTACATCATTACATTCATGTGCCATAGTCTGTTTAGCCATTTCCCAATCTATAGGTATCTGCTTTGTTTCCAAGTTTTTGCTATCACAAAAAAATGCTGCTATAAATATTTTGATGCATATGGGGGCTGTCTTTTTATCAATAGTCTCCTTGGGGTATAGTATCTGACCATTTGGGCATTTTAACCACCTTATTTACATAATTCCAAATTCCTGTCCAAAATCATTGTGCCACTTCACAGTTCCACCAGTAATGTAGCAGCGTACCTATTTTTCCACACTGCCACTCCCACCCCGCATTGATTATTCCCATCTTTTGTCATCTTTGCCAAACTGCAGGGTATGAGGTAAAACTTGAATATTATTTTGAATTCCATTTCTCTTATTAACAATTTGGAAGTTTCTTTCATATGGTTATTAATAGTTTGTAATTCATTTGGGAACTGTTTATATCCTCTGATCATTTATCTGTTGTGGAACAGCTTTTGATTTTTTTATACGCACATTTTATCTATAGGTAGATCTATTGTTTATACATTTTGTTATAAATATTGCTTATATATCTTGGCAATTGTTTAAATATCTTGAATGCTAAATCCTTATCAGAGAAATTTGATGCAAAGATTCTTTCCCATTAGACTTTCTCTTCTTATCTTAGATGTATTAATTTTGTCTGTGCATACACTTTTCAATTCCATGTAATCAAAGTTGCCTATTTTGTCTTTTGTAATTAATTTCTTGTTTGATTAAGAATTAAATTAAGAATAAAATAATTAAGAATTAAATTAAGAATAAAACTCCTATCCATAGCTTTGAGAGGTATTGTTCTTCTTTTCTTTTATTTTTTTATACTAAGATCATTAATATTAAGGTCATCTAACTATTTGGAATGCTTTAAAAGTATGGCGTAAGATATTGGTCCAAGCCTAATTTTTGCCAGACTATTTTCTAGTTTTCCCAGTAGTTTTCAAGTAAGGAGCCATTTCCTAAGTTATATATTCCAGTTTGCCAAATGCTGAGTTATTGAATTCCATTTTTCCCTGATTCTCCCTTGTCTAGTCTGTTCCATTGATCTCTCTCTCTCTATTCTTTAGGTAATGTCAGATGGTTTTGATGACTACTGTTTTATTATATAGTTTGAAGTCTAGAAGTTCTAGTCATACTCTTTTGGTTATTTCCCTTGATATTGCAGATCTTTACTTTTTCCAAATGAATTTTATCATTATTTTTACCAAGTTTCATAAATTATTCCTTTGATAATTTGATATGTATAACATTAAAGGTGAAATCAACTGTGGTAGGATTGTCATTTTTATTGTATAGTCCAGCCATGAGCACCTTAAATACTCTAGCTAGGTAGAAGTTCTTTATTTGTTGCTATTTATTTCCTTAAGAAGCAGCTAATAATATCTTGACTTGTTTTAGTGGTCATTTCATTATTCAAAAGGTAGAGGAACCAATAAGGCTAAATTCTATTCTGGATCTGATTCTCACTAATGGGTATAATTGGTTGCTGACATTACGAGAATGATGGGAAACCTGTGATAAGGAATGAAAAGGAATATGGGCATAAGCTAACATGCACCCAAGATTTGGGGAAAGGATGTGTCAATGAGCCTAAAAGAAAGCAAGGTTAGATTTAATGGAGTAAAGAGCTTCAGCAGAAGTCAGCCCAGGAGGGACTGGCAATGCTGAAGAATGAAATACTGAAAACACAAGGGGAAATTATGCCAATGAGGAGATAAAATAGGGTTTGTCTGAGGAGATATCAGACACAAACCAACTTTTTTTTTTTAAAGAAAAGTACTAAAGATGGAAGCAGCGCCAGATAACAAAAGATAAACATGATACACGATCTTATAAAAATAGCGTGAAGAATGCTCTAACAAAGGATGAGCCAAGGCTAGATAGAAAAGGACCAAAAAGGACCAGTGGGGCACAAAGTGGATCAGTGAAGAGATGAGACCTTTGCTTAGGGTCTACAACATGAAGATGATCGACAACAGGGAGAAAGAAAGCAGAGGGGCTCGATTCATAGTCTGCTTCTATTTTCTTTGCTAAGGAAAAAGTCCTTTAGCCTGGAAATGAGAGAACAAAAAGGACAAACAGGAATTGAAACCAAGATAAATAAAAAGATAAAAGAGTACCTAGCTGCCATTGAGGAACTTAAGTTTCCTGGCCCAGCTGAAGTATATTTTCAGGTATTGAAAAAAATGGCCAGTGTGATTATTGAGCCTCTGTCAATGATGTTTGAAAAATCCTGGAACACTAGAAGAAGAACCACAAGCCTGGGGAAAACCAAATGTCCTGCTCCCCACCCCACTTTCAAAAAAAGTGAAGAGAACAGAGTCTGCAAACCATAGGCCAGTGAGCTTTACTTTGATTCCAAGGTAAATTCTAGGACAGATCATTAAGAAGATTGTTGGTAAATATTTGGAAAGAGAAGCAGTGATTTCAAAAAGCCAGCATGGCTTCATCAAGAATAGGTCATGTCAGGCTAACTACATTTCCTTTTGACAGGATTACTAAACTAAAATGTTTGAATGTAGTTTATCTAGATTTTATCAAAGCTTCAATCAAGTTATCTGGGAATTTTTTTTTGTGGAGAAGATGGAGAGATTTATACTGGAAAACAATAATATCTGATGAATTAAATACTGATTTAGATGAGCAGGCTTAAAGAGTGGCTGTTATTAATGGTTCAATGTCGACATGGCAGGAGACCTCTACTGAAGGATTCTTGGCATCTGTGCAATTTAATATTTTTATCAAGGGATAGATGGTATGGTGACCAGATTTGCAGATGACACAAATCTGGGGGTGGTCCCCTCCTCCTTTATTTATTTATTTGTTTATTCATTCATTCATTCATTCATTTATTTACTTACTTATTGGGGGAAGGCAGGGCAATTTGGGGTTAAGTGACTTGCCTAAGGTCACACAGCTGGTAAGTGTGCCAAGTGTCTGAAGCTGAATTTGAACTCAGGTCCTCCTGACTGCAGGGCCAGCGCTCTACTCACTGCACCACCTAGCTGCTCCTGATCCCCTCCTCCTAAACTCACATCTCACAGATAACTTCTACCTCTGTCCCACATGGATGAGGTGGTCCTTCCCCATGTCAGAGCAAATGCATCTACAAGCACAAGTGATTCCATTTCATCCCTTCTTTTCCATCACATAGTCCCCTCTATTACTTGTCATTTATCATATCCCCACTCTCTCACTTATCTTCAAAGTCTCTCTTCTACTGGCTGCTTCCTTAAACCTACAAAAATGTCCTTGATTCTTCCATGCTCAAAAACTCTCACTTGATCCATCCAACCCCAATAGCTAATGTGCCATATCTCTCCTCCATTTTGTGGCTAAACTCTTGAGTATACACACACACACACATACACATATATGTACGTATGTATGTTTGTACATGTTCGTATATGCACATACATACATACACACATACATGTACACACACATGTAGTGCCTCCACTTCCTTTCCTATCACTCTCTTCTTAACTCTCTACTAGTCTGGCTTCTAACCTCATCATTCAACCAAAATTGTTCTTTCCAAAGTCACTAAAGGCAAATTTAATGGTCTTTTCTCAATCTTCATCCTTTTTGACCTCCCCTCAGCCTTTAACACTGTCAGTCACCCTCTTTTCCTCGATCCTCTTCTTTCTCTCTAGTTTTTCTTGACATTCTGACCTCCTGGTTCTCCTCCTTCTTGTCTGACTAATCCTTCTCATTCTTCTTTACTGGATCTTCGTCTGGTTCTTACCTGCTAACTATGAGTGTCACCCATGGTTCTGTCCTGTGTCCTTTTCTTCTCCTATACTATTTCACATGGTGATCTAATCAGTTCCTATGGATTCAGTTATCATCTCTACGCTGATGATTCTCAAATCTACTTATCCAGCCCTAATTTCTCTGCTTATCTCCAATCTTGCATCTCTAACTGCCTGTTAGATATACCAAACTGAATGTTCTGTTTTCATCCTAAACTCAGTTCCAAAAGTAAGCTCATTATTTTTCCTCCAAGTGATTTCCTCTTCCTTACTTCCCTATTATTGTCAAAAGTACCACCATCCTCCTAGTCACCCAGCTTCACAATCTAGGTGTCATTCTTGACTCTTCACCCACCACTTTCTCACTGCCGACCCCCACCTCATATCCAATCAGTTGCCAAGTCCTGCTGATTATACTTTAGATTATACTTTAGAAGTATACTTGTATACTTCTCATATACACCATTTTCTCTCCTATGACACTGCCACTGCCCCACTACAAACCCTTATCACCTTACACCCACACTATTGCAAAAGGCTGATAGTTGGCCACAAATGTCTCCCCTCTCCATTCCATCTTCTATTCAGCTGACATTCCTAAAGCTCAGATCTGACTATGTCACCCTCTCTGCCTCCACCCCTTGCTGATTCAATAACTCCATTTGTCCTCTAATTTGCTCAATAATTCCAGTATCAAATATAAAATCCTTTAGCATTCAAAGCTCTTCTCAAACTGTCCTTTCCCACCTTTTTTTTTTATACCACATATATTCTCTACCTCTTGTACTCTGGTATCCAGTGACTCTGACTTCCTTGCTGTTCCTCACATCAGGAGGATGAAAGTCACCCCATCTTCCACCTCTGGGCATTTTTACTGGCTGTCCTCTGTGCCTCAAAGTCTTCCCTCCTCATTTCTACTTTCACGCTCCTCTGACTTCCTTCAAGTCTGAGCTAAAATCTCACTTTTTACAAGAAGGTTTTCCTGATCTCTTTTAATTTTAGTCCTGTATATATCTTGTTTCTGCATAGTTGTTTGCATGTTGTGTCTTCTTTTAGACTATAAGCTCCTTGAAGGCATAGACTTTCATTTGCTATTCTTTGTATCTTCAGCACAGCTCCTGACTTGTAGTAGATGTGTGTTTGTTTATAATTGACTGACACTGTGTATCAGACTCAGGATCACCCTACCATCTTAAATTATCACTCTACAATGAGACTAGTTTTAGTTCAATCTGTACCTGTACTCTGGTAGCCTGCTTGTTTTTCTTTTGTCCTTGTCATTGAATTGGAGCTGGCAGGGACCTAAGGGATCATTTAGTTCAACCATTCTTAATTTTGCAGATGAGAAAACTGAATCCTAAAGAGTTCAAATCACTTGCTCAAGATTACGCTGGTAGTAAGTGGCAGACTTGGGATTTGAACCGAGGTCCTCTGGACTTCGTATGCCTCAACAATTTCAAATCCAGGGCCTTTTGTACTGCTTCATGCTCCCTAGAGAGAAAAAACAGGGACTCTTCTTTGTGGTTCACAAATAGTTGTTTGATGTTAAAAGCTGATGTCAATCGCTTGGGAAAGTGCTTTTTAAGTCCTATTGTTCCAAGGATCTGTGATGTCATCCATGTGAGTACTTACCACTGTTGTAGATTACAATATATTCATTCCACTGTAGATCATCTGTCACCCCCAAACTCATCATTTGGTGGCCAGCCTTTCGGTGACAGCCCTCTTAGAACTGAATTAGTCTTATTTTTTATCAGATCCACACTCAGTTGTTCCAGATTCCTAGAGCTTGCCAGAGCTTGAACTCTGCTGACATGGTCTTCACAAACTTAGGGTCACCTTTTTGTAGTTGTTGTTCAGTCATTTCAGCTGTGTCTGACTCTTTGTGACCTCATTTTGGGGTTTTCTTGGCAAAAATACTGGAGTGGTTTGTCATTTTCTTCTCCAGCTCATTTCACAGATGAGGAAACCGAGGTAAACAGGGTTAAGTGATCTGCCCAGGGTCACACAGCTAGTAAGTGTCTAAGGTCAGATTTGACCTGTGGTCATTCTGACTCTAGGCCCAATGCCCTATACACTGTACCAACTAGCTGTCTTTAGGGTCATCTTAGGGTTACATTTTATAACATACTTTCTTCACCATGATCCTGTTGAACTGTACATAGAATTGAAAAGCACAGCTCTCAGACCCAAAGAAGTTAAATAACTTAACCCAACAGTAAAATGGAAACTAAGGGGATATCTATCAATTATGGAACAGCTGAACAAATTATATGAATATAATGGAATATTAGTGTGCTAAAAGAAATGATGAAAGGGATTTTGTTCAGAGAAACCTGAGAAAACTGGCATGAACTGATGCAGAGTAAAGTGAGGAGAAGAACAATTTAGATAATAACATTGTAAGAACAAACCTCAATAGGCTTAAGAATATTGATCAACTATGAGTCCACAGGACCAGTGATGAACTGTGCCACCCGCCTCCTGGCAGACGATGGATTCACAGTGCACAATGAGACATACATTTTCAGATGCGGACAATATGGGAATCTATTTTCTTTGCATATTTGTTACAAAGGTTTTGTTTTTCTTTTTTATATTTTTAATTGGGAGGGAGTCGGGTAGGAGGGAAAGAAAATAAATTCTTGTGAAACGAAAGAGAAAATGAGAGATTAAAATAAAATGTAAATTTTGTCCAAGGTTATCCAAGCAGTAAGTAGCAAATGCAGGTCTTTTGACTCTCCTTAGAGTGCCCTATGCTGGACTGCAACTTTAGCATACATGCACGTTCAGTGCAGCTTTGTGGGTCAGGAGCTATAACCTTTTTCTATGTTATCTGAAGTTTAGGTGCTGACCCTAGCAAAGTTATCCCAACCTGACTGGAACAGGAGGAAGTTAACTTTGGTTGGAAGGAGGGTGGTGACTAGATAAACAATTCTTTTATTCACTAGAAGAGTCCTGCCCTCTACTGGCAACAATAAGACCGTCTCTGGAGTTTAAAAATGTGCCAGGAGACTTTAGCTCATATTGTCTACATAGTCCCCTAGTTACATCAGTAACTAGTATTTGTTGAACACCTACTATGTGCATAGGGCTAGGCACAATGAGTGAAACATTCTATTCCTCAGGAAGCGAAAAATCTAGAGCTAAAGCTATGAATAGATTCATATATGTGTATACACACACATAAATGTATACACACACAGACTTACGTATGTCATGTGCATATGCACACACACATATACATTCATGCATGCATGCTTACACATAGGCACACATGTGTATGCACATATATGTATGTATGCATGCACATATGTATATACCTATACACATATACACACATATATGTGTATGTGTGTAGATAAAGATATATCATCAGTCCTGTGATTTTATTGACATAGATTAGTGATGCTCAGGATCAGTCAATGCATGTAAGCAGTGGGACTTGAATCTGTGTCTTCCTGTTTTGGAGGATGGTTCTCTATTCAGCGCACGAAGCTATATCTTGTCTATCTCTAACTATCTTTGCATCTATCTGCCTATCCGCCTATCCATCCATCCATCCATCCATCCATCTGTTATCTATCTACCTAGACGTAGCTATGTCTCCGTCCATCTATCTATCCATTTATCTGTTTACAAATTTATCTTCAGTTTCCTAACTTTCTGTCTATTAGAACTGCAGACTCTTAGATATAGAAGAGACCTCAGAGTCATCTAGCCTAACCCATGCTTGAGCAGAGATTTCTCTTCAACACTCTTAACGAATGCATGGATGCTTCCAATGATGGGGCTCCCCTAATAGTATGCAAGGTCCTAAGGGTAGAGACCACTTCTGTCTTTACACTCTGGCTCTTAGTTCAGTGTCTGACACAAAGCAGGTCATTAATAAATGCTTGTTGACTGATTGATAGTAAATACTACCTTTAAAATGTGAGATAACATTAATTCAATTAGCATATTGAGGGTTAAAAGTATGTAATGATAACTTAAGTAACAATAGAATGTGTTAGGTATACACTTAGTAGGTATTCCACGGGATACTTATGGTGCTGCTGTAACAATAGTGCCCCACATCAGGCTCATTTCCCTGCTATCTGAAACTTACAGAAAAAGCCTATCACTTCCAATGAATGAATTAGCCAGCTAGAATTGTAGTATAAAATAAGCCACTAGGTGGTGCTGTCTTCTAGTAATTCACCAAGTTGGGGTGGGGAGGTGGGGAGCAAGGTGTTGTAAAATATAATTTTCTCTCCAGAAACCAGTTTTTCCCTCTTAGTAAGAATCAGATCCAGAATAGAATTTCTCTTTTGATAATGATAATAATAGCGAGCATTTTTATAGCATCTTGAAGTTTGCAAAGCTTTTTACAAATATTATATCTTTTTATTATCATAATCCTGGGAGGAAGGTGTTTTTATTATCGATATTTAACAGATGAGGAAACTGAGTCAGGCAGAGGTTAAGTGACTTGCTGGAGGCCACATAAGTTGTTAAGTGCCCGAGGTCAATTTGAACTCAGATCTTCTTGCCTCCAGGTCCAGTGCTCTATCCACCTAGCTATCTAATGGAATGATCACTAAAGCAAGTTGAGAAATTATTATCTACTATGCTTTTGTTAGAGATAGAGTGAGCTCCAACAGATGTATCACTAATTGAAATCTCTCAGCACATCTATCTCATGTCTTTGTGCCCGGTTTGTGATGTTTCCTCATCTATTTCCCCTTTTTGTCCAGGTGGTATGACTAAATTCCAGTGACAAACTCAGTTTTGGGGTCAGGATCTCCAGGACTGAACCCATGTCTATAGGAGGCTAATTCTCTTTGAGGCTTACATAGGTCTCCAAGTACATTATTTTATCATATCTGTGAATTCCCACTGCACAGCTATTAGCCACCAGAGCCAGCCATAAGGAAACAGTGACTACCAACAGGGTCATCATCCAAAGGGATCCCAGGGCTGCCCTGGTATCCATGTAATATTAAATAATGAAGAAACCCCTGTGGAGGATTTGCAGGAAGCCATCGGATTTGCACAAGACGAGAAGGCAAAGAAGAATGGAGTTAGTTCTCCACCAGGAGTACTTTTCTTGAGAAGATCACTAGCTTATTGAAGTATTGATATACACATTCATTCCTTCATTCCACAAATATTTATTAAGTGCCTATTTTGGGCAAGGGGAAGCTGTAAGAGTAAATAAGACCAGGTCCTTTTTCTCCTGGAGGTTATAATCTAATGTTAAGGTCTACTTCTGATCCCAGATATGAAATATAGATATAGATAGATATGGACTGACTTGTCTTATATCGGTATTTTGTGATGCTGACAGTGTCTATATGTCAAAGAGTTGTTCATTTCTGTTAATTCATTAAGGAAAGCAGCTCGGTGGCGCAGTGAGTAGAGCACTGGCCCTAGAGTCAGGAGGACCTGAGCTCAAATTTGACCTCAGACACCTGACACACTTACTAGCTGTGTGACCTTGGGCAAGTCACTTAACCCCAATTGCCCTGCCTTCCCCCATCAAAAAAAAAGAAAGCAATTGGACATCTCTTACCAATGAGTACCTCGAACATCCAGTTATCTGAGAGAATTATCAAGTTACTGAGGCATCAGTTCTCTTTGCACAGGAGCCAACATGGGCACCATGTACAAAAGTTTTTTGCTTTTTTTTTAAGGGACTTGTTGGAAATGATTGAAGGTGGGAGAGGATGCAGATTTTCATGGACACATCTTTTTCACTGAAAACCTCTGGATCAAAAATTACTGACTGACAAATATAAACATACACACACATATATACATATATATTAGAAGACGCATCTGCCATCAAGTTTATTTGTTACTGAGTATCACAATACTCACAAAATATATTTTGAACAATCAAGTCATGATTGCCTGGGTGCAGTGGAGTTCTGGGGAAGAATTAGTCCTTTCAATAGTTGTAAGTGGTCTTGGATAATGATAATTTTCTGAGCAATAGACTTGGGGTCAGGAAGAATGTGTGTTTCAACAATCCAGCTAGCAGCTGTTGTAGGGGTGAAAAACCAACAACAACCAGCTCACAGAACACTGCAAGCCCAGGTTCTTTTGATCTGCTTTACCAAGGAAAGCAACATTAAGGGGTTGACAATCTTACTTTAATCCAGCATACAAACACCATTCACTTAGTTCAGGGGAAAAAGCCAGCACCCTGAACTTCAGAGCAAATACAAACAAAATAAAACATCGACAGACAGACCAAATACAATTCATAGTTACTGACATCTGAGTTCAGCCAGGGAGCTCATAACAAGGACTGGCCCAGAGTCACGCGTGCCACTACTGCTGTAGGTCAGAGCTCCGAAAAAGGAAAGCCAACCCCCGGTTTTATATCTTTTTCAGCGTCAAGGGTGAGTCACACATGCAATTCACCCGCATGACCTAAAATCCTCACAAAGATGCGATTTAAACCCACGTGGTCTAAAAGCCTCTGATGTCACAAACATGTCACCCATGTAAACTAGGCTTTTCCTTGAGGCAACAGGTCATCAAGGACTCCTAATTTAATCAAGGAAATAAAGGCCAAACTCTTCAAGGGCACTTGGTTGAATTAAGTGCTAAGAGCCCATTTTGACTGCCAATACACTGGGCTTGACTCTCACCCTGGGAAAATCACTTAATGTATCTGAACCTCAGTTTCCTTATCCACAAAATGGGCATGACGATAGGAATGACATCACAGAATTATTGCGAGGATTAAATGAGATAATGTGTTTACATTACATGCTTTGGAAACTTTAGAGAGCTATACAAATGCCAGCTATTATCACATTTATAGGACCACCTATATGGTCAATCCAATTGGTTATACAGAAACTGATCGTTAAGCTGTCTAAAAGCAAGGTCAGTGACCACGTAACAATAATTTGGCCCATGTCAGGGTCAGGAACACTCTGCTGGAGGCTAGGTGGTCTGGCTAAAAGCAATGGGGGTGGCTTTGGGAGTGATAAATAACACGAATGCAGATTTTGTGAAATGGACGGATGCTCTCATGGGTTCACTTGCTGCCTTTCTGCCAGTATGTATTCCAAAAGGCCTCTGAGTCACTGTAAGTACCAGAATCTGTCTTCACTTGATTCAAATGAGAGCTCCTGATTTCCTGAAATCTTACATTCAGATACAGAAGTGACGTGAGTGAGCTGGTATTTGAGTAACAGGCATTCCATAGCCTGGTGGGGACAAATTATCAAGTTATCACATAAAGAGCTTTCATATTTTGTCATAAGTCATCACTAGCAGAAGTCAGATGGAGTAGACAAACTCCTGAGGTCCTTTCCACCCGCAGGATTTCATCATTCCATAGAGATTCTCTGATTCCTGGCCCCCAGAAGGAACATCTTGGTATTCTGCCTCTTTCCAAGGCAAGAAAACTGAGACACATAGAAAGCAGAAAACTTGGCCAAAACAAACCTGGACAGTGACTTAATTGAGTGAGAGAGAGAAGAAGAAAAGAGAAAAGACATAGGGAGAGTCACGGAGAAAGAGAGAAATAAAAGTAGAAGCAGAAAGGGAGAGGAGAATTAGAGACAAGACCAGCTTCTGAGCACTCAGTGAGTTCGGAAGGAGGCATCGCACCCTTCCCAGAGCCCATATGTTCTGCTCCTTTGAAGCTTGGTATGCTGGTTAAGAAGTAACCCCTCCATTATTTCTGTGCTGATGTTGGAGCATCACTATCCAATTATAACTTGATCTCCTGAAGCGAGACTTGTGGATGCCCGATGAAGAATCCATTGCCCTGCACTAATTAATCTTCCTCCCCTTCCTTCTTTTCTCAAATCTGGTGCCTGAGGAGTCTTAGCAACATTTTGGTAATTGTAAATTTTACCTATATGCTCACTGTGAAAGCCTGATTTGAATTTCAGGAGCCAACCTCAAAATCCTCAGAGATGATAATCATCTAAAGTTCTGAGATGGGGATGAGAGCAGGGATGAACAGAGAGGCAAGGAAATTAATTTGATTTTGACTTTTGTAACTGACTCCAACAAATCTAAATTGAACAGAATGCTATTTTGTGTATCCCATCTGACAAAAAAGTACTTTGTAATAGAGAGAAAGAGAAGGAGAATTGGGGGGGGGGCAGTGTGCCATTACAGAGTGAGAGAGAGAAGGAGAAGGAAAAAATGGGAGAAGAGAATTAAAGAAGGGAAATAAGGGAAAAGAGACAGGACACACAGATGAGAAAAAGCAAATATAGTTAAAGAAAGATATCAAAGGAAAGAGATAGAAAGGAGCAAAGGGATCCACAAAGATCAAGGGATATTAAAAAACAAAACAAAACAAAAACCTTGGGTGCTCCCAGAGATACTAACCAATTTTTTTAAGCTAAACCATGTGAATTTGGTATAGGGTGGGGGGCAGGGAGGCCTCTGTTTTCCCTGAGAATGGACTGAAGACCCTGAATGGGCTGGGGGAGACAACAGGGCCTAGCCACGGGGGAGCCGCTGAGGGCTCTGACATTGAATCTGTCTCCAAGGCCTGCTGAGGAGAGGCAGGCATCTTTATACAGCCCCCCTCAGCAGGGCCTCGGCAGTCTGGCCCCAGAGAGTCCCCAGCCCTGTATCCCACCTCGGCATTTCACACCATGTCTAATCCAATCACTGGCAGATTGTAAGCTTTCTCTGTACCTCCCAGATCGTGGATTCAGGCCTCTTCTCAATCTAGCCTGCTGTCCTCCCATCAGTCCATGTAAACTATTTGGCAACACTCCCCTCCACCTCCCCTTCTGGGCCGGAGTTAATCCTGTTTGCCTGGTGTGTCAATTTAAATAGCTTTAAATATTTCCTCCTCAGGTCTGGGGTAGGAGAGCAGTGATGCTGAAGAACAGAGGATGGGGTAAGAGGTCTCTCAACAAAGCCGGGTTGGGAGGACCCGAGCCACAGGGGTATCATTCAAAAAGACAAAAAGATTCCTCTCTCTCCTCCCCTCCAAAAGACCCCACAACAAACTGAAGCTCCTTCTACAAAGATAATAGCAGCACTTTCATAGTTTGCAAAGATCTTTCCTTAAAAAGATCCTCTTAGGAAAATTAGTTACAAGTATTTTTTTCTGATTTGCAAATGAATAATTTGAAGCTCAGAGAGTCTAGGAAACTTGTCTGAGGTCACACAGCTAGTAAGTGGTAGAACATAGACTTGAGACAAGTGATCTGATTCCAAGCACAGTGTGATTTTCACTGAACCAAGAAGCCCCAAAATGTGGTTGGATTATAGCCACTATGATCATGGCTAAATTATAAAGGAGGAACTTCAATTTCTTTTTTTTAAATTAGAAACTTAACCGTATAACACAGGAGCTAGCTGTGTGTGCACTAAGTGGATGTTCCATATGGCGGTCCCCTGAAGTGCTGTCTCTGTCTCTCTTTTTATCTCTATCTGTCTCTCTAGTCATATAATTCACACTGGTTTGTGTGCTGGTTTTTTTTTTTCATAAGCCCATAGAAAGAAAGTATATCACTTTATGAATTAAAGAGAGAGATATATAATTTGCCCACCAGGTGGCTCTATATTTGAGCCAGCAGCCCAGTGGTCTTGTTAAAGTCTCTCTGGTGCATGCACAAGAGGTCCTTTCCAAGGTGCATGAATGAGCCCTGCACCCTGCTATATCTCATTGGGTTATGAATTCTAGCCAAAAGTCAATATAAACTATTGTTCAAACATATAAAAATAAGAGGATACTCTATAGCTGCCACCCAATCTGTATTTGCCTTTTCATCCTGGTCAGTGGTTCAGCCTCTGCTCTGATTACCAGTCAGATCTCCACCTATACAGCGCTGATCTCCAAGCCATTGCCCCTCCTCTTGGGGACCACATGAGCAGCCCACATCTACTATTATATCTTGGTTTTCCCAAGAAGTTCTCTGCCTTTTTCCACTCCCTGTTCCCCAAAAGAATGGCTGACAAATGTTTCCCTAAGGTATAAAGAAAGGGTAGAAGGACAGGGAATTCTTATTCCTCACTTCCTATTGTAAAGTTTCTAGTTCCAGAGAACACATTATCTCTGTCTTCTCCAGTGGCTTTGTCTTATCATAAGCCCACATTCAGTACAGTCCTAATGTTTCCCCACTGAAAGAGAGAGAAGTATGGCACTCGTTATCAGCCCTTGATTATTCCTCTTCCTGTTCTCTATGCAGCCATCACCTGGACCTTGTGGTAGCATAATAATTTGAGGGAAACAAAAGAACAAAGCATGTGTCCACACAAGATACAAGATCAAATACAAATGCAAAAATTGAAAAGCATAAACAGGAACAACAAAATTTTGCATATGAAATTTTGCTGATATTTATAGGGTTTTTTTTTTGGTGGGAGAAAGGCAGGGCTTTTGGGTTTAAGTGACTTGCCCAAGGTCACACAGCTAGTAAGCATATCAAGTATCTGAGGCCGGATTTGAACTCAGGTCCTCTTGACTCCAGGGCAGGTGCTCTTATCTATAGTTTTTTTAATGCACATATTAACTTTAACAACAGTATTCTGTTGCTTCCTTGTCCTTGCATATGTTTTTGGATTTTGTTCTTTTCATGATCATTTATATAGTTGTGATCCATATATTTATTTTGCTTATATTCTGCTTTTTTCATTCTGATTAATTTCATATAAATTCTTTCAATTTTCTTTTTCCTTTTTTGTCATTTTCTAAAGGCACAGTAATAGTCAATAATATTCACATTACAAAGTTTGGGCAGCCTTTTGTGTTACTTCAAATTCTTTTTTTTTTTCTTTTTGCTATAATGAATAATGCTTCTAGGACTATGCTGATATATAGTGGTCACTATTTATCCTGTCAATAACATACTTAGAATATGGTCCTAGGAGGTAGATCCCTGGGTCAAAGAACAAGGAAAGAGATAGCACCCTAATGAGTTCAAGTCTCGAAGTTAAAAAAAACAAAACAAAACAAAACCAAAAACCCAACATCACAGTGTACTTAAAGAATTGGCAGATGTGGTTAATGAATCACTGCCAGTGATTTTTGAAAGGTCTTGGAGAGTGAGAGAGGTCCTGCAGGTCTGGAGAAAGGCAATTATTGCCCTGAAGTTCAAAGAGATGAGAATAGAGGGTGCATATTTTAGGCCAGTGAACTTGGCTACAACTCCTGGCAAAATTCTAGTGCATATTATTAAAGGGTTGGTTAATTAGCATCTAGAAAAAGAAACAGGACATATCAGACTAACTTCATTTCCTTTTTTAATTTTTTTAGATAGGGCTATTGAATGAGGGAGCTGTTGGATGTATATGAAGCATGCTCATTTCTCCTCACTCATGGGCTTGCAGTGAAGCTATACTGGGCTCGAAGAACTCTGTGGTCACTATCCCCTCAAAACCATAGTTCACAAGTCCTGATCAATATGTCAACATTTATCAGCAAGGTATAGGAAACATTAGTTTGAAACAAAAGGCATTTAATCAAATAGCCTAGCAAATAAAGGCAGTCACAAGCATTTATTAAGCACTTTGTGTCAGTGACACCTCTTCCCCACCCCGTACATACATGGTATACATTCCCCCATAAGTAACCACACTAACAATGGAGAAAATCACACATGCAGAACACGCCTATGACTTAGGAACACACATGGAAGGTATATGTGTAGAAAACATTTTCAACAAGTGTCCCCAAGGAACATGAATGAAGGATCACAAGATTGGAACCCTTGTGGTTAAAGCCACTCACACCTCTGATGTTGCTGAGTTGTGGACAATTTCTAGAAATTGTCTTGCATTGCTCTCTGCTGCTCTCTGCTGGATGTCAGGTCTCTGTTCTCCACAGAGCATCATATCATCTATTCCCAATATTAAATCTCTGCCCCACCCCCATTATTTTTTGCTGATCTCTGAGTCACTGAATTTCTGGGTTTCATCTCTTCAGACTATTTATCATTCTGTTTCCTTCTGCAAAGACAAAGTGGCTAAAAAGCCTCCTCCTGACAAGAACAGGTTGATCCTATTCATTTGTTTGTTTGTTTATTTTGGGGGGCATGGATGAGGCTAAGAGTCACTATACTTATCCTGGGAATAAATAATAAAACATGCACCAAGTTAAGACTAAGTCTGGTCTTTTGACTACTTTTTGACTGATGTTCACTCAGGATCCGTGGTCCCAGATATTTGACTTGAGGTTAGAAAATTCCTTGTAACTCCCATTAAATCCATGGTTGTGCATTTTTGTCCCTAAAATAGAAATAAAAACAATGTAGATGCTATGTAAAGGCTGGGGTTCTGAGATGAGCCCCAAGATTTCCTTTGAGATCCAAATGAAACTATGTAAGTAGGAAAGGTTCACGTATCTGATACACAGATGCACACATATAAATACACACACATATATGGCAGATATATGCCTATATGTCTGCCTATATATGTCTATACATGTATGTGTGTATGTTGCCTACCTGTATGTGTATATGTGTGTATGTGCATTATATACATACATACACAAATAAATATATGTGTGTTTATACATATGTGGCATATATGTGAACCTTTCCTGTATGTATATATATATGTATATATACATATACCTAAAATTTAACTTCTCTGCTTCTTAATTTGAACACACTTTCATGTGGTTATTGAATTTTTAAATTGCCTATTGACATACTTTGCCCACTTATCTAACCAGGAATGAATCTTGCTTTATATATTTTTGTCAATTCAATATAAGTTTTAGATGTCTGACTTTTATAAGAACAATTTTCTCCTAAACATGTCTCTTCTTTTTTATTGCTTTTTCTTGTTTGAATATTCATTTTCAAAATTATATAATCCATCTGTTTTGTCTCTTATAGTTTCATTCATTTATTAAACAGCTAAAATTTCAATTTCCCAGGAAATGCTTTTAAAATAATTTAATCGATAATAACTAATAATTTAATTAATTAATAATGTAATTTAATATGTTAATCAAGTCCCCTAAAGGTGGAGAGAATTGGAACAGATGATTCTCAAATTCCCTTACAGCTCCAAATCCTACAATCCTATTCTGTACATGGTGAATAGAAATGGGAGAGGAGTGGAGATGGCAATAGTGAGGGAAGTAAATGGACTTAGACTCAGTTCCTGGAATGGGGGAGCCTCAGGGATATAATGCTGACTTTTGCTTACTGCATTACCCCCAAAGCAGATCAAGAATGAAAAAGGCTTACCCGAGATCAGGCTGTTTGGAGGCATCTTTAGATATATTATGTCCTCTCACATATCAAAATTGGTAATAGCACGGGATGAGGAGTCAGAGGACCTGGGTTATAGACCTTCCCTCCCTTCCAAATCTCCTCTCCCTCTTGCTATATGGTTCATTTTCACTTTCACAAGAAGTACCACAGACCTGAAATCAGATTTACAGCATTAAAGATGAATTGCTGAGGGTTATACAGGTAATAGGTGGCACCATGGATAGAGCATCGGGCCTGGAGTCAAGAAGACTCATCTTCTTCATATTTTATTATTTAATATTTCGGTTTTCAACATTGATTTCCACAAGATTTTGAGTTACAAAATTTCTCCCCATTTCTACCCCCCCCACTCCAAGATGGTGTATATAGTCTGATTGCCCTGTTCCCCAGTCAGCCCTCCCTTCTGTCACCCCACTTGCCCCCTAACCCATCCCCTTTCCCTTTACTTTCTTGTAGGGCAGGATAGATTTCTATGCCCCATTCCTATATATCTTATTTCCCAGTTGCATGCAAAAACAGCATTTTTTTTGAGCATCTGCTTTTAAAACTTTGAGTTCCAAATTCTCTCCCCTCTTCTCTAAGACTCATCTTCTCGAGTTCATATCTGGCCTCAGACACTTACTAGCTGTGTGACCCTGGGCAAGTCACTTAACGCTGTTTGCTCCAGTTTCCTCATCTATAAAATGAGCCGGAGAAGGAAATGGCAAACCCCTCCAGTATCTTTACCAAGAAAACTCCAATCCACAGAGTCTGACATGACTGAAAAAAGACTGAACAGTAGCAGCATACATGCAATAATAATTACAATAATGACTAACACTTATTTTAATTATGATAATGACTAACACTTACTTTAAGGTTTGTGAAGTGTTTGTATTTGTCATCCCATTTGGTAAGTATTAACAGGGCTCGGGTCCCAAATTTGGATACCTTGACTGCAAATTCACAGTTCTCACCTCGGTTCGAGTCCCTAATCTGACACTTACAAGTAAGTGGTATGACTATGAGTATGTGACCTTTGAGGGTTTTTGTGTGTTTTCTTTTAAATTTCCCTGACCTTTGGCGTTTACTCAATACTTTTCTCAGAGCAGCCCTGAAGTGGTTAATATAAGTATTATTCTTTTTTACCCCCATTTTACAGCTAAGGAACCTAAGACTCAGAGAAACAAAGTCACCAAGGCCACATAACTAGTAGGTGTTGAGAGTGTAATATGAATTCAGGTTTTATGTTTCTAAGTCTTCCTTTTATATGTTGTAGTCTATGGGACCTTTGCTTCTTCTCATTGTAATCCTGACTGCTTGCCCTGGCCTCCACTGGCTCATTCCCTTTTCCCCTAGAGTCCGCCAGCACCCTCAAGGGCATTTGGAGTATTGATGCTCTCTGTCAATGGCTCTAGCACTCGCTGATTGGTTTTCCCAGATTGCAGGTCCCCCCATTTAGCCACTAACAGTCAATTTAGTTTTTGCAAAGGAACATTTACCTCAAAAGGTACAATCACAAACTTACTCCCCCAACACGTGGGAAGTGCAATCCTCCTCCCTCTCACCTAATCCGGAGAAGGGTAGGTTCATAGCTTAGAAGTGAACCAAGAGTACTCGTTACATTGGTAAATGACTAATGCAAGGTCATACAAGTACTAAGAAGCAGACCCTCTTAACAAGTATGATTGAGGGAAGAGGCTAAGCAGACATGGATGTCTTTGAGAATAAGCTTGGTAGCCATCTTGCTAGGGTGGGATGGTGGGGGGCACTACCTAAAGGCAAGAAGTTCATGGCATGATTTCCATACCTGAAAAGACTTACTTGAACTGATACAAAGTGAAGTGAGCAGAACTGGGAGAATGTTGTAGACAGTAACAGCAATATTGTATGATGAAGAACTGTGAATGACTTAGCCATTCTCAGCAATGCAATGATCCAAGACAATCCCAAAGAACTAATGAAGATGTCTACTATCTGCCTCCAGAGAAAGAACTGATACTGTGCGCTGAGTACGGACTGAAGCATGCTGTTGTCACTTTCTTTCTTTTTATTTGAGTCTTCTTATAGAAAATGACTAATATGGAAAAGTTTTACATGATTGTACACGTATAACCTATATTGGATTGTTTACCATCTCAGGGAAGGGAGAGGAGAGAGAAGGAGGGATAGAATGTGGAAATCAAAACTTTAAAAAAGTTTAAAAATTGTTTTAACATGTAATTGGGGAAAAATTAAAATATTATATTAAAAGAAAAAAAAAGAATCTAAAGAGAACGTGTTGTCTAAAGCCTTGTCCCCACCCTTCTGAGGGCTTCTCCCTCTGGTTCCTAGATGGAGTAAGGACCCAGGGAAAATTTCTATGTGCTTGACTCTGCAGGCCAGGGAAAGCCCAAGTATGAACTATTAAATGTGATTGGTTTCATTAGATTCTCATTCAGCAACTCGAGAGAAGGGCAGCGCCCCGGTCCTGTCATTGCTAGAAGGCTCCCCACTCCCCAACCACGGAAGTATTTGGCTTGTCCTCGAACAGGCTCGATCGGTGCCAAACCCACACCGTCCTCCGCCCCCTCACCCGACTCGTCTCAACCCCAGTGCAGTAGCTGAAGTGCTCAGAAACACCCCACAGGCCTTGCCACAGGAGGAGAAAGACACAATTTTGACACGACAAGGGGCCAAGGGTATATATGACGTGTGCTGCTGGGGAGAAAGCAAAGCAGATTCCAAGAAACACCAGGCTGCTTGCTGCTCCAGGAAGACAGTAAAGAAAAACCGGCCGATTTGCAGGCCAGGCAACTCCTCCAAGACCACAGGGGCTGACGGTTCACCTCTTGTTGGTGCTAGCTATGACAGGGGGCTGCATTGAGGAGGGTGGTGACTGAGGTCGGGGCTCTGAGGAAGTGTACAAAGGCAGTCACAGGCAGCAGGAAGGCAGAGAGGCTGAGGGGCATAGATGGGTGTTGTATCAATGGTGCCCAAACCAAAACCAGGGCAAAGAGGAAATTGTTTCAAGAACGAGACACAAAGCAGTCAGTCTAGAACCCTAGATAGATGCCCTGGAATTGCTTCCAACCCCAGCAAAGCTACTTCTCACTCCTCATTATCAACTGCCCTTCCCATCTCCCCTCTTGCTTCCTCCCTCTCCTCACATATCACCTTCAATTCACTTGATAGGAAGGGGCAAATGATAAAAACAAAGTCTGTCTGGTTATTTTTTTTTGTTGTTGCCCCTATGGTCCCTCTCATACCCATATGCCTTTTTTTATTCAAGCTATGTACCCTCCTCTGCTCTTCCCTCTTCCTCCCCATTAGTCAGGACCTGTCTTTTTTTTTTTTTACCGAAGAGCACATTTTCTCATTACTCCATCCTTCCACTTTCCACCTCCCTCCCAGATGCCCACACTGCTCTTGAATAAGATACATACAATGTGATGTCAAAATGCAATAGACCACTGACCAAGCCTGGCCCAAGAGAAGAGATGAGAAAATGCATGTGCCTTCCTTCATTGTAGAGTAGGGGAACTATAGGTGTGGAACATTACATTTGCTATTAGACTCGACATTTAGTTAGTTTTAGTTAGTTGAACTGCCTTTTCTTCTCCATCTTTTTTTGAATCTTTGTTTTAAGGAAGCCGCTAGGTGACAGCTGGACCTGGAGTTGAGAAGACTTGAGTTCATATCCTTCTTCAGACACTAACTGTGACCTTGGGCAAGTCACTTAAATTCTGCTTGCCTCAGTTTCCTCATCCTCAAAATGGGGGTAATAGTACCGCCTACCCCCCAGGATTGTTGTGAGGATCAAATGAGATCATATTAATAGAGGGTTTTGCAAACCTCAAAGCTCTATTAAAATGCCAGCTTTATTATGACTGGTTGGGCAGGGAATGGGGGAGAAATATATTTTGAAATAAGGGTGATATAAAAACCAAAGAGGTTTAAAAATACTTTTTAAGAAAGTAATAGGTCTTTCTCCAAGGAGCGTAAACATTCCATTTGCTCTTTTTCTACTAAATAAGATGGAATTTGTGGATATCTGCCCTCCAAGTCCACACAGGAATACAATGGTCTGGCATTAAACTTGAAGGTGCTCAGAGTTTTTTATAGTTTCTCTTGAGCAACATGGTGCAGTGAAGGAACACTAGTCTAAATACCTGGGTCTGAATCCCACTACTGTGTCATCTTGGGCAAGTCTTTACCTCTTGGGTCTCAATTTTCTCACCTGCAAAATGAGTAAAAATTGGAGTACATGATAAAGAAGATCCCTCTGACCTTTCGTGGTATATGAGAAGGCGGGGGTGGGGGAAGGATCATGGGACTTAGTTGGCTGTCTTCCATCAGATCTGAAGTAAAGAATGCTTTTTCTTCCATAACTCTACCACTAATATGAAAAGGAGTCCTGAATTTTGTCACCTTATCCCAGCACCTTATGTCTTCTCCTAGCTTTTCTTATATAGCAGGGGGCTGGCTAATGAGAGCCAAGTCCTGGGAGCGTGTGCATTTGGTGAGACAGCTTCCAGAATCTGGCTCTTATTGGCCAATCTCCTCTTACATTTATCTCTCTCCCTTAAAGTTTTTAGCCATCCAATTAGGGTCTTTCTGAATTTCTTTTCTGTAGTCCTATCCCCCTAAATATATGTCCCCCATAATTAATAAATGAATGAAAAAGCACTTATCGAACAAATAGCATGAAATGCTGGAGAAGGCAGATAGCCACCATCCTCAAGGAGCTTCCATTGTAATAGGAGAAGATAGCACATACAGGGGAGTGCCCACAAGTATTTTAATTCAGAAAGTTTTAGCTATAATAAGTGGAGCTTCCCAGTTGGAACAAAAGTATTGATTGGATTACTGTTCCAAAACTAGAAAAGAGAGGGAGAGAAAGGGGCAAAGTTAAAAAGAAGATGGACAGATACTAAAGTGAAGTATGGCCAGAGCTGGCTTAGATAGAGTGGGCTGAATGAAGCATTCATCAGTTGGTTGGGGCTGGTGCTGAACACCTAATATAAGAGTATTCAAGACTTCAAGGTATGCCACCCCCCCTCCCCCACCAAGGGAGTGGGCATGAAGTTTTGAGGAGCAGGACAGAAGGAATGACCAACATCCGCTATTCTCAATGACATGTTTGAATCAGACTTAAGATTTAAATGATGACTTGTCTTCAGCTGATGGGAAATGGCAGGAGAGGAGCAGCAGAAGGGAAGCAATGGACTCGGGTAGGGGTGGTGGAGGAACACGTGCTCTCTCTATCGAATCTCTCCCTACCCCTGAAGGCACCCATATCTGGCAAGTGTCTCCTTTTCCCACTCTTAGCAGAGGCCACAGCAGCAAAGAGAAAGGAGTTTAGATTCTCTGCTAAAGGGAGGGAGTGGGTGTTTAGGCAGAAGTGCACTCCATGCCAACTCCATGCTGATACCAGTCCTGCCCTATGACAGGTGGCATTGGAGCCCATGTCAGTCTCTGTGACTGTGAAGACATTCTCCTTGCTTTCAGATTGTGGCTTTCTCTCTATTCCCAAAATGTGGATTTTCCATTGCACTAAGTTGCCAAGGACAAAATCTATGAATAAAATTTACCTCCACACTATGTCTTCTCCTTAGCATTCTGAATTTGCCCACAGGCTCCTAAGTAACCTAGCCTTGAAGGGCCTTTGAGCATGCTCAGTTTGCCCAATATGGAGCTCACCGTGTCCCTTCCCATGTGAGAGGAGACAGTCTCCTTTGATTGACCACTTGCATCTTTAAAGCTTCTGCCATCTTTCAGCCTGGCACTTTTTATTGATTACTATCTGCTATATGTATGCTATATGTAAACCATGTAACCAACACAGAAAGAATTGAGGGACTTACCTTCTCCTACTTACCTCTCTTTTGAGAAATGGGCCTGGGGGGTGTTTATTTCTGTTCAGTGCTGTCTGTCCTCAGTTTCAATTGCCCAAGGGGCAGAATTCTAGCCATGGTGACCTTGGAGCCAAGATTGCCAATGGAGTGGCAGAACTAGCCATGCTCTAAGCTAAGGTAGGAATGAACCTAGTTTCTTTTCCCTCCTCAGGGACTGGAATGGTGCAGGAGGGGAGGAGGATTATTCTTCCAATGTGTTGGGATACTGAGTTATATATTTGAGATTAGTGTTGCACATGTTTTCAGGAAGAGCCAGAGTTTGGTCAGTGGAATGACTCACCAATAGTCTGAGTGGCTAGTACGTGTCTAAAGGTGGATTTGAACTCAGGTCTTCCTGCCTGTAGTGCTAGTGCTCTATCCACTGTGGCACTTAGCTGCTTCAATAGGATGATTCATCAATAGCAGGATAAGCTAAATACAGACTGACAAAGACCAGTGAAGAGAAAATCGCCTATTGCAAATGCACTAGATTTCTGTACCTTCACTTGGAAGATACCTCTTTCTACACCTCCCACCAAGACCTCGCAGGATAAATTAATTGTTCATTGTGATGTCCTTACCATAAGTCTATTGTGAAAGTAAGGTTGTTCTCATGTCACAGATGGAGGGGCACAGGGGGAAGTGATCTGTTCATGGTCACACACGATGTGACAGCTAGAACTGGAACCACGGTCTTCTGTCAACAAAATCCTATGTTCTCCCTACCAGGTGTCAAGAACTATACTAAATGCTAGAGATACAAACACAATTCCCATCCTCAAAGATTTTGCTCAATGGACCACCAATATTCCTAAGAAAGAAAGAAAGAAAGAAAGAAAGAAAGAAAGAAAGAAAGAAAGAAAGAAAGAAAGAAAGAAAGAAAGAAAG
>CM053623.1:165133861-165154275 GCA_028646595.1 Phalanger gymnotis
AGAAAGAAAGAAAGAAAGAAAGAAAGAAAGAAAGAAAGAAAGGAAGAAAGAAAGAAAGGAAGGAAGGAAGGAAGGAGGGAAGGAGGGAGAAAAAGAAAAAAGGAAGGAAGAAATGAAGAAAGAGAGGAAGGAAGGAAGGAAGGAAGGAAGGAAGGAAGGAAGAAAAAGAAAAAAGGAAGGAAAGAAGGAAGGAAGGAGGAAAGGAAGGAAGGAAGGGAGAAAGAAAGAAAGGAAGGAAGGAAGAAAGAAGGAAAAAAGGAAAGAAAGGAGGAAGGAAGGAAAGGAAGAAGGAAAGGAGGAAAGATGAAAAGAAGAAACAAAGGAAGAAACAAAGGTAGGAAAGAAGAAAGAAAAAAGGAAGGAAGGAAGACAAATAGGAAGTAAAGGAAGAAAGATGGAAGGCAAAGGCAAAGGAAGAATGGAAGAAAGAAAAGAAGAAAGAAAGAAACAAAGGAAGGTAGGGAGAAAGGGGAAGAAAGTAATGAAAGAAGGAACATAAGAAGGAAGGAAAGAAGGAAGGAAAGGAGGAAGGATGGAAGGGAGAAAGAAAAGAAGAAAAAAGGAAGAAAAAGAAGGAAGAAAGAAAAAGAGGGAAAGAAAAGAGAAAGCTGGGAAAACAAATAAACTCCATTTTCAGTTTAGATCCAACTTAAGTTTGTTTGTAGTATAGAAGGAAATTGCTTTCTTCAGAGGTTTGTGGGGCTAGAAATGGGCTGGCATGCTCCTGTTTCAATCTGCTCCCTTCTACTTTCCTAGAGCCCACTTTCCATTCTTTCTAGAGAAAATACTGTTTATTCTTATTGTGTTTAGTTTACCTCACCTCAATATTTAGAAAATGTCAGTTTCTTGGGTGACCCCAAGGTGTGAACCTTCCTTTCCAGGCACCCAGTCACTTCCTGAGTATTCTTTCACACCTTGTCTAGTAGTTGAGAGATGATGTTGAGTGGGGCCTGTGGGCTAAGAAATATTTCATCTATTTGCAAATTTCTCTCACCTCATCCATCTCCTTGGTGTGGCCTCTGAGTTTTTACAGATTTACTCCCTAGAGCTCTCTGTAGCACAGTTTCAATTGTGCCCACACAGAAAGTGGGGAGGGAGAGGGAAGCAAGTCCACTCCTATATCTGGTATAACAGGAAGCTCTTTCTCTCCCACTGTGTGTTTTGATCACTTCCTGCAAATTTTGTTAACATTAAAGAAGAAAAGCCTCCCTTACCCCCAATCCTATGTCAGGGAGTGGGGTTGGGGGGGGCATGTCTGGAAAACTGAATGCATTAGTTATTGGTCCACAGAAAAAGAGTAAATTTCCTTAAATTCTCATTTCTTTCTTCTCCATCTATACTCTCTCTTCCCACCCCCTATTCAGGTGCTATGGAGCTATGGTAAGAAACAGGAACAAGGAGAAGCTTCCCTGGAAATTTCAAATTTTGGCTATCTTTCTACTGGCATGGGACTGGCTTGGCTCAGAGATATTTTTGGCTATCAAGCCAAATTCTTTCTTTGGATTTCTTTCTTTCTTTTTTTTTGGCAGGGCATTTGGGGTTAAGTGATTTGCCCAAGGTCACGCAGCTAGTACATGTGTCAAGTGTCTGAGGCTGGATTTGAACTCAGGTCCTCCTGACTCCAGGGCCGGTGCTGTACTCCCTGTGCCACCTAGTTGCCCCTGAATTTCTTTCTAAGCAAAGATGATTAGCTCGTTTGGATAATTAATACCTCTGTTTCCAACAGACTCATGTCAGATGAGCAGAATGCTATGTTTTTCTTCCATGAAGGGAGCACAAAGTTCATTTAGGCTGACTGATCGATCATAAGTCGTTAATTCCACTGCATGTTTGTTTGACAAGGAGCTATCTAGCCCCTGCTCAATGATCCCAATAAATTTATTCTGTTTCTTGATTGTACATAGTTGCTTACATGTTGTCCCTCCCATTACACTGAAAGCTCCGTGACAGCAAAGTTTTTCTTTTATCTTTCTTTATATTCCCATAGTACCTGGCAAACCACAGGTGCCGAATAAATACTTATTGACTGATTGACTGACAATGAAGGGGAATTTATTACTTATGGAGATAGCATCTTCCATGTTCCACAAATTCTGTTTGGAAATTTTGTTTTCTTGAATTTGAATCCAAAATTTACCTCTTTGTGACTTTCATTCTGGGACTAATTAGATACCGGTGTGGGGAAGCTATGGCCTTGAGGCCACAAGCGGCCCTCTAGGTCCTCAAGTTCAGCCCTTTGACTGAATCCAAACAAAGATTTGTTCTGTGAAATTTGGATTCGGTCAAAGGGCCACACTGAGGACCTAGAGGGCCACATGTGGTTTCCCACCCCTGATTAGAACAAGTTTTTTATTCCTCTTCCACATGGAAGTCCTTAAAATATTTAGCAAAATGATCAATTTTCTCTCCTTTACTTAAGAACACCTTTGGCTCTTTCAACCAAATCTTTCAACAACAGATTTCAGTCCTCTCATCATCACTCTTCTCTAATAATTTGTCAACAATAGATCTGGGAATTTGACCTTGTAAGTACCTCCACTAACAATGCAGACCATCATCCAAGCTTTCTCCATGGAGCCACAAGCCAGATTGCCGTGCTGGCTCTGGGCACGAGGGAAGAGCCTTCCAGATAGTTTCAGGACTCTTCTTTTGGCAGACAAGCACACAGAATGTTTCTCTCTGATTTTTACTGCTGATAGCGCGGCACAAAGATCAAAGAGAAGAGATGCTCTAGAGAAAGGGGAAATATGTCTGCCTCCAACCCAAGCCATTTGAAAAGTAACCAAAATCAAGAATTGAAAGCAAAATGTTTTCAGAGGCAGCAGGGTGTAGTGGGGAGAACACTGGCATCAAAGTCAGAAAACTTGGATTCTAGCTAGTTCTGTAATTTGGGCAGGTCATTTAATTTCTTGTTTTCTCTGTCTCAAAAAAAATCGGAGGGGGAGGAGATTGGATTAGATGGTCCCTAAGTCCTCCCCACCACCACCAGCTTGGAAAATTGATGAATCTATTAAAAGGTTCGACTACTTATCTGGAGAAGTCTGTGGAGGCCCTGAGAAAGGGATGAGCTCTCCTCAATCTCTGCTTAAAAACAACTATGTAAAAAAGCCCTAAATTCAGAAATTCTTGGAGAGGAATTGTGGTAGGAGTAATAACGATAGATTTAGAGCCAGGAGACCTGGGTTTGGCCCCTGGCTCCATGACACTGGGAAAAAAAATCACTTCATCCCTTGTAACTCACGGGGAAAATAAAATGTGCATGACCTCTGTCAGATCCATTGGGAATGTCAGTTGGTCATACAGGTAAGAGCTCTAAAGTGCTATATAAATGGCATTTTTTGTTTTGTCTTTCAGTCGTGTTCGACTCTTTGTGACCCTATTTGGGGTTTTCTTGGCAAAGACACTGGAATGGTTTACCATTTCCTTCTCCAGCTCATTTTACAGATGAAGAAAGTTGAGTGACTTGCTCAGGGTCACACAGCTAGTAAGTGTCTGAAGCCAGATTCAAACACAGAAAGATGAGTCTTCCTGACTTCAGGCCCAGCACTCTAGGCACCACCTAGCTGCCCACAAATGCTAGTTATCATCATAATAACCATTATTTACAAATTTATTTACAAAGCATTATTTATAAATAATTATTATTTATAAATGCTAGTTATCATTATAATAATCATTATTTATAAATTTATTTATAAAGCATTATTTATAAATAATATTTATAAATGCTAGTTATCATCATAATAACCATTATTTATAAATTTATTTATAAAGCATTACTTATAAATAATTATTATTATAATAATTATTTGTAAATGCTAGTTATCATCATAATAATCATTATTTATAAATCAAATTTATAAATCCACTTATAAATGGACTATAATAATGAATATCCTGAAACAAGCTGTGGAAAGTGGCTGTGAAATTCCACACTCCCAGAGCTCTTGCTCAGACACTTATTGGCCTATGGTTGATGGGATGATGGGATGATAGGACCCTAGATTTAGAAATGGAAAGAATTTCTGTGTCAATCTAGTTCAATGATCTCATTTTACATTTGAGGAAACTGAGACCCAGGTAGGTTTAATGACTTGCCCAAGGTCACAGTCAGTAAGTAACAGAGACAGGACTAGAACCAGGTCGTCTCCCTCCAGAGACAATGTTCCTTCCTGTCGGGTGAACTACATTCCATTTTGCAGTGCATATTTACATAAATTATCTCATTTGATGGTTGCAACGATCCTGAAAAGTGTTATCTCCATTATACAAATAAAATTGAGGAAGCAACTTGCCCATGGTCATGCTAGCTGTTGAAAATGAAATTTTAGCTTACATCTTCCTGGCTCTAACTAAGCTTTATTTTTACCACTTCACTCTATCTATACTTCCTGGCTCTTGAGGGGGCCTCAGCCCTCTTAGAAGATTTTATATCACTACAAATAAGAAATCACACTAAGCTATAGTCAGGGGGTGATATTGTAGATGGATGAAGTATGAAGGATGCTGTTATTATCTGGAGTGATTTCTACCCAGAAAGCTTTGTGGTACACTTCTTAATTCAACCAGACTGCTGAGGTACAATTACTGAATGGTTGATGAGTCTGTGTACTTGTGGATGAAAACCTGTCTCTGAAACCGTGGGTGAAGGATTTAGGAGAGGATAATGGGAAAGAACTGAACCAGAATAGGAGATATTTTTGGAGACAATACCTCCATGAATGACATCCATCAAGGTATTGAAATAGCAAAGACATCACTGGGAGGAAAAGCAACCTTGAGCTTGGCTATTGGCAAGATATGATAATAAATGCAGAGCTCTTAGGAATTATTTGTCTGAAAAATAGCCCTTCTAGTCCTCAAATTATATTGTAAAGCAATAAACATCACAACTATTTGGTACTGGTTAAAAAAATAGAAAGGTCCATAAGTGGAGCAGACTAGATAAGAAAGAATCAGGAAAAATATCAAAGCCAACAACTCAGGATTTGATAAATCTGAGAACTTACGTAAAATATTTGGGGAAGAAATTATTTTTTGACAAACAATTGATGGAAAAACTGGAAAGCAGTTTAGCAGAAATGAGCTTTAGACTAATATTTATACTACGGATCACAATAAGCTCAAAATAGATACACAATCTGGATATAAAGTTACTTTTCAGGAAAGTATCTAGGTACCTTTCACAACTATAGGTAGGAGAAAAATTCTTAACCAAACTAAAGACTAGAAGAGATCAAAAAAGATAAAATAGATAATTTTAATCACATGAAGCCAAACAGCTGTTGCAGGAGCAAAACTGATAGATAATTAAAAGGGAAACTTTATTTGGGAAAAAAATCTTTGCATAAACATTTCTGAAAAGGGTCCAAAATATAGGATAGATAGGGAGGTAACATAAATATGTAAGACTAAGAGCCATTACCTCCCGGATAAATGGTTAAAGGATTTGCTTTAAAGCAGAATAATTCGCACCATGCTAGAGAAACTTAGACACCTAATCTCAGGCTCTAACAGACTACACAGCATCTTATAGCAGAGGTCTTTTTACTTGAAGATAGATTCTTAAACCACTGCTTAAAATTATCACAGTGCTCAGAAAATGATAGTTTGGGGCCTTTTCTAATACAGAAAAGCAGCAATACTTTAGCCTCTGGATAAGTAACTATTGGCTTATAAAAATCTCCCCAACCAATTTGGTAGCAGTTATTAAGTTAGCCAAGGACAAGAAACAAGGTCATGTAGTAAATTATTTTTGTTTTTCATGAGTCCTTAAGTGTGAGTTCACTGAGGTGTATATACTGCAGTTATTTTACTGGTTGGGGTTAGCCCACAATAAAAAAAAAGTTTTAATGATCCTTTTTTGTGTTTGCATCACTGTTATTTCTGTATTGCCTCTTCACCTGGAACCCCTTTCTCATAATATAGCAAAATAGTTAACCAACCTATATGGTGACTGCATTCAACAATTTCCTCTCTCATCACTCCCGTCACTCTGCAAAGAAAAGAGAGTCCAAACATGTTTTTCAGCATTAACACACTATCATGCTAAAGACTTTCCTTCATCACCATACCACTGTGAGCACTGTGGCCTCAGTCTATCAAAAAGAGGCCAGCTACCTCTCTCCTTCAGGGTTCTAAGGTGACCTCTAAGGTTCCTTCTGCTCATCTCCATTCCAGTGTGTTCCTTTGATTATTAGCTGCCAATGACCAGAAGCCCACTTCCATTTAAACGATTAATATCTATTAGCTTTTCCGAAGGGATATTTAGTTTGAAGATATAGCAAGAAAGAAGTGCCAAATTACCCCCTCCCCTAGTTCTTTAGACACCACCTTAATTCCCAGAGAGAGCAGGCTCTGACTTAATATAGTTTCTACATAACCTTAACTCCACATAGTTCATGTCCAAATGTAGCACTCCTCTCAGCTTTTGCTAGGTTGGGTCCCAATGGTTTATTCTTCACTTTCCTGGGTCTCAAAACTGAACTGCCTGGGAAGACTTGCTAGTGTATCCAGCCCACTGGGTATCCCCCATTACCAGACTGATGACCACTGAGGTCATATTGGTTCATGACTCTCTCATAGAGGGTAGAGAGCTTGGTAAATCAGGCAAAACAGTGACCTTCAGGAAGGGGGTCCTTGTGGGTAAGCTCATTGTGCTAATGGATGAGCAAGATTTCCCCCAAATTCAACTCAGCAGGTTAGGCCATGGATCTTCTTTGGTTGATCTCTCCCACTTTGTCTCTCAGACAGGTCACTATCCAATCTTGAGTCTCTGCCACTGCGGCCTCATGTAGTCCAGTCAACATAGTGGTCAATGTCAGTTTTTTCAGGAAAGGAAATCTCTTTCAAGTCTCTACCTGTCATATTTTGGAAGTATGAGAAATATTCAGGATAGCCCTGGGGAAGGATAGCGAAAGGATATTGGCCTTCTTCCTGGGTAAAGATGAACCCGCCCGAAATAGTGTCAACCACAGGAGACATTACCAAATCAACAACCCCACACGACTGACCTGGGGCCTAGGATACCTGGTGTAACACATTGACAATGTTAGAAATGGCAACAGAGATAGATCAGCATGACGGTTTTATTTAGGTCTCGTGGTAAGGGTAAGCGAGAGCAGTTTCCATGTCTGAACTGTCTTTTTGGGTGCCAACTAAGTAATATTGGCAGTAGATGTCAAACTAGACACCATAGGCACATAGTGACTAGTGCCCTTAGTCATGTGGCTTGGGTAGTCAAAGAGGCTGAGAAGTGACTGAGCTTCAGCAAATGACAACTTTGGAAGCAAAGCTACCAGAGAAGTGTCCCTTCCAAATGCAAAGCAGGTCTCCTTTCCCTGAGCAGGTAAAGGAGATGAATGGAGTGGGGTGAAACAGAGAGAAGAAATTGTTCTGTCCTGTGAGAAATTGTTCTCATTTGTTTAAGGAGGCCAAGAATGACTTCAATTAAGGACTTTGTTATTTGATTTTTGGTTCTTATGAGGTTTGAGAATATAATCCAGGGGTGGGGAACCTGCGGCCTCACAGCCACATGTGGCCCTTTAGGACCTCAAGTGTGGCCCTTTGACTGAATCCAAACTTCACAGAACAACTCCCCTTAATAAAAGGGTTTGTTTTACACTATACTATACCATATTAAGACTATACTATGCTACATTATAGTATGCTATGCTACACTAATACTATATTAATATATTTTACTATACTATACTATACTATACTATACTATACTATGCTATGCTATGCTATACTAATACTATACTAATATATTTTACTATACTGTACTATACAATGCTATACTATACTATGCTATGCTATACTCTGTACTCTAGGGGGATATGTCACATAGAAATCAAGGGAAACATTTAAATATAAAAAGCCCAATAGATAAATGGGGGAGTCACATCGAATTGAGGAAATGCTGAGACTCCAGGATTGAGAGGACAGCCATTATGTGCATCCAAAGTAATGTGAGGAAGGAGAGATAACTATCAGCTGAGAGAATTAGCAAGGGACACTGAGCCCTGGAGGAAGCTAGGGAGTCTAAGAGAAAGGGGAGAAAAGTGCCTGGAAGACACAGGGACACACAAAGAGAAGTGAGCTTCTAACCCTGGTTGCCACTGATTTGTTGTGTAGCATTGGGGAGATCTCTGCTCCCCTTTGGGCCTCAGTTTCCTCCTCTACCAAATAAAGGAGTTGGCCTCCATGGTATCAAAGCCCCTTTCTTTTGCTAACATTCAGTGACACTGTGATGCTAAGGCTGTATGTAGTTTGTGTCCAAATTGAGCACTTGCGTCCAAGCTGGACCACAGCTGCACTTGGGACACATGCACCAAATCCATCTGTAGAGGTCGGCCCCGTGGTGACCTTGGCCTCTCCAAAGCCTGTTCAGCCTGGCCAGTGTGTGGGATGCTGGACGGAAGGCAGGAGACCAGATGGCAGGAGACAGAAAGCCAGGGCGTTATGGGTGATGTATCCAGGGCCCCTTGCCGGATTTTTGTGTGGACCACAGTGCATTGTAGTCACTCCAGTTCCCCAAACCCCCTCCTTGTGGCCTGCAGGGGAGAAATGGGAGTCGGGGGTGGGGGACTGACAGAGATTAGTAATGGGATAGGGAGCCATTCACCTCTGGGTCAGCAGTTCAAATTCAGGTCACCCAGTGAGTCAAATTTCCCACCCAGAGGTGACATGGTAGTGGTTTTTCCTGACTTGCTGGAAGGCAGGCCTTTGCCCTCAGCAGAAGTTAGCTCAGGCAGGTCATATTGGGCCAGACAAGAAAAGGAGGCGCATAAGTTTATTCTGCGCAGAGTCCAGAAACTTGTCCACAGGGGGCATGCCCTTATGGCCCCATTAGATGCCGGGTCCTGCTTTCATGGCCTCTCTCTCTCTCTCCCCTTTGATCTAACTCTGAACAGTACACACCTGCTCTGCTCTGCAGGAGAAATCAGAGATTTCTTAGACTGGAGGAAAAACTACAGTACCTCAGGCCATCTAGTATATATCCTTGTATTGATCTGGGCTATGTTGCAAACCATCCAGAAGAGAGAGTCAGCTAACTTTTCTTCATCACAGTCAACACTATTCTCATAAATACCCTTCTCCCCAGTCACTGATAATGTAATTCAACATTTAATAGCTGAAAGCAACAGAATGTTTTCTAACCTCAGTCTCCCAAGACAGAGATGGGGCATGCAACCTGTAGGAAGGAGGAGTCTAGGGGTATGAGGAGACAGAACATTTATTTATTGTGTTTGTCCCAAATGAGGGCACCCTAAAATATAAATTGATTCTAAAATTATGTCCTTTCTGAAAGGAAAATAATACACATGTATATGCTATCCATTAAAGGCCACATTTACATTTTATACAAGGCATATTTGGTGGGGGGGGGGGAAGTGTGGCCTATATTTGGAATAATCTGCTAAGGTAGCCGGGGGCAGCCTAGCTATTCTCCCACTAATCTTGCGATTTCTACAAGTGAAATGTGAACAAAGACAGGTATAACAGTTGTCTACCTTTGCAGGGTTCCTCCATCCTAAAAGGACAAGTCCAGAGACAGAAATGTCAAACCTGAGTAGTTGGAGACATGGTAGTGCCATTTAGAGAAAGACGGAAGGCAGGATGAGAAGGTGGAATTGGTGTGGCGGGGGGAGATGATGGTCTCAGTTATGAAACGTTGAATTTAAGCTGCCAGGGCTATATCTTGGCCTTTTCCAGGTAACTCTTCGCATGGCATTTCCATAGATAATAACTTCTATCACTCTCAAGTACATACTGAACCTGGCCTTCCATCCTTGAAATGCCTTTGTGGCATGCATTTAAATGCTTAGTGGCCCAGTCCCTTAATAATAACAGTTCACATTGGATTAGAAAGCATTTTAAGAACAACAGTATGGGATTGGTAATGGAAGACCACAGGCAGAATGTTTGGGCTGGAAGGGACCATAGGAGGCCATCTAGTCCAATCTGCTTAATCAACAGTGGAGACTGTTGCCCCATCAGACCATGCCCCAGTTCACACAGATAGTAAATGGCAGAATGAAGACTCAGATTCAGGAAATCCTGGATCCTGGTTTCACGTTCTTTCAGATGTTCTACACTGACTCTTACATAGTAGCTTAGCGTCTACACACAGCTGGCGAGATATCCTTTATCTGTGGTAGTGAGGGCCACCTGAGGGCAGCTGGGCGAGGCAGTGGAGAGAGAGCAGGGTCTGGAGTCAGGAAAACCTGAGTTCAACTCTGGCCTCAGACTCTTACTAGCCATGTGACCCTGGGCAAGTCACTTTACCCTGTTTGCCTCAGTTTGCTCATCTGAAAAATGAGCTGGAGAAGGAAATGGCAAACCATTCTCATATCCTTGCTGAGAAAACCCCCAAATTGGGTCATGAGGAGTTGGATATGACTGAAATGACTCAACGACAATAACAACACATGTTTGCTTGACCAGAAGGTTTTGTTTCTAGATCATTCTTTTTGTATAGTGCCTAGCTTAGTACAATGTGCAATTAGACATCTAATGAAGGGTTTGATATATTGAGGAAACTTACTAAAAGTGAGGAAAGATGTTATCATCCACATCATTTAGCCCAAGCCAGGAATCAAGAAACTATTCATTCTAAGAGAAAAACGAGAAAAAAAAAATTGGAAGAGTCACTGTAGTCTAATAGTAACAAAAGCAGTAAAAATTAATCTGCAAAATAAGGAGCTTAGATTAGATCAGAGCCATGACTTTATCCCAGGGTGATGAAATTTAGAATGTGCTGAAACTTTTTCAGCAGCTTAGAAACAACTGAGCTTAGCACTGAACAAAAAAAAAAAATTAGTTAAAAAAGGAAGCTATCAGATGGCCTGTGCATTTCCTTCCTCCCCAGTGATGCAGCTTAGCAAAGCTCTTTACCTTTCATAGCAGAATGGTCTCATTGTATCCTGGGGTCTCTATCTCCCCACCTGAACTGACTTTGTCTTTAAAAGTTCATTTGAGGATTCTTTACAAGCTTGTTTGTCCTTGGTTCATTTGCGAAGATAACCTCAGGCCCATTTTGTGATGCTTGTTCAAAACACGAGTAATGTTAGTTATAGGTCTAGATTAGATGGCCTCCAAGTTCATTCCAACTCCAAAGCTACATAGAAGAAGTTCTAGAAAGGAGCCCACAGATCTAGCAGGGTGCAGGGTTAGATGTTAAATGGGACAGGGCCAAAGTAAGCCAGGGTGGATGGTTTCTCCAAGCAACATCTGCACAGAGAATGGAGCATCAAAACAACCACTGCTCCCCATGTCCCGTGAATAAAATCAGGCTATCCAATGAGGTGACTACTGTGACCTAGGAGGGGGTGGTCAGAGAGAAAGCCTAGGAAACAAAGAAGGGGATCTGGCATCCTTTGGGAATTCCTGGATTAGATGGCAGATCTACCAAGCTTCCCGGTGTGTGCAGAGAGTAGACAACTGAGTCCTCAGCCACTCCAGAGTGCATTTACTCCTTGCCTTGCTTCCCAAAGCCCTAACATGGAGAGATGCAGAAAAGTCATCTTTTTCCATTAATGCTGGGGGTTGGGGCAAGGAGGCAGAAACCGAGAGAACACAACCACATGCACCACAGCTCTGAGAGCAGAGACCACATTTAAAAGGAGCTTCGAAAAGCCATAGTAGATAGAGATAGAGGTAGATGACGTCACTGACTCGAGCTGATGAAAATGAGGCCGTATTTGTAGTCACCAGACCTAAAATAAGAAGACAGCAGTGAGCTTCGGTCTTGTCAACACTGATTTGTGAAAATGAATACCCTTTGATTCGCTCCTGGGAGGTGGAAAGGACTGTGCATCAATAGTAAATGCAAGATGAAACAAAGGAAAAAACAGAAAGCCTGGCCTGGGCTTCCTTCCCTGTCAAATATTTGGTAGAGCAAGCTGAAATGCGTCCAGACTCACAGTCCACGGATTAAAACTGGACAATGTTCATAACAGCCGTGTTTAGCTGACCATCATGTACTTGGAGGATCCTCGACGAGGTCATTAGAATCATCGGATTTAGTGCTGGGAAGGGATCTTAAATGTCTGGCCCAACCCACTCATTTTCTAAATGAGGAAAGTGTAGCAGCTTTGAGCACAAAGTAAAATGACTTGTCCTAAAATTAAAAAAAAAGAAAAGGCTAGCATTCACACAGTTCTTAGTATGTGCCAAGCACTATGCTAAATGCTTTACTATTATTATCTCATTTGACCCTCACAACGGCCCAGGGAGGTGGGTGCCATTATACAGATGAAGAAATGGTCACACAGCTAGCAAATGTCTGAGCCTCATTTGAACTCAGATCTTCCTGACTCCAGGCCCAGTGCTCTGTGCACTTGTGGCGCCACCTAGCAGCCACAATCACACAACTAGTGAATATCAGAGAAAGGATTTATTTTAAATCTTCTACTCCCAAATCCAGTGCTCGTCTTGCTAGAGGTAGAATGAGGAATTTCAATTAATTGTACACTTTAGAATAGAAAAAAATTACGTTACAGACTTCCCGGAGGCTGATTTAAGAACAGAGAAGATAAGTCATCTGCTTAGACATAAAGGATGGTGGAGTGGGAAAAAATTCCATTGGATTAATAGAAAGAAAACCAGGATTTGAGTCTTGATTCTTCCACTAATCAGCCGTATTATTTTGGGCAATCAATCTACCAGTAGTGCCAAGTATTGCACTAGACACTGGGGGGTCACTCACTTTCCTTCTCTGGTCTTTGGTTTCCTCATGGGCCAGATGAAGCAGTTGGTCTATATGTCCTCCAAGGCTTAACAATATGGTGCAATGGAAGGGGGCTGAGTTTGAAAACAGTTTCCAGTCCCAGCCCTGTCACTTGTTGCCTTGTGACCTTGAGCAAGTCGTTTTAGCCTCAGTTTCCACACCTGTAAAATGAAGAGGTTGGACTGGATGTTCTGTAATTCTAAATCTATATAAAAAAATCTATGTAAATCTAAATCTAAACCTAATTCTAAATCTATGATGCTTCCAGCTCTAATGCTCTTCCCTCCACGTATGACCACTCCTGCCTGGAGAATGGAGGTGAAACAGATGCATCTTACAGCAGGACTTAGGTTTCATTCTGATTTTAATGATTCCTGTACTGTCTCCTTCACCCCACACCCAACCAAGATGTGTAGCAACTTGTCTGTAAATGTAGAAAATTGCTTTATGTGGTTGTATCCTGTTAAGCTCTCTTTCTCTGAAACTGTGTATAAATAGATCTGCCTGGAAATGTGTTTGTAAGGAATACAGCAAAGAAATATAGTTAGTTAGTAACACAGGGAGTCAGACATGGAGAAAAATAGATAGTTATATATTGCCTCCTACTGGTTCAAATCTTTCCCCTGAATGCCTTTTCCTTTCTGAAATGAAGTACAAAGAGCCCCTCTTGTCTGTGAAAAAGGAAGGACAATGAAAAGATAAGAGAAGCTTAGGTGAATTTTTAATGAGTTTAGAACTGAAAGAGACTACATAATGCAGCCTCTAATTTTTCAGATGAGGAAACTAAAGGTCTAGACCTGGGAAGTGACTTGCTTAAGGTCATAGCGACAATCATCAGCAGAGCTTGGATTCAAATCCTGAGCCAGTCTTCTGATTCCAAATCCTGGTCTTTCCAGTACACCACAGAACTCCCCATACTTTGAGTCAGAAGTGCCTTTGACATTTGGTGTTTTTGTCTTTCTGTCTATTCATCAGTACATATGTGTTTCGCCTGAGCTGAATCTCACAGGCTCCCTAATGCCAAGCTTATTTGGACAGCTCCAGGAGGAGGATCAGAGGGAGAAGGACCTAGTAATTTCATACTCAATGGGGGTGAGAGGTAGAGGCAGTGGGAAGACCAGGAACATCTGTTGCATTTGGCACGTACTACATCCCCTTCTGTGTCCTGTATAAACACTTTACCTAGTAAAAGTGGGGAAAGTCAGTGAAAAGATTTCTACAGCATTCATTTAAAAAGGTCTTTGTCTATAAAAATGAACCTTACCTAGGACCTTTCTACAAGGAACTGAAAGACTCCTTGCAATGCCCTTTTGAAATATTAACATAATCTTATATATTACTAGTGTTAAATACTTTTTCAAGGCTTTAAAAGAAACCTGAATTTAATTTGATACTTATAACAACCCTGTTATGGAAGCAGAGCAAGAAATAGTGGTGTGAAGTAGAGAGTACATTGTGTCTGGAGTCAGACAGACCTTGGCAATCCTACTCTGTCATATGCCATTTTTATGATACTGGTAGATATTAATATTGTCACAATTGAGGACCTAACAATTATCTCATATGAGAACCCAGAGTACAATACCAGTGGAGTCCTGCAAGAAGCAATTAGGGCCCTAGGGGTAAACATCCAGGTGGCTTCTCGTACTAAGAGCTCATAAGCCCCTACCAGTGTGCTCACCTTTAACAATTAGACAGTTGACTCGATTAGCTTTTAGCAAAGCCATTTACTAAGTTAATATAATAAGAAGAGTTTGTAGAAAAAGATCTCCTCCAAAGTCTGGGTTGCATTCTTGTAATAGTAATTAAGGTGGGACTTTTTGCTTTTCTTCTCTTAAGTGCCTTTAATGATTCTGACCTTTGTTTGAATGGGGCAGATAAAGTGGGATCTTTTTGTCTTGGTTATTTCTCAGCACAGAGACGATTGGGAGTCATCGATTTGTATATGATGTGATACTGGGGAGGGGGAGCTATCCCACATCCAGCCTGGGTGAGGTCAGAGCCCTCAAGGCTCTGAACAGCATACAATTGAGGACAGCTTGGTGTTTGACTTTGGGGGCACACTCATGGAAGGAGTGTTGAGACTCTGGGCAAGCTGCAAACTGTCCCCCAGCTTTGCAACCCGGAAGTTGGCACTGGTAACTATGTAGTGTGATTTGAATCAGACAAGGTCTGTCTGTTGATGTTTGTATTTGCCTTGAAGTTCAGGGGGCTGATCTTTTCCCCCTGAACTGTGAATGATATTTGTATATTTGATTAAACTGAGATTGTTAACCCCTTAAAGTTACTTTCCTTAGTAAAGCAGATCAAAGAACATGTGTTGGCAGCTTTCTGGGTGCTGGTTGTTGGTGGATCTTACACCCCTACTGCAGCTGCTAGCTGTTACTACAACTCTCTATAAATACGCACTGCATCTATGTAAAGAATGGGCCCATATGACATGGCTAATGTAAAAATATGTTTAATAGGCATGTATATGTAGAGCCTATGTCAGATTGCATGCCCTCTTGGGGAGGGATGGAAAATTTAAAACTTATGGAAATGAATGTTGAAAACTCAAGCTTAGCAGATAATGAGTTTAGTGGGAGAGACATTATGCAAATAACTATGTACAAATAAGATATATACGGGATAAACTGGAGACCTCCAGTGATAGGACACCCATTATCTTCACTTCCATTATCTGGTCGTTCTTTGTAACTCCAAGGCTTAGCGCAGTGCCTGGCACATAGTAGGTGCTTAATAAATTCTTATTGACTAATTAACTGACCTAGTGCTTCACACTGTCCTTACTACATTAATAATAGCTTACACTTATATTGGAGTTTACAGAGAGCTATCCTCATAGGAATCTTGGATGTCAGACAGTGCAAGTACTATAGTATCTCCATGTTACAGAAGAGAAAACTAAAAGTCCAGAGAAGTTAATTTGCCTATTTATTTTTTTCCCAAGGTCACAGTTAATAATAGGAGTGGGATTGAAACCCAGTCTTCTCATTACAAGTCTGATGTCTTCAATTCGCTTCTTTGCCTCCATAAACAGTAATAATAGCTTATATTTACACAATTCTTTAGAGTTTACAAAATAATTATATATACATACATACTTATATGTATATGTGACATATATGTGTATTATATACCATAAATACATATGTGTGTGTCTATACACACACACGTGTATTATTGTGCCCTTCTCTAAACTTACCCTATAAGCTTATAGGCACACATAATAAGGTTCAATGTGTAAACAATGTCCTGTGATCCTTTTATGAATTGGAAACCAATTTGGATTGAGAAGGAAACAGTATGATGGGCTATGTAAACAAGCTACTCACAATTCTGGGTTCTCTAAATAGCTGTATGAATCTCAGAGCTTCCAGTTCAAGAGCTGAAAAGAATTGAAGATTGGGAATCCTTTGCAGGGGAGACTCTTCTGTGGTAGAGAAGAGGATTTACTCCTTCTCTCCCCACCTATGGCTATGACATTAGAGATACTAGACCAGTAGGAGACCATGAATCCAGTCAAGAGCAGAGATACATACCTAAGGACAGACAGAGATACAGAAATACAGTCATCCTAAGGAGCAAGTCACTTAAGGAGAAACAGAAGAGTGCCAGCTGTGGATTCAAAAAAGGAACAGACCCCAGGAGCCCAGCCAAGATGCCATACCTAAGGCACTACATGAGGACTTGTGTATCCTGCACATGTATTCCATTTTTTGACACCTCTAATTGTTAGGAAGTGGGTTTTTTTTGTTACATCCAGCCTTTCTCCAGAGGTGAGATCTGATTTTTTGCACCTTCTACCCCATTGTTCCTAGTTCTGTTTTCTGGGACCAAACAGCAATATAAATTCTCATCTGTAGGACAGCCTTTCAAAGGGAAGGCAGCTAGGTGACATAAAGGATGAGGGCATTATTCTTGGAGTCAGAAAGACACAGGTTCAAATCTTCCTTGCATACTTACTATGTGACCCTGGTCAAGTCAGCCTCAGTTTCAGGGATGTCTTGGAGCCAGCTTGAACCAGTTTCACCATTGATTGTTAAATTCAGCATGAGAATTTACACATGAGAAGCACAAATGCCAAAAATTGGGACTGATTTATCATTTTATTAATTATGTAGAGGAGAAATGGAGAAAATGTTAAGACAGATTCAACTTAAAGGTACGTAATGTGTACATGTTTAGAGAGTTGGTTGTACAGCCCTGCCAATTTCCTCATCTGCAAAATGAAGATAAAGAACTTCTATTCGAAGGGCTGTTGTATCAAATGAAATAAAATATGTAAAGAGCTTTGCAAATCTTAGCTATATAAATTAAAATATTTAAACATACCTATCATTCTCTCTTAATTCTTCCTCCATTTTAAGGGGGTAGAGCCAAAATGGTAGAGTAAAAGCAGGGACTTGCTTGAGTTCTCCTCCAAGCCCCTCCAAATTCTTCCTCCATTTTATAGATTAAGAAAATGAGACACAAGGAAGTTCAGTGACTTATCTAACAAGAAGTGATAGTCAGTGGTCCAACCAGGATTTGAGCCCAGGTATTCTGGGTCGAAGAAGGAATCTAAGAAAGTGATAAAACTATAGGACAATAAAAATATGGGGAGTTATTTGTGGTTAGTCACCAGGATTGGTTGGTTGATTCATAGATTAGACAAAGCAAAGCAATTTTTGACTCCTGGATTAGAAAACCAGAATTAAAAAAAAAAAAAGGATTGTAAAGGACAGTTGTCACCCTCATCCCCAGGAAGGCTCATTTAAGCCAACAATTCCATTCTAAGCCTTTTAAGCCTTTGTCTCTAGTCCTCAGAGCTCCTTCTGATACAGAACAAGAGTTGAGAACTGGCCTTGCAGTTCCAAAGAGAGCTATTCATTAGCACTTCAGAGAAATACTCCAATACTACCACCCAACTGCAGGGTTCCCTTAACTATCCAAAGTATCAGGGGCAAATTCCTGTGATGCCAGGTCACTAAGCAGAGTTTCCAGGGACAACAGGACTCACAAACTCTTTTCCTAACTTCCATTGCAAAATGCATTCCCACAGGCAATAATCATTTGACCAACTCCCCTCTGGATAATTCCAATTTTGCCAAAGCCATATTTTTGGCTCTGGGTGAGACATTCATTTCTTTGAACAGAATGCAACAATCTACTTATTAACCCAGTAACAAGACAGCTTAAGAATTTGTCTAAAATAGTTAAAACCAATCTCTAACTGACATGCAAAATTTTGATGCCTACAGACCAATATCTTGAATGTCAGTTAGAAAGGATCTTAGATACCACCTAGTACCACCCTCTCACTTTAAAGGTAAATGACTGTGAACCTGAGGACCTGAGGTCCAGAAATGGAAAATGACTTTCTAAAAATTGGAAAATTGTCAGAGCTTGGCCTAGAACTCAAATCTTCTGCCTTCTCATCTAATGCACTGCTTTTTACACCACAACTTCAATTGGCACAGCAATGTGTTTCAACCTGTGACTTAAACCCAGATACATTCTCTATTTTCCTTGACCTTATTTTTTTTTAAAAAAAATAGTTATTTATTTGTAGTTTTCAACATTCACTTTTATAAGATTTTGAGTTCTAAACTTTCTCCCCCTCTTTCTCCTTCCCCCTCCCCAAGGTAGCATGCAATCTGATATAGGCTATACATGTACAATCATATTAAACATATTTCCACATTAGTCACGTTGTGAAAGAAAACTCAAAACAAAAGGGCAAGCCACAAGAAAGAAAAAGAACAACAAAAAAGAGAAAATAGTATGCTTCGATTTGCATTCAGACTCCACAGTTCTTTCTCTGGATGTGGACAGCATTTTCCATTATGAGTCTTTTGGAACTGTCTTAGATCATTGCATTGCTGAGAAAGGCTAAGTCTATCAAAGCTGGTCATCGCACAAGGTTGCTATTACTGTGCACAACGTTCTCCTGGTTCTGCTCTCTTCCATCAGTATCAGCTCATGTAAGTCTTTCAAGATTTTTTGAAATCTGCCTGCTCATCATTTCTTACAGAACAATAGTATTCCATTACACTCACATGCCACAACTTGTTCAGCCATTCCCCAATGGTTGGGCATCCCCTCAATCTCCAATTCTCTGCTACCACACAAAGAGCCACCATCAATATTTTTGTACATGTGGGTCCTTTCCTTGACCTTATAATAAATTATTTCTCCCCATTCATCCCTTGTCCCATCTCCAGTTCATTTAAGTGAAGCAATGTGCCCATGCATTGTACCCTGTACACTTCGAACTCCTCACTATCTTACTTTGTCTATTAGGCCAAACTGTATTTCAAGTCTGAATGACCTTAGGGGACATCTTAGTCCATCCCTTCATTTTATAGACAAGAAGTCTAGAGAGATAAAGTGATCCAGGGTCTTGCCCAAGGAATAAGGAGCAAATCAAAGGGTTAGGAATACAAGTACAAAAATGAAATTGGCCCTGCCCTCAAAGAACTCATTCTACAGAGGGAGGAAACAGGTTCAAAAGTAAGCATACATAAAAGGCATACATGAAATGCATTGTGTCCCAAAAGTCTTAGTGCAGTTCCAAGTAGAAGGCACTAGTTGTTGGAGGCATCAGGAAAGGCCTCACATAGAAGGTAATGTTTTTGCTGAGCCTCCATGAATACTGTAAGGATAAATTGCTGAGACACAAGGAATTGGAATTCTTTGGCAGAAGAAGACAGGCTGCATAGTGCAAAGGACGGGGACGAAGCACTAGACTGGGTTCTAATTCTAGTTCCCATGAAGCCATAACTTATTAGCTGTGTAACCTTAAAAAAGTCACTTGACTTTTCTTGTCCTCAGTTTCCCTATCAGTAAAGTGAGGAGGTGAGATGAAAGGAATCTTGGGAGAGAAGATATAGCATTAAGAGATTTGGAATAGAGAGCTGGGTTCAAATTCTGATTCTGTCACTATCACAGGCAAATAACTTGACCTCTCTGGGCCTCAGATTTTCCATCAGTAAAAATAGAGGCATCGTACCAACCTAAAGTCACCAAGGTCCTTTAGAGTTCTAAATGTATTTTCATGAGAAAGAAAAAACAACCCCCCCACCAAAAAAAAAAAACAGGAGAAAAAAACCCAACAAAAACAAGAGCAAACAGTTTGCCTCAATCTGCATCCAGACTCCATAATTCTTTCTCTGGATGTAGCTAGCTCTCTCCATTATGAGTCCTTTGGAGTTGTCTTTGAACTTTGTATTGCTGAGAAGAGCAAGGTCTATCAAGGTTAGTCATCACAGAATCAATATATCTGAGGTTGTGTATAATGTTCTCCTGGTTCTGCTCTGCTCACTCAGCATTGTATCGTGTAGGTTTTTCCAGGTTATTATGAAGTCCATATCTTCCCCATTTCTTAAAGCACAATTACCTTCATATAACACAACTTGTTCAGCCATTCCCCAATTGATAGGCATCCTCTTGATTTCCAATTCTTTGCTACTACAAAAAGAGCCACTATAAATATTTTTGTACATGTGGGACTTTTTCCCACTTATGTGATCTTTTTGGGATACAGCCCCAGAAATGGTTTTGCTGGGTCAAAGGGCATGCACTTTTTTATAGCCCTTTGGACATAGTTCCAAATTGTTCTCCAGAATGACTGAATCAGTTCACAACTCTACCAGCAATACAACAGTGTTCCAATTTTCCAAATCTTCTCCAG